>CM055825.1:24901938-25447452 GCA_029582265.1 Zoroaster sp. YZ-2022 | reverse complement strand
AGCATTACCTAGATGTAGAACAAAAAGCTACACTAATAGCTTTTTACCACATGCTGCATCTCTTTGGGATTCCTTGACTAATCCAGAGCTGCCAACTCTTCCGGATTCTGCGGAAGACTTCGCGTATTTGACGGTAATATATGCAAGGAGGCCTCTCCTTTGGCACCAAAAGGAGAGGCCTCCTTGCATATATTTTAAGTAAGTAAATTACCGTCAAATACGCGAAGTCTTCCGCAGAATCCGGAAGAGTTGGCAGCTCTGCTAATCCTTTGATCTATCCTGTTAAATGAGGATTCTCAATTCCCACATTCTGCTCCTCTTGAGTCTATTTAGGTGTTTGGGTTACTGCCCAAACACCTCTTGTTTTTGTTTGAGGTTTTACTTTTTATTTGTCTTCTGTTGCAGCCCTGTACCTTGATTGGCTTTTAGCCTTGTTCAGGGCGAATATGCATAACATATTCTTTTATCATATTAAAGCAAAGGTGCACTTATAAGATATTCTTGGGATAATTTATTTGTAAAAGTATTTAGTTGATAGTATAGGCCCTATAGAAGACTATTCGCATAACTATAACGTAATTATGCTTAAAATGTTTGTGTATATAATGTACAAATGTGAATGAACAAGTTCGCCAATAATGCTCACTAGTCACTTAAAAAACTTCTTTCCTTAACTTAAAAGACAATTTCCATAAATAAATAGAAAGCTGGGCCAGCAAGAAGAAAACATCAGATTATCTTACCAAGAGTAGCGATTTCCCACAAGAGGATACCAAATGACCACCTGAAAGTAATATTTTAGAAGAAAGTAATATTTTAGAAAAAAAGGAGGGAAATGTGAATGTTTTGTTTAGATGTATCCTCCGTACCTGATCCAAGGTGGGCGAAGTGTCCTCATGTTATCTGCATGCATACGTTTTTTGTTTAGATGTATCCTCCGTACCTGATCCAAGGTGGGCGAAGTGTCCTCATGTTGTCTGCATGCATACGTTTTTTGTTTAGATGTATCCTCCGTACCTGATCCAAGGTGGGCGAAGTGTCCTCATGTTGTCTGCATGCATACGTTTTTTGTTTAGATGTATCCTCCGTACCTGATCCAAGGTGGGCGAAGTGCCCTTATCATGTTATCAGCATGCATACGTTGTGGTGTCCCTTACCCATTTGTTGCATGCCTCCCTTTTTTTAACGCTGGATCCGCCCTATCCAACAAATTTCATGCATTTACACTCGAATTAACAAGGCACCACATGCGTTGTATTACATAACATGTTTCAAGCACAAACGTGAATAAAATACATTCAGTATATTTCTGTATTTTCCTTAAATCTATAACTATTTAACATTGCCCGTGTACGTTTTGTATGTAGACAGCTTGAAATATTGTTTTAAGCTGGTGGACGATGATGTTGACGCAGAAGCAAGCTGATGTTGTCATGTTTAGAATGTTATAGATACTGCCCTCAATGTTCAACTTACACATCACTCTGAGTAGTGTACGTCTGATGCATCAAAGACTCAATGGACAGCCAGCGAGCTGGAACACGTCTCTGATATCAAAAGAACAAATAATGCACACCAAATGTCATCAAAAGTTTGGTTTTTATACGTTCATGCTGAATAATTAAAACACAAATTGGGAATATAATATTTGTTTATAATAAGCCACAATGGTGTTGACCTCAATAATTTTGCAGCCATTTTAGTGACGATTGCTTGCACAACATACATGGGTTTCGGATGTATTGATAATATTGGGATGAGCCCCAAGTTCTTTGTTTAGTGTTGAAAGTTATAAAATTGAAAAAGCTGAAAATGCAAAGAAATTTAAAAAAAGTTGCATTGTGTGTTTTTTAGACGTCCAAGTAGACTAACTGTCCAAACGTAATTTGGGAAGACCTGATCGACAGTAGGGGGGAAGGGGGGCGGGAGTTTAGTTTGTTATTTTTCCCAAAATGAAAGGGCACGTGCTCAGAAGAAATGAGAAAGGGGAAAAAAGCAGCCGCCATTTTTTCAAAGTCACCCATTATATAGACTAAAATTAGATACAAAAATATGATAAATGTTTGATGTGTGACATGAGTACTGTAATGGGGGAAAAGTTGACAATGTTTAGTATGGAAGCGGGGTAGACCCATGATAAAAAAACACAAAAATACAGGAAACGCAGACATTATAATTGTGTTGTAGTAAGAGTAAAATTATAATTGTCGGGTTGCACGGTAAAAAGAAAATAAGACTAAGAAACTTGTCAAAATTTTAAACCCCCAAAAAAAAAAAAATGTTTGGAGGTACGTTATTATTGATCCTGACCAAATTACGGGGTATTATTTTTGTCACGCTTCATTGATTTTTTCCCAACACACCAAGAGGGGGAGCCTGAAAAAATCACGTTCACATGCAGTGTCGGGTAAATGCTTAAAAAACATAAAAATGTTACAGTGAAATTTTCGAGGGGATTTTGCTTTGTGGTGTGTGTTAAAAGAGGGCATCTGATAAGACAGTGCGAGAGCATGCCGATGACCCGGATGGCAGAACCAGGTGATGGGGCCCAAAGAGTTGGGGGGCGTCAAAGCTGCACAGAACGTTTGGAGTTTCCGGAGCCCCAAGCTACGAGACATGGTTCGGGTCCCCAAAGGAAACGCTGGGATCCCGATATTTGACACTTTGGGTTCGGAAACCCTTTCCCAGAGTGCAAAAGGATCCAGAATGAGTTTAGACAACCCCCCCCATACTATCAACCAAACCACGGAACAGACAAAGAAAAGGGTTTTTTAACCCCGTAATGTTGCCCCCAAGAAGACAGCGAAAAAAAGAGTCCCCTTGGGGGGCCAGGGCCACTCGGGAATGTTGCACAGGGTCCAACGCGTTTACGGAGAGCCCCGTTTACCGTTGATCATGGAGGAGGTTTACGTGAGGGTGAGACAAGGGAAACCCTCAATTTACGTTCCCTTAACCGGGGGGGTGGTGGATCCGTAATGGTGGGGGGAATTTGAACTGAGGAACGATTTGCACACGTCCAAGGCAACATGAACGCAATTATCGTGAAAATTTTTTTCAGGCCATTGTGCTGGGTTGAAACCGTGTGGGTGAGGGGACTTTCCATGGATGATAACGCGTCCACAAGAGCCAGTCTTTAAACCTTCCCCGGAGGAAAAAATTCCAGCGGATAATTACGATGTCTCCTGACCTAACCCCAAAGAGAAAGGGAAATTTTGGGGGACAAGGGTCGAAATGGGAATCCGCAGAATGAACGTTGAACCTCACAGCAGTTTCCAGGGGGAATGGAACAACATTCCGGTGGTGACCCGGGAACACGGGATGGGGAGACGTTGTCTGAGTTTTAAACCCTGAGGGGTTTTCCCCCATTATTAATGAACAATGGATGTTATTTTCCAAAAAGCAGTTTTGAAAAAAACGAATTTTCTTTTTTGGGCGGAAATGTTTTTGTTCCATTTGAGTGTGTTGAGAAGAAATAAAGAAGGTGACAAAAAATACATACCCAGTAATTAGGGTAAGGATCAAAAAAACGCACATAACAAGACTTTTTTTTTCCCCAATGTTAAATTTTTGACAAGGATTTCATTTTTTTTTTGACCATGTAGTAAGAGCAGACATTCAAATTTTATAATAATGGTGACGTTGAAAAGTTACCATCAACCCTTTAGAGTCAGGGACGTCACGGACGTCAACAAAACCCTGCCCTCCGCGCTAGCCAACATACCAAACAAGTTTGCACTTTTTTGCATCACACTATTTTGCACCCCTTTTTTTGCACTTTTTGTGATCTGGGAAAATTCACATGGTGAAATTTGTTTTTTGTGTTATATACATCAAATTAAGGGACACTGTGTGTTTTAAAACTGTTTTTTTCATGATTCTGGTTGTCTATAACTTGAGATTTTTCCGGAAGTTATAACTGCCGTCCTTTAAAAAAACAATGGGGAAACGAAAACAAAGACGGCTTTTAATTATTATCATCATTTTTTTTTACATCAAACGAGGGAATTTTTATTTAAATTGTCAAGAAGATCTTTGATATTAACATTTAAAAAATTAAATTTTTCAACAACAAAATTGGGGACTTTTTTCCCTTTATTTCAAAACGTTTCCCGACATCCAAGGGGTTTTCCCAGATGGGATAAATTTTTTATTCACCAACGGGTTAAAAAAGCCCCTTTTATAATTTACCATCATCGTTGCCCCAAATTTTTTAATTCAATTTACCTTTTGGGTTTTTTTTTTGTTAAAAATTTATCTTAACTTTAAAGCCTGTAGCATTTATTTGTAAATCGTATGTAAATGAATCCTAAATGAATCCATATGTAAATGAATCCATAAAAACACCCAAATTTAAATGTATCCTTTGTAAATGATCCATATGTAAATGAATATTAAATGAATCCATATGAAATTGAATCCATAGAAAGCATCCATATGTAAAACCAAATGTAAATAAATAAAAATGTTATTTCACAAAAATTTTTACGCTGACAAATTTTTTCCCAAATTTTTGATTAAAGAAAAACATTTAAAACCAACAGGGATCGCCGTACAGGAATTTTGAAATTATTTATATACCATTTGATAATGAAAAAATAAATTTTTATCTTCAACGGTGATTATTTAAAAAACAAAAAAAATTCACCAATAACCTGAATGAAAAACAAAAAAAACAATTTATAAAAAATAAAACAAAATGTGGGCCATATGTGATTTCTGCACTATTCATGTTGATTTTTACCGAGGACACAATATATATAGTTTTTTTTAATACGAAATTACCATAAACGAACAAACCCAATGTTTTTTAAAATTATAATGGATAATTTAAATACAACAATGCGTCCATTCCGAAACACAGGTTTAAAACACAAGGAAACAGTACATAAATTCCAGCCAAGGGTTTGTTGCCCCCGGGGGAAAAGGGGCCCCGCCGAAAGTTTTATTTGGGAGGAATTTAATGACGATGGGCAACATCGAATCGTCCTGTTTTGGGAAATAACAATTTTTTTTTCAAACACACACCCCAAAAATTTTTCTTTTTTTTCATTTTTTTTAACACGTTATTCAAATTTTTTGATTTTTCGCCCAAAAAAGACCACCAAACGCGTCTCATTACGATGCCGAATCCAACAAAAAACAGATCGGCCCATGCCCCCCCAAACAGTCTTTGGAGCAAAGGGCCAATGGGAAAAACTTTAAGTGATGTGTTTCCAAATAAAATGACGAAGATCTGTGGGGGAATTAAAATTTAAATTTAAATGACAATTAATAATATCCCCTGGTAACACCGAACTAACATATCTGAAAAATATCAAGAAAAGGGATGGTTTTACATTTAAAATTTTTTTAGTAAAAAAGGTATCATATTCCATCATATAATTTACCCCCATAGAAATGTGAGTGTAATAAATTATTTTACAGCGGGAACGTCAAACGTCATTGAAAAAACAAAGATTTTCTTTTTCTTTTTCATAGTTTGATGCCCATTGGGAAATTTTGTACCTGGGGTTTCCCAAAAAAAATAAATAAAACCCGGAAATCAAACAAACTTTTTGTTTCTTTATAAGAATATACATGTATTTGATTGTTTTTTAAAAGAAAATGAAAGGGAAATAGGTTTTTAAGGGGTAAATGTCCCCCAATCGAATGTATTGAAAACTGCCCCCATTATTATCCATTAGAATTTTAACAGATAAAAGAAGATCAATGGGGAAATTTGATTGACAACGATTGCCCCCATTGGATTTTTGGGGAAATGGGGTTTCAATCGGGATAAAATAAAGACTCCCTGTCGGGAATGTTGAAAAGGAAATTTTCCCCTCTTTGGGGGAGAATAGGTTAATAGAAAACGTACCCCCAATCAAAGTACGGTTGACAAGGAATTTCATTGGTATCCCATTGGGAGAATGGGGTCAACAGGAAAAAACGTACCCCCAATGGGGAAAAGAAGTTGAAATGGTCCCCATTGGTATCCCCATGGAGAATAGGTTTCAACGGATAAACGTTTCCAATCGGGGATAGTTGAAAGGGAGGCCCTTTTACCTAGGGAGAATAGGATTAACAGATAAAATTCCCAACGGAAAGTATATGGTTGACAAGGGGTCCCTTTGGGTATCCCCATTTGGAGAATGGGGTTTCATAGAAAAACGTATCCCCACGGGAAAGAGGGAAAGGAGTGTCCCCTTTGGGATCCCTTTGGAAAAAAGGGGGTTTCAACCCCAACAAAACGTACCCCCCAATCAAAAGTTTGACAAGGAGCGCCACGTAAATATTTCATTGGGAAATATAAGTTTAAATTTGAAAAAAAGAAATCCCTTTGGGAGAACGGAAAGTTATCCATTTTTTACCACTTTTATGTTTTGGGAGGATTGCATCGAAAAAATTATTAATTAAAACCAAAATGGATTGCTCAAACAACCCCAAAATTTTAAAGCCCACCCGGCAAATGAAGGAGCAAAGGGTAGAACGAGGATTGCCCAGAAAAATGGCAAACCAAAAGCTGATGGGTTTCCCGGACTGAAAATGGGTTTCTAAGCCCCAAGATTTGCGAGTTATTTAAAAACAGTTTTTTTAATGTGTCATTTATTTGCATTAAAAATAAAAATAAGACTTTTTTTAGCAGTCCATGTAATTTTTTCTCTTTCCCCAAATCTGTCCTGTTTTAAATGCCCGGGGAGAGAAATGTACCCGATTTTTTTATTATTTTTTCCATTTTTTAACATTATTTTTTATAAAAAAAAAAAAAAGAAAAATGAAAAAATTGGCTATGGTTTCGGTATAAAAAATGAAAATTGTATCACAAAAAAAACTCCTCCAAACCCAATCATATAAAACCCTTTAACTGTAAATTCAAATATATTTATTGTTCTTACTATTTTTTTAGTTTTGTTAAGTTCCATGTTTTAAATTTAAAATTTTTCATATAGTATTTGTAAGTAGGCCTGAATTAAAAAAAGGGTCTTTTTTGAGGTTTGACCTTGCTTAAAATGACAAAAAAATGACTATTTTGTTAATTAACTCCATCGTCTGTTCTTTATACGACCCAAGAGTCCATAGGTAATGAAAAGTTCCAAATTGTCATCAAGTTCTATGAATGACACAAAATTTTCATAAGGGGGGTCGACGGATGTACGTCTGTAAAAAAATAAAATAAATATTGAATACAAAAAATATAGTATTTACGTTACTGTAAGGGCCTAATTAAAACCCAGGAAGTTTTTTTTGTTTTTTGGGACCTTTCCCTAAAAATTACAAATAAATGACGTCAGTTTTTTCCATCAGGGGATTGGGGGAAGCCCCTATAGATATTTCTGCAAAATATACTTATTGTCTTTAGCCCCAATGCAGGTCTTGAACATGTCTTTCTTATTGTACATGACCCCGTCAATTTAGTCAACCCCCCCCAAAAAAAAAACCCCAATAAAAACAGATAAATAAAAAAAGTTTTTTGTATATTTCCCCACAATCTTTAAAACCCTTTTTTAATATTGTAATATTAGATTGTTTTTAAAAATATTAAACTTAATGACAATATTCGAATAGTACTGTTAGTGTAAATGTAGTGTAAATTACAAAATTATTTATTCTGTTAAATTCGATATTAAACTAAAAATGCCTCTTTTTACAACTATTATATGCACAGGGAAGCTTTACCAGCGGGGGAAAGGGGGGGGGTCTAGGGGGGGTTCGGGGCCCCCCGATATTGCCCTCAACCAACAGTGGAAAACCCGCAAAACAGGATAAAAAATAAAACATCTAAAATCTGAAAAAATTACAAAATAGCTTTTCAATTAGTAAAAAATTGCATAAAATTCGTAAAAAATTTAAAAAAGAAAAAAAAGAACAACTAGACATAAAAAAACAGACAAAAAAAAAAGAAACAGAAAAATAAAAATTCATCAGAACAGATGTAACAAAACACCTCCGGAAGATGTTAAAGGAAAAAAAGAAATTACGGGGCGAATACATTTTTATCACTTAACCAAAAGGGGCCTCCAGAGGAATGAAAAGGGGCGTCACTAACGGGATGAGATATTTATATAAGTTGCAAAATGCCAACTAGATGCAAAAAAATTTTTGTATCTTAAACCCCACACAGACAGTGAAATGGTACACGCGGTTTTGAACCAGAAAAATAATTTTACACAAAGTATGGTGGCTTAAGGGGGGCTGCACAAAGGGGGCCAACGTTAAAGCCCTATGTAAAAAGTGTTTAAAACAGGTGACAGAATTCCAATCGATCCATTTTTCGCAATTGCACATCGTTCATAGAAAAAAAAAAATTAAATGCCGACGCAGGGGTTGAGGCAGGGGCGGAGACCAAAAACCGTAGACTTTTGGTCGCAGTCATCGGGACCCAAATTTGGTACAATTATACAATAGTGGCATGCCGTTTGGGAATTATATTCATGCTGAAGGGCACCACTGTATAAAGTGATTTTATTAAAGGAAAAAACTTTAAAACCAATTATCATCCAAACCCAAACTTGATGTGAAGTTGGAAGGTACCAATATATGGAACTATTTGTCTGAAGCACAAAAAACCAAAAATTTAAAACAAACCAAAATTGAAATTGTTTTTCATCAAAGTGAATGTTTTTAAAGTTTTTCCCATGACTTACCCTCTGCATTGAGTTAAAAAAAGGGATTGTTATGTTATCTGATTCAAAGAGAGTAAGATCCCAAAGAAGCATTTTTTCCCAACAACCAAGTTGTCCCTTTCCCTTAAATTTTTATTTAATTGATTCAAAGAGAGTACATCCCATAGAAGCAGTTTTACAACAATGATGTCCCTTTCCATTTAAGAGAAAGACCCCAAGAAGAGTTTTCCAACATTACCAATGTTGTACCCCTTAAATTTATATCTTGATTCAAAGAGAGTAAAATAAGAAGAGTTTTAAAACAACGGGGTTTCCCTTTCCTTCAATGTATATTTTGATTCAAAGAGAGTAAGCATACCAAAAGCTTTCCAAAAAAAGTTGTCCCTTTTCCTTCAATGTATATCTTGTTTCAAAACAGTAAGAAACCATAGGTTTTTGCCAACAACTAATTTTTATTTTCCTTTCAATGTATATTTAACTGATTAAAGAGATTAAGCATACTTATAAAGAGCTTCCAACATTACTAAGTTGTCCCTTCCTTCAAATATCTTATTAAATTAAAAAAAGGGTGGAAAAATTTCCCTTCTTAAGAAAAGCAGTTTACAAACATTATTTAAAATGTTGCCCTTTTTCAATGAAATTTTTTTCAAAGAGAGAACATACCATAGAAGAGCTTTGCCCATTAAATTTTCCCTTCCTTCAATGTATTTTTTGACAAAGAGGGCATCCCAAGAAGAAGCCAACAACAATGTTGTACTTCCCTTTCAATGTTATTTTGATTCGAAAAAAAATAAAAAAAATTTTTCCAATGTTATTCCTCCTTTTTTGATTCAAAGAGAGTATTAAAAATCCCTTTAGAAGTTTTTTGCCAAAAACCAATGTTGCCCTTTCCCTTTCAATGTATATTTGATTCAAAGAGAGTGATACCATAGAAGCAGTTTTGCCAAAAACTAACGTTGTACCTTCCTTCAATGTATATTTGATTAAAAGAGGGGAAAAGAAGCGCCAACATTACAATGTTTCCCCTTCCTTCAATGTATATCTTGATTCAAAGAGAGGAATCTTAAAAGCAGTTTTGCCAAAAACAAGTTCCTTTTCTTCAATGTATATTTAACTGATTCAAAGAGCATATGATTTTTCCTTGTAAGATTTTAGCTAATTAATTCCATTGTCTCTCTTTTATCAGATCCAAAAGTCCATTCTGAAATGACAGTTGCTCAATTGTTAAATTTCCCTTGAATGAACAAAACTTTTAAAGGGGGTCGATAAAGGCCGAAAGTCTGTAAAAAAAACAAAAAATTGAAAAAAAAATACGGATAAGTTCAGACAAGTTTAAATTTCAGAGCCAAACAAGGTACATCTTTTTTATTTTTGACAAGGTTCATCCTGTGGCATTTTTGGCACTTGACACTGAGAAACCAAGTTGTTTTGCCTATCATCCATTCATAATATACCCTCAAATAGAAAAAAAACTTGTAGCTTTGCACGGTGAAGAAGATAAGATTTTTTGGGTGACACCAGGGAAATTCTCAGAGTAATTAGTTTTTGGAAGAACGGGAGGAAACTTTACGTTTCGATCATATCATGATGGTCTTCATTGAATTATTTTATTTAGTCCTCCTTTTTGGCAGTTTTTAAGATGCATGGGTGAGTTTTATGAAAGAAATGCTGGTCAGATAATTGGCATATTACCCAATTGTTGTGCCAAAATGTAAGATATTTTACATGAAATGAGGTTGCTTTAGAGAATTAGAAATTGCAGAAACACCCCTCAATGAATCATTAGGTGGGCCCGATATTTACTGTAAAGCTTTTGGGGGAAAGACACTTTTTTTACAAAGGATTTTCAACAAGAAAGCTGATTATAAAGGTCATTTGATGTACATGTATGAAAAAATGAAGAAAAATTTTAAGTTCTATTTTTTCGTCATTCAATAAGATTATAACCAATTTCGAGAAGGATAGTCTGATGGTTTGGGATCTTGGTACCAGCACCGGGGACCATCAGGTGTAACTAGATATGAAAAACATTCAAGGTGAGATATTGAACAATAATACTCATATATGAAGAGGGAGGTCCAAAGTCATGGTACAGCCAAGAATTTGAAAAGCCTGCATGTGGCCGGGCCCAGGCTTAGAGGCCTATATAATCCCCTATCTCGAACACAAAAGACCCTTTACTAATGAATAGATCTCAAAATGGCTCTTATTGTTAATACTGACTTGACTGACACCTCGCAGACAGTTTTTGTCCCCAGCTGCACAGCCATTGTAATGGGAGATCAACTTGGCTGGGACGGGCCCCTCCAGAAGCTCAGGTTATGTTGATTGGTATGTACTGTATTGTTGCAGGATTAAAGGCCCTCATAAAAAGAAAGATTAGGAGGCCAGGGTAGCCTGTGGGCCTGGCTCTGCTAGGCTTCCAGGCAACAGGCTTGGCTGTACCAAGACTTTGGCCCTCTCCCTAAAATATATTTCAATTATTACACTTAAACGTAACAATCTCATACACAATTGTTGTCATTGTAATATATATTTGCTTACTGTGTGATCGATGTTTGCATTTATGAGATTAGACCAATTTATTAACAAATAATTCATTGAGAAAGGATTTGAGACTTTGCATGGTGGAGATAGATGTTTAGAGTTAGACACTTTGAGGTGACACCATGTAATGATCTCTCTTTCTGGAAGTGATGGCTCTGGAGAGACTTAGTCGAAACGTTGTGAACAAACCAACTGGCTCTTCTCCAGAGACATCACTTATTCCGAAAAGAGATCACTATAGTGTCTGACCCGAAAAGATGGCTCTTTTCATGTAAATGTCTGCAAGAGGTGAATTGTATAGCGCTATATAAAACATGTGCACATCTTACATTTCTTTGTCTACCCAGTTGGGTGTTTGGGGCATACGGTATCCCTTCATCAGTTCCACAGCCAATGACTTGGTCCTGATGGTCGGATAAGGAGTGCCCCCTTAACAACAATAACTAAAACATGTTATACCTCCACAAGAAGTAGCAACTATACTTGGATGGACAAGGGGGTTTCATTAATTGTCCATGATCTACAGTGCTCATTTATACTATTATCACCATATATCATAGTGTAAAATATTCCACCGGTCTATCCAACTTGGTTCCTCCTGTAGGGGTGTTTGAGCGTGAAACCTGTTTTTCCGCCTCTTCTCACCCATACAATTCTAGCTATACCTAGATGTGAACAAAAAAGTACACTAATAGTTTTTACCACATGCTGCATCTCTTTGGGATTCCTTGACTAATCCTTTGATCTATCCTGTTAATAGAGAATCTCAATTCCCACATTCTGCCCTCTTGGAGTCTGTGAGGTGTTAGGGTTGGTTACCGCCCAAACACCTCTTATTTTTGTTTGAGGTTTTACATTTTTTTTTTGTCTTCTGTTTGCACCCTGTACCTTGTACCTTGACTTTTAAGCCTGTGTTCAGGCTTAATATGCATACATATTTTCTTTATCATATTAAAACAAGGTGCTGCACTTATAAGATATTCTTGGGGATAATTTATTTGTAAAAGTATGACTAGTTGATAGTATAGGCCCTATAAGCAGACTATTCGCATAACTATAATGTATTAATTATGCTTAAAATGTTGTGTATATAATGTTTTTAAAAAATTGAAATGAACAAGTTAGCCAATAATGCTCACTAGTCTTAAAGACTTAAAAACTTTTCTCACATAACTTAGAAGACAATTTCCACATAAATAAATAGAAACAGCAAGCAAGAAGAACATCAGATTATCTTTTACCAAGAGTAGCGATATTCCCACAAGAGAGTATTACCAAATGACCACCTGAAAGTAATATATTTTTTAGAAGAAAAAAAAAGGAGGGAAAGTGGAATGTTTTGTTTAGATGTATCTCTCGCATACCTGATCCAAGGTGGGGCAAGTGTCCTCATGTTATCTGCATGGATCACGTTTTTGTTTAGATGTATCCTCCGCATTTCGATCCAAGGTGGGCAAGTGCCCTCATCATGTTATCAGCATGCATACGTTTTGGTGTCCTTACCCATTTGTTGCATGCCTCCTTTTTTTAACGCTGGATCCGCCCTATCCAACAAATTTCATGCATTTACACTCAATTAACAAGGCACCACATGCGTTGTATTATATAACATGTTTCAAGCACAAACGTGAATAAATACATTCAGTATATTTCGTATTTTCCTTAAATCTATAACTATTTAACATTGCCCGATATGCTTTGTATGTAGACAGCTTGAAATATTGTTTTCAGCTGGTGGGATTATGATGTTGACGCAGAAGCAAGCTGATGTTGTCATGTTTAGAATGTTATAGATACTGCCCTCAATGTTCACCAACTTACACATCACTCTGAGTAGTGTCGCCTGATGCATCAAAGACTCAATGGACAGCCAGCCAGCTGGAACACGCCTCTGATATCAAAAGAACAAATAATGCACACCAAATGTCATCAAAAGTTTTGTTTTAACTCGCTCATGCTGAATAATTAAAACAAATTGGGAATATAATATTTGTTTATAATAAGCCACAATGGTGTTGACCTCAATAATTTTGCAGGCATTTTAGTGACGATTGCTTGCACAACATACAATTTTTTTTCTGTCTTCTGATAAATTAACATTTTTACTTTCTGATGCAAACAGAAATATGCTGGGTTTTTTCTAAAATTTTGGATAAAACTAATTTGTAAGATATGTTCTTTGTAAGTTGAAATTAATATAAAATCATTTAATTCCTTTAAATCCCTTATGAAAACCATACATACCATTCGGTATGTACTAACACCATTTATTATCATTCATTACCAATGGTACTATTGGACCAGTTTTTATAAGGGATATTATAATGCTTATGGGCCTAAAATTTAGTTGTTATTTTTAAATAAAGTGATTACCATTGATGTCTGGGTATACATATCTCCTACGGGAAAGTCCAAAATCAGAAACCTTGGCAACCAATCTGTTTCAGCAGGATGTTTCTTGCAGCTAAATCTCGTGAATCACCTGATCAAATATTAATGACATCCATCAAAATAATTCATATTACATCTTTAAAAATACCAACTTCAGGTAGTTAAATATCAAGAAATATACTGAGGAAACTATTGCACGACCAAGCTGTTTGAAAGCATGATAAACAAAGCTTCATAATAATAATAAATAATAATAATAATAATAATAATAATAATAATAATAATGTAGACTTATATGGCGCAAGTATCCACCAAACTGGTGCTCAAGGTGCATTATATTATTACCCCTGCTCATCAGGCTCATAAATCATTCCTGAAACCATCTCAGCTCCCTGGGGAGTATACAGCTAGCTGCCATTTCAGTGCATATGGGCTAATCAAACACAACAACCAACTCTACCCTCACAGGTACCTATTTACCCCTGGGTGGAGAGAAGCAATTATGGTAAAGTGTCTTGCTCAAAGACACAAGTACCCCGGTCGCGGTTGGGATTCGAACCCACATTCTGGACGACTCAGCCATCAGAACACTTCTATACCATTAGGCTAATAGCTGGTTCCAAGTAACTAGTCTACATCATATATGTTCATATGTTATATCATTTGGAATGAATATTAAATGATCGCTTCGTGTTGGGGACTTCAGTTAATTTTTTTTTATTGAAATGAACCATCTCATCAAAGATAAGTCTAAACTTACAGCATGGAACAAGCTGCTATATATATTATAAGGGAAAGAACTTTACAAGAAATTTACAAATAAATCAAACATTTTAGTAACTTAAATCTTTTTAGGTGGTTCATTAGTTTCCTCTGTGCCTATGACATCTATTCTATGTGGCAATTTCTGTTAGTCCCTCCAACACCAGAGGTGATACGGTGAACAGCATTATTGGATATAGAAAGACATGGAGCATGATTGTAAATACGTAGTGACCCCTATGTCCTCAGGAGAAAAAGCAAAGCCTTGACGTTAACAGTTTTCTGATGAGTAGGCCTTATACTGTATAGATAAGAAGTATGTATAACCTGTTCCAGGCACAGCTTGTGTCTTACAAATTACTGTATTTTTGTTGAACTATCCATTTTGCCCACATCTGGGCAAACGGTTTGGTTTTTGACATACCCCTGATTTTGCAAGGTGTTCCATTCCCTTGGCAATGTCAAGAGCAAATGCCACGAGCTGCTCTGATGACAAAGATTCACCGGAGTCTGACTCTGGGCGAGCCGTCCGCAGGTAACTAAGCAGGTCACCATTGGGAAGATATTCCAAAGCGACGTACAGAACCTCTTTACAGAGAAACATTGAAATATCATACAAATTATATACAATATGTAACTGTATTCAACTCACCAGGAAGTTCTGAAAGCTTATATAAATTCATTTTTTACTGCAGTATCATGTTGCTTAGTACAAACAGCCATTGTAACATGTGTAATGATACGTCACGGACAGACAGACTTATATCAGGTTTATAGTAATTTGCCTTGTCGATATGTCATACTAAGTTCGAATTAAAAATGTTAAAAATATTTTGTGACTGAAATATAGTCATTGTGCCATAAATGATGTAGGTATATAGCTCTCTCTATAAAACCATTTGGGTAAATTTGATGGTTGATCATTTCACCACACATTTCATTCATTGTAATTACTATCTGATGATATGCATTATAATGTCAACTTTGAAAGTAAATTGCCACTGGAAGTGAAATATGAAAAATGAACCTCAACTATTTTCATACCTTCATGTTGACAAGCACCCAACAGTGAGACAATATTGGGATGGTAACCAATGGAAGTCATTGTACGGAACTCCTCCATAAAATCCTCCCGATCACTCGGTGAGGCATGACCTTAAAACACAAGAACAAAATAACCTAAAAGCACGTACACTGGCAAAACCTTTATGAATTTTGAGAGACTGACCAGGCCGGTACAAAGGTCAAGTTTATACAGATCACTTTACTTTCTTACACTTATCTCGAGGTTGATCACATCCTGATACTACAGAATCTTGATGTTTCACAAGCCAACATAAAACAATGTTTAAAACACTTTTTGAGATTGTATTTAAGCAATTGATCTTTCAGAGAGTTCATGATGTTTCGGGAAAGGTGATATCAATAGCATATAATTCCTCATATGCTGTGTACTCTTCTGCAGCCATTCTTAATTGACCATGATCATATATGATGATAAGAGAGTATGTGAATGGTACCATCTATGACGATAGTTTCCTCATTTTCGAATACCTTTCAGTATCTTGATAGCAGACTTGGTCTTATGCCCGCTTACGTTCACTGTCCCTGACCTCACTTCGCCAAAGTTTCCTGTGCCAAGTATCTTATCATCAACGACAAGATTGCTCCAGAGAATTTCCCATCGGACAGCCCAAGATGGAAGGCCGACATCTTCATAAACGACGGCTGTTATATCTTCTGATCCAGTAATCGTAACTTCATAGTCAGTAAGAGCAGGGTCTGCGGTAGAGTCTGTGAAAACAAAACATGATAGTCTGGTTCACAGATTCACTGTATGCAAGTACAATAATATTGATCTAATCATCAATGCATACAAGGTACCAGACTATTTTTCCTTCCAGCCTCGGGTCACATGTATGGAAGAAAGACAAGATGGCTGCATCATGATATTGATCTAATTAGAAACCCCATGCCTGGTCTAACCCCGGGGCTGTTAGAGGTATAGTTGGCAGTTGTTTGGCACTAGGGTTAGATGGGCTGGTTAAGGTCACAGGACATTCAATAAAATACTGTGTACACAAAGGAGACTCTTCAATGTTTTCATTTTAATCAGCATGTAAGCTAGCTAGACCTGAAATAAGCACTGTTTAATAAGTATTTCTAACTAAATCGTGAAAGGGTCACAATCATATATTTTATGGGAAGCAATAGACATTTGTCTGTATCTCAGGTATGTGCATCATAAACGATACAAGTTGATCTGATCTCCTTTCCTAATGTTGCAAACTTTGAGTGGGCTTATTTTTGGTTTGTGAACATTGTATACATAAAGAATACTTACTTTTTGGTGAAATGGCACTGAAAACTATATAAGAGCTGAGATGGTTCTAGGAAAGATATAACTGGCTCCATTAATGCGCCCATGAGTGTCAAACTTGGCAGATATCGGCACAAAAAAGTGTCCATTACAGAGAGAAATGAAAAAGCAACTTACTGGGTCATTGTCCACAGATAGATAGATGACAATGCAAGAGGATTTATAGTCATTCGCCAATCGCCATGCCACCCAGTGTTG
This sequence comes from Zoroaster sp. YZ-2022, assembly GCA_029582265.1. Taxonomy (NCBI): domain Eukaryota; kingdom Metazoa; phylum Echinodermata; class Asteroidea; order Forcipulatida; family Zoroasteridae; genus Zoroaster; species Zoroaster sp. YZ-2022. Next base: position 25,430,571 of record CM055825.1, on the reverse strand, counting down.
GGGAGCAGAGCTTGTATTGGGTGGCCAGGCAGCCAATAAGCAATATTTGGAGTTTCTTCACTTACATGGAACTGGCCTTCGATGCCAGAGGCCCCCGTCTTGCGGTCTTGTTTTTTCGTGAGTTTGTTGAAGTCATGTTGTAGTTTGCCACTGGGGAAGGACATTTTCTCTGTCAGACTTGATTCCAAGAGTGCATCAAAGATGAACTTATACTGGTCCTAATGTCGGAAAGTGGAAAATCTACCCAATTAATATTTTTATAGAATTATTGTGAACTCAAGTAACATTTTAGTTTATCTAGTATTTTCAGGTTGAAGTAAAAATGTTCTCGTGGCAAGAGACTGCTGAAATTGCTGACACAAAATATTGTTTGAAACCAACAAGGTTAAGTAGTTGTTTGTTTGCACAAACATTGTAATTTACCATGAAGCTGGAAGGTTACAACCTCAGACCATTCTTAAGTAGAACCTTTGTTTTAGAGAACTTTTCCCACAGCCATTAAAGTTATTTTTAAGGACTCTTACATACATTTGTACCTCTTGAAGAAGAAAGTTAATTAGGTCTGGAGGTTCTTTCAGACCTGGGAGTACTTTTGAAAGTCAGCAGATTTGGGGTTTATGCAACTGGAAAATAGTTGATCTAAGCAAATTGCTGATTTGAGTTAACCAATCAGGATCCTCATGTTTGGTGACCATTGGTGATCAGCCAATCAGTATGTGGCTCGCTGTCACTCACTGACCGTTTTAGAGGGGTTTTAAGGGCTGCAGAGGGTCAAGAATCATTCTGCATCCAAAAACCAATGTACTCTATGGTTCACTGCGACTGCATGTGACCTGCTCGATATTAGTCAAGTCATCAGTAGCCATATCTCGTAAGTTAAGATTTTATCGCTTTTAAGTTGTAATTTTGAACTTCGTTGTTAGAATTGCTATTATTTTAGTTGTCTCTTATTGATATAATTTGGTTTTGTTATAGTTTGTAAACAACTGTTTAGTATTCTCTGTAGTGTGAACATTGTATTCAGAGTTGGAACTGGCATTTATTCAAGAGATATACTCTATTTTTACAAGTGCATCCATTTTAGTAAACCAGTTTATTCATCTTTTCAGTTCAATTGTTTTTGTAAATGATTTGATGCTTCACTTTAATAAAACAGATTTACATTTACTTATTAAAGGTTTATAATTTTTGTCTTGTATATATGTAGCTTGACCAGAGACGATCATCTGGGTTAGGATGACCTAGTAGTTTGAATGTTATACTGCTGAGAGTATTCAGGTTAGCTCTTCACTTATTGTGTACTAGATTCACGAACATCTACTGAAAACTGCATATTGTATTTGTATTCTTTCACTGATGAAAAGTTGTCAGCTTTTGCAACCATATTTAGTGTAATGTGTTGTATTTTGGGTCACAATTATGAATTTGTTCGATGCTTTAAGTCAAACGATTATTTTACTAGTGTTTATAACAGTTTGTTTCCATATAGTTTGTTATTCACTGTGTTGTTTGGCCTTGTAACACTGTCCATGTTTTGGTTATGGTACTTTTAATGATCTGATACTCAAGGACAAACTCAAGCTATGCTCAAATTGTGTTATGTAATCTGTCACAATCCTAAATGAGACACATCAGTTATAGTGTTTTTGGCATTGATTCGCATTCATTCTAAACCCTCCTACAATCAGTGCAATTTTTGAAATAACCCATTCAGGCCACTCCAAGCCATTAGCTGTTGCCAGTGGCCTCCTATGGTTACCCTTCTGTGCACTTACTGAGATTGCAGGGTAAGGTGGTCTCCCATTGATACATTGCAGGCCATACTATAGTTCAAACATTTTCAGTGGCCTTGGGTGGCACACAGTTGATTTTGTAAGATTACTTGGAAAGGACAGCAGGCTTGTACATGTATGTACTGAAGGTTGCTAATTAAAGAACATAATTTAGTGGTTGGGAGTGGCTTCAATGCGTAGGAGGGCTATTGAAGGTTAAGTAAAATACAAATAGTGACCATTTGAACATTATTTGTGTTAAAGTATTGTATCTAAAGTATTGTATCGTTAATAAACAACTGCAAGTGGATTATTTAGAACTTGCGTGTGCTATGTCCATTCATTTAGATGTCATATAGATCCCTGTGTCACTCGACACTAAAACCCGCTAACACTAACAATGACGTTTGGGAATTCACATACAACATTTGAAAGATGTATACTCTGTGCAGGGGCGTAGCGAAGGCATTTTCTTTGGGAGGGTGTGGAAGCCAATCAGATTTTTCTTGGGGGGGGGGGGGTGCAAATATTGTTGGTAAATTTACCGACAACATACCAGCGTCTGCACCATTCCAAATCGCTGTTCCCTCATAGCACGGACAAAGTTGAGGACGTCCACTTGCTCCTCGGCTTGGGCCTGTTCCAACATGGAGTCTACTGTGATGAACGTCCCTGTACGGCCGACACCATCACTGGGTTTCAGATCAAAGAGAAAAATATTTCAATGCTGGATATATCCACTCTGCATAATGTGGTTGAGGGTGCAAGCTTTTAAATCACCCTTGATTGATAGGCCAAACGAGGCCAAATGATGGGTTATAGATGTATCACCCATGTTTTGATGATAATTTCTGACAATTTGTTTTTTCATCAGAACATTGCTATTTTACTTGAGGAGAGAAAAATAAATCATTTAAAATGATACATTTCATTTTGATTTTACAGTAAATGTTTCCTTATGAGGAAGAAATTTCAATTTAGATTGCAGTAGGAGGATAAACCCAGATAATTATTCTTGGGAAACACCCACGTGACTAAGTAGGGACGATAAACTCAATCCACATGTCAGCTCATGCAGGTCCAAGTGGAATTGAAACCCGTGTCCACTAGGCACCACTACATCATTCATCAACCAGTTACCAATTCTGCTCAGCAGAAACAAATTGCTCACCAGAGAGATTGTCTAAGCAGGAGCCAATTTCATACAGCTGCTTAGCAGACAATTTCACTATAAATGAAATACATAGGGTGCCATACTGTAGGGTGCCATGGCCGAGTGGTTACATGCATCGGACTTGCGTTCTGATGGCCGAGTCGTCGTCAGAATGTGAGTTCGAATCCTGGCCACAACCGTGGTGCTTGTGTCCCTGAGCAAGACACTTAACTATAATTGCTTCTCTTCACCCAGGAGTATAAATGAGGACCTTTGAGGGCAGAGAGTGTAATTGTGTTTGATTAAGCTCGTTGCGCTACACATTTGGCAGCATGGGCTGCATACTCCCCAGGGAGTTGAGATGGTTCTAAGGAATTATATAACTGGCCTGATGACAGGGGTAATAATGTTCAAGCGCCATGCGTCAAAACTTTGTGGATACCGCCGCAATATAAGTGTCCATTATTATTATTTTATCTGCTAAGCAAATTTAAACAGACAACCTGCCAAAGTATACATAATTTGCATGAAAGTTTGGCTGGTAACCAACAAAACCTAATAGCAAATTGTTTTACTGAGCATTTTTATCTGGTAAGCAGCTCTATGAAATTTGTTCTATATTTTGATGAATACCAGCTAAAGTTTTGCCCAAATTTTGACTAAAGTAGCTTTAAGATTCTTAGCAAAAAATATTCGCTTAATAGCAAAATTCTCTGCTTAGCAGCTTTATGTGATCTCTGACATATGAGGGTGTTAATGTTAACATGGTCACCCCTTATGTGTTCCTAATCGACCCATCCAGACTACCCAACCTGCAGTGTACGAGGATGGGTCCCTGTTGTGAAGTCTCGGACATCTGAACTCGTCTGACAAACTGAAGTAACGATGAGGACTCTGGTAGCTTTATTTCAGGCCAAGTGGTGTAATGATACTGCAGGATCTCACGGTGCTCGCCATCTGGCTCACTGCTCTGTAGGAACAAACAAAAGTACAAGAAAGATAGAAGTATGCTTACTCTCTTTGAATCAAGATATACATGAAGGGAAGGTACAGCATTGGTAATGTTGTCAAAACTGCTTCTATGAGTATGCTTACTCTCTTTGAATCAAGATATACATTAAAAGGAAGGTACAACATTGGTAATGTTGGCCAAACTGGTTCTATGAGTATTCTTACTCTCTTTGAATCAAGATAGACATTGAAGGGAAGGTACAGCATTGGTAATGTTGACAAAACTGCTTCTATGAGTATGCTTACTCTCTTTAATTCAAGATATACATTAAAGTGAAGGTACAGCATTGGTAATGTTGGCAAAACTGCTTCTATGAGTATGCTTACTCTCTTTGAATCAAGATATAGGCCTATACATTGAATGGAAGGTACAGCATTGGTAATGTTGACAAAACTGCTTCTATGAGTATGCTTACTCTCTTTGAATCAAGATATACATTGAAGGGAAGGTACAGCATTGGTAATGTTGGCAAAACTGAGGGTATGCTTACTCTCTTTCTTGATTGTCATCATGAATGAATGCATTTAAAGCCAGTATACACTTTTGGTAAAATGTCTGTAAAAAGCTCATATCATAGATAAAGAGTGATGGTGCAATCCCATTCAGTGACACTCCATCTTTGTTGACTTTTTGTTTTTGTTTTTCAAGAAGCATTTCTTATACAAATTGAAATACAGTGAATCCGTATCTGACTATTTCCAATGTTTGTCCATTTGACAATAAAATTTGTGGGAATAGTAGACCTTTTGTTTGAAGCTACCAATAATGACCGATTGGTCAAAATGGAGAAAAGAGATATTTTTTCAGATCCTTTAGTGTGGTTATATAACAAGAAAATAGTGAAAATGCATTCAGATTGTTTATACTCATTCCAACATACCATAATTTATTTACAAGTAAATGTTTTATCTAAATTTATATTTTTATCAGCCATCCTGTAATTGGCGATTCTGTCGCTGTTGGATTTGGTCAATAGATAAATAAATAAATAAATAAAGTAAGATTTATGTAAAACTATGATCATTTTTATGTTTTTTTTTATATTACCAATATCATACAGTGGTTTTAAATCATCTTACAAAACATGTACTTGGACCTATTGCACAAAGCGTCAACATGCATCTTCCGATAAGTACTGATGTACGATGCAAATAATGGCGTAAGAATACAAATGCAAATTCACGTGACGATAGTGCACACTTTAAAATAACTAAGAGAATAAGAGGTTTGTGAGATCGGGCCTGGGGGGAATGTAATACTCAAAAGTTCACCAACCTTTGACAGGTTGAATCTCTTCACGATGTAATTAGTGTAAGCTTTCTTGTTTACTTTGGTGACACACACATCTCCATAGACCTTGGTACTGTCCGGCCAGTACTTCTCACATTTTTTCTGGAAATAATGAAAATTATGATAAAAAAAGTGTTTTTCAAGACTCTTTATTATTATTATTTTATTTCTCTCCACAACAATTCTTAAAGCAAACAGAAAATATATCAAAAATGTGGAGATCGCAAGACTGCATGAGGAGGAATTGTTCAATTCCTATAACCAAAAGGTTCAGTCTTCCAGCAAGCATGTACATGAATCAGAATCAATACCGATGCAATGAGCAATTAAGATTTAACAAAAAATCCCTAAAATAGGTTTTAAAAAAAGCACCAAAGTTCTTGGGGTGTGAAAGTGGACAGAAAAACACTTTCTTTTGTCACCTAATGATAATCACAATGTTCATACTAGCGGTCAATGGTCATAGTGATTCATAGCTACAATGTTGATACATAAACTGGGAGCCAAGGGTCATGTTTGCTACAATCAAATGTTCATTATAGTGGTGTTCATTATATTAATTCATGGCTGCAATGCTGATACATAAACTGGGAGCCAAGGGTCATGTTCCGTATAACCGAATGTTCGATATAGTGGTGTTCATTATAGTGATTCATGGCTGCAATGCTGATACATAAACTGGGAGCCAATGGTGATGTTTACTATAACCAAATGTTCGATATAGTCGTGTTCATCATAGCACTGTATTACCTTTCCATTCTCCACTAAGTTGGTGAGCATGACGATTTTCCCCACACGTTCCTGCCACACCATACGCCATATATCAATCACCGAAAATTTATTAGGACCTGAAAATATTATAATTTTTTTTCTTATATTTGAAATTGACCTGTTGCCGTTTGTGACTTAACCACGCCCTGAAGACAACCCTTATGGAATGCTATGCAGTAGATTTTTTGATGTCTTATTTTTTTCGGGCATTGCGTGTTTCATTTGAAGTGATTGGATTGGGCATTGTTTTAGTTGCGTTTAAGCGATTCTGCCGCAATAGGTCAACTGATGTTATTTGAAAATTGTACATGCATATACTGCATGTATGAGTTCGCTTCAGTTCACAAACTTATATGTGAAATAAAAGTATAGCTTTTACCATTTTAGATTTAAGTAATATTTCTTTTAGGATTTTTCTTTTACCTTGACATGCGATGTATTTGGCGTCTTGTTTATATCCCTGTTAGGAAAAAAGAGAAGACAAAAGAATTTATTTATTAAAACAAATTAATAAATAAAATTACCGCATTTAGATTTTATGAGATTCAACTGGATTGATGTACAGATAAATTTCATTGTTTATAAATTCATTTCCAGAAAATATTACTGCTAAACCATGCTTTGAACGAAACCATTTTTATTCTCTCCTGAAGACGATAGAGCAGATCAAATCATCAATTTGCAACCAACCAGTTATTTAGAACCACTTATCAAAACGAGGTGTCCAAATATTTCACTTTCAATACTTTTGCAAATGTTTTCTAAATGGACACATTTAGCAAACGGGCCGCCCAAAAGACACCCAAAGGTATTGCTGGCTTATACTAGACAGTGATAACTAACATGGATGTAGGCTGCATTGATGTAGTCAGAGGATGGGTCACCATCTACCATGTCTACACACTCCAAGACAACACGTGAGTGATCATCTAGAGTCAAAGAAGAAAACAAAACTCATTATTACATGTTTAGGGGTATTCGGGCGCTATGAAGCTTGAACAAGAAATGCCCTAAAAATAGTGACTCAAAAGAAATTTCTTAACTCTGAATAAGTGTGTAATTTTTAGTTATCAAAGTATGGGGAATGATTCAATCTAATTCAAATTACTGCCCCTCCTGAATATCACCAAAAATGTTTTTGTAATATTACTAAAAATAAATTAGAATTCTAAAACATTTGGATTAAAAATAAATGAATACATTTAGAGAAAATATTTTTTGCAAATCTTTTTCTGAACATTTGAATACAATGGTAATCTTTAATTAATTTTAAACATTAGTGCTATCAAGGATTTTATTTAATGGGCCTAAAAAGTGGGCGGGGCGGGGGATGATCCTACGGTCCATATCACCCCCTTCAAAAAAAGTGGGGGTATATACCACTATTCTCCCCCAAATCTGAATGTTAAGATGGTCTTGAGCAGTTATTTACTCATGGTGAACTCACAGGCAATAATGTTGATGTATCGGTTCTTCTTCTTATTCTCTTCTCTCTCAGCTACCGTCCATGGGTACAGCGGTTCGTCTGGAAGAGACTAGTGATAACAAGAGGAACATCATTTATGAATCTTTGTCAAAATGGATCAAATCATATCTATATGAAAGAGGTAAAATGGTATATGTCCTCACATGTTGACCCAAGTGGGATATTTGATCAAAGGGGCAATTCCATGGTTACTCACGTAACATTTTTGAGGTATTGGGCCCACTCTTAATGCCATAATTTCCTTACTTATATATTTCATTCATCATTTTTTCACAGTAGGTGTCATGACATGACATGTTTTTTTTTCTTTCTTCCAATAAGGTAGCGTGGGGATTTTTTACTTGCGCCTTGTGCGGAGACTAGGCATCATTTACACGAGTTTCGTAAAGTCACAGCAACGTACTAAGTTTGATCACCAGATTTCCTTGCCTTTTCCCGTTCTTTGCTATTCAAGGTACGTTAAAACTTGCATCAACCAATCGTAGATTTTATCGGGAATTGGCAGTTAGTCTGTGTATTGCATTGCTCTTAAATATTTCTTTGAAGAGACTTTTGTTGAGATTGTTTGTTCAAAATCTTCCACAGTGCTCGCCTTGTTCTATTTACTTGGTGCAGAGCCTGCGCCATGTTTTTTTAGGTCGCTTGCTCTCGCGAACTGTTCTAAGATTTCTTATCACCGAAGGACCAATATTTTTGGAGATGTTCAGATTTTATTGATATTTACAATGTAGGTGTTTTCTAGTATCCATGTTTTGATTGCATCTCATTGTTGTTCTTCGATATACAAGGCAATTTAGTTACGCACTATTTTTTTGTAATGTATTGATGTAGTAGTGTCATGGACCTACGCTCATTCAGACCCGCGGATTGATATTTTCTTGAAAGTCTTAGTGATCCACCGCCCAGTCGTAGGCGTGTCGTCAGTCGTCATGAAGTAATGACATAGGCCTCATTAGAATTAGGCTGTCTTTATGCATTTTAAGTTTATTAATTTCTACATAGATAAACACACTTGTGCAAACAAAGTAACATGAGTATTGCTCAATATCAAAATATAAGCGAGTTAGAAATAAGTTTAAGAAAAACGTTGCCTCAGTTTGGATAAATGATTCAGAGATTGAGTCAATGATGACTGGGATAGAGTTCCTTAATATAACTTTTTCTCTGTTTAAGTTTAATTGTTTTTTCATGATTCAGCAAATGGCATGACTTACGTGTGAATCCGTACTTAGACAGGGTTTATTTTATTTTATTGTTTTCAGGAATCACACACAGTTGTTGAATTGTTTTTGACTACTACTACTACGATATGTGTACTTCAATACTACAGTGAACAGTATAGCATATTAAATGAGAAGCACATAGACAGTTAAACAGATGCTTTCTTATCGTCCTATTACAACAACGTGTCAGAACTTTACGATCTCGTAACAGTAGGACTAGTTGCATTATACCCAGACCTTACTCAACACAAACAAAATTTCAGAAATTTGTTATACGTATGCAGGTTAAAAATATAGGTTACTCACGTTACATTTTTCAGACATGCATAAAATTTTGCTGAGTAAGGTCTGGGTATAATGTAACTAGTAACTACTTTGAAAAAATGATGAGTGAAATGTATATTATGGCATTAAGAGTGGGCAAAAAACCTCACAGTTGTAATGTGAGTAACCATCAGGCAAGTGACAGACACTATATAGAACACACATAGAAATGTCACAACACATTGAGTAATACACTCGATTAGATGTATGGCACAAAGGTACCAGACGTTATCGAGCTGGAGGTTACTGTGCAAGAGCTAGCCCAAAATCATGTGATACAGCAACATCGTGTTAGCCATGGGAAGTTCATATCAGTGAACTTGCTAACAACACAAGTCAGGGCACCAGATATCATTTAAATGAGTCTTGCATACAACTGCACCGTACCTCGTAATCATGCTGGAATCCAGTCTTGCTGGACTTCTTGTCCTTAATGTAATCAGCGAGACTGCTCAGAGGAACCGGATCCGAAGGTGTGAAGACTGGCTTTTCCTTAGCGGAGAGGTTTCCTTTTGGCTTATTTTCCACCTGGGGCTTAGCTGGTGGTGGTACACTGACAGACACTACATCAAGCTCAATCTGCTGTATCGCTGTAGAGATATTATGGGGAGAAGGGGATAGAGAAACAAGTGATGAGGTAACATACAAACGAATGATTACAGTTCATTTTTACCCCCTTGGCTTCGACACTAGTTACCTAATTAGTTACCACTAGTTACCCCCTTGGCTTCGACACTAGTTACCTAATTAGTTACCACTAGTTACCCCCTTGGCTTTGACACTAGTTACCTAATTAGTTACCGCTAGTTACCCCTTTGGCATCGACACTAGTTACCTAATTAGTTACCACTATGCCCCCTTGGCTTTGACACTAGTTACCTAATTAGTTACCACTAGTTACCCCCTTGGCTTCGACAGTAGTTACCCCCTTGGATTCGACACTAGTTACCTAATTAGTTACCGCTAGTTACCCCCTTGGCATCGACACTAGTTACCTAATTAGTTACCACTATGCCCCCTTGGCTTTGACACTAGTTACCTAATTAGTTACCACTAGTTAACCCCTTGGCTTCGACACTAGTTACCCCCTTGGCTTCGACACTAGTTACCTATGGTAACCTTCCTCAAGCCATTAAATTCCATCACCATGCGAAATAAACACCCATCCAGCCTGTTTAATCAGACAGCACAGATTAAGGTCACATTATATCTAACAACAGTTGTATCCCAAGTCAAGCTTTCCATGAATATATGGTTTTATAAAGTGCAAACAATTACAGAAAACTTAATTGGAGTGTTGTGGCCAAGTGGTCACCTGACTCAAGTTCTGGTGGCTAAGTCGTCAGAATGTAGGTTCGAATCCTAGCCATGCTGGTTGCTGCACTTGAGCAAGGCACTTAACCATGAATTGCTTCTCTTCACCCAGGAGTATAAGCGGGGACCTTGTGTGGGCAGACATGGTAATTGTTTTTGATTAGCTGATGAGGGCTTTACAGGTTGCGTGGGTTGTATTTTTCCCCAAGATGATAATAATAATAATAAAGATTTGTAGCGCGCATATATCCACCCTGCTGGGCGCTCAAGACGTTGAGAATGATTCAGGAATGATTTAAAGTAGCCCATTGAGGGGGGATATTATAATATAAAGTGCCTTCAGCATCACGTCATGATTGAGTAAGTGCCTTATAAGAATCCACTTTTATAATTTAGTTGCCATCTGGAGTATACCTTGAAAACCCGATGTGTCACCTGTTGCGGGAGTTATTCTGATTTCTCTGTTTGCATTGCCCGTTGATTGTTGGCGTCGTCTCCTGAAGAAAAACAAGACAATTTTTGTTTTTGAATTCTCCTGATTTTTGCTTTGCATTCACATTTCGCAGTATGTATCAGTCTCAATATGTACAATTTAAAAATGAATTATTTGACAACCAGGGCCCAAATTTCATAGAGCCGCTAGGCAGCTGATTTTTTGCTTACTGTATGTTTTTCGTTTCATAGCACTGCTAACCGTTAAGTATAAAGAAGACACGATAACTTGCCGGCCAATATTGCTAGCAAATGAGTGACACAACAATACAAATCTATGGTGAATGCGCACGCTCCACGCATTTTCTTGCTAACCTGTGAAATACGTTCATGCTTAAGCAATTTTATCTGCTATAGTTAGCAAGAAAATTTGCTTACCGGTAAGCAGCGCTATGAAATTGTGGCCATGGACAAATTTCAGAGCTACTATAAGCACACAAATTTTCAGAGCACTAAATAGTTAGCAAAAAAACGTTACTAGCCAAATTGTCACGTAGTGTTTATTTTATTGCCTCTGGCAGGTTCTCAGCTACATTTTGCTCAGCAGATAAATTTACTACACAATATTTTCTGCTTAGCAGCTCTATGAAATTGGACCGAGATCTCATCAAAATGAACGTATCTTACCAAAAAACGACACCCAGCAAAATGACAATGACAGCGGAGAAAGCCATAATGACTACAGCGAAGAGTGCCACATTGACACCAACAGCTACTCCGGCACTATTGTCCACTTGAGGTGAATAATTACAAAAACAAGAGAATAGTTTGGATTATAAATGGCATTTCGAAATATAGATGAACTTTGTAAAGACCCTATTTGCTCTGTGCAAATCGTGGCCCTCTATATAGTGTTAAAATCATCCAGTCTCACGAGTCAGGGCACTTTGTGTTGCCATCTTGGTTTTAACAAACCTCATATTTTGTATATGCTGATATACAGTAACAATTATTTCCTTGTAATATTGTATTAGACAACTTAAAAAAAAATTTTTTTTTAACCATCACAGTGATTCTGCACACATAAAGGTCTTACAATATGTACAGTATCGTTATTATCATAATTATCAATTATTGAGACATTTATCAAACATTTTACAAGATAATTGCTCTACATTGAGCAAGAGTCAGTGGGTTTAAACATTATTAAAAGAATTATAAGAATTAAACAAGCAATATTGCCTCCGAGTGCGAGTCCCAATAGCTCAGTAGATGAAGGTCCCACAATTGTCACTATCTTTGTTCTGGGGGCGCTGTCAGAAGCCATGAAACCATACATGCTGTGTAGTCAGGAAAGCCTGGGAAGCGGCAGTCAAGGGTACAGATTGTTGTACATGTATGATTAAAAATTAGAGAAATGCAGATAATGATTTAATAAACAGAGTGGGTATAATTTAAGTTAATTACTTACTTCCTGGTACGGTGATGACTGTTGAGGAATTACTCCAAGCCCCAAGTCCGATCCGTGTCTCAGCTCGTACCTGGGAGAGACAAATTCACAACAAATTGATTGTAAAGATGGAATCATTTTTAATAACTAATACCAGATGGATCAAGTTACAGTGAAGGTACAACACTGGTAATTACCTAATTATTATCTGACAGCTAACTTGATGAGTGTGATACCTCACATGAGGGACAGACAGATTGCTGTGCCAAATCGGGCTGGTTGTTTTTACTCAATTAAACTTATATTTATATTAGCAATAATGCATCAATGCCAGTCCCTCTGTGAGGCAAGGAAATGGATCACAATCTGATGTGAATTTGGTAAATGTACTGATTTTCTGAAGAATAATTGTTTCCCACATGCTTCATCTTTTTGGACTTCCTTGCCTGGTGCATGTTTCCCTCCATCCTACCATCTATCCTGTTTCCAGAGGGATCTCAATTCCCACCTTCAGCTCCTCTGAGTCTATTTACATTTTTAGTTATCTTCTATTATAGCCTTGCTCTCATTGTAGAGAAAACACATGATGCATGTTTAAAAAAAAAAATAAAGACAGGAATTTTCTACTCCAAGTGGTTTCTGTAATAATTGTGAATACTTGTTCACACTTTTCTCATAAATACGACTCCATATTGAGCTGAAACTTTCACAGGTTGGTTGTTTATTGTATATCTTGATTCATAACAAAGTAATTAAGCATCCTCAGTTGTGATCTGTGATCTTTTATGTTTTTTTGGTTTAGAATACCAATGTTGTGCCTTCCATTAAAATAAATAAATAATAAATTGATATTGAAATATCCAGTACCTGGACAGAATAATTTATATTTCCTTGAAGATTTGTGATGTCACGGGTCTGAAAGTCATCCTGTAGATCATGTGTAATTCTCACAGTCATGGGCAACGCTGAGTTCTCAGATTCTGTCTTCCAGTAGCGAAGGTCATAGCCGGTGATGATGCCATGGGGAGGAATGGGAGGAAACCACTTGACTGTAATTTGGTCACTTCCAGTGTTCAGGAAAACTACGTCACTGGGCGCTGGTGGTACTGTGTGTGGTAGATAAAATTATTTTAAAAAAGGAAATTAAAACCCCCAAAGAGTATTTTTGGTATTTATAGTTATATGCATTCATACTTCATAAAGATAGTCCACAAATATATGAGAAAAGTGCAACAAATCTCTCAATTGTCTCATTAGCAAAACATATATACTTGCATGGGTAGGAGAAAGCAGGGGGGAAGGGGGAATGTCTTTCCAAAGAGCATGGAACTGGACATCAAGTTACACCAGTAAATATTTTGTTTTTCTTTGACTTATTTTCTTTGACTTTTTTTCCCTTTCTTTAACATCAAAGCCAAAAACTCAGAGTTGACGTCTGGCTGGTTGTACCACGTTTTCTAAGGGATCACGACGGTCACAAATTTACTTGCCCTCGAGAGGCAGATCCAAATTTACACACAATTACACACCCAATTTAAGATTCATTATGGGTAACCTTGATAGACAGAATATAAATAAATAAATAGACGATGTGATCTGGTCACGTTTTCTGCCTAGTGGTATGCACACTCATCCTTTTTTTTTATATCTCCATTGATCTCCATCATCACTATAATAGAGATCAATGCATCGTCTATGGATGATGTGACCAGTGCCATCACGCCTAAACCAAAACATGATGCGTGTGCATACCACTGGGCAGGAAAGTCTTGGTTTACATCACATCATCTATACAAATACAAGGGATACTTACTTCCTTCCTCTGTGCGAATCGTAATTGAAGTAATTGGCCCTTGACCAAACCTATTCTCAGCCGACACTGTGAGCGTGTATGTTGTGAACGGAACAAGATTAAAGAATTCCACCCATGTATTGGAGATGTTCTTTGTCTTCAGTATTCCAACACTGCTGGTAAGATTGTATCTGTATTGGTATATGTCACCGTTGCGTTGACCGCAGTTTGGTAACCCCCAGGAGAAAGACATTGTCTTGTTGGTTATATTAGTTGGCTTGACGTCGCTTGGGGGACCACTTGGGGCTAAAATCAGAATACAAACACAAAGAAGAAGAATTATATTAAGTAATAAGTAGAGCCCTATAATAATATCATCAGGGTCTGCAGATGGGACGTAAAGCTGGAGGTCCCGAGTGGTGGGTAATGCTGTCAAAGAACCCAGGACAGGAGAAAGGGGTTTGCCTCGGTGTTTCTCACTATGAACAACTTCACCCTGAAAATACCCTGAAAATCCGTTTTGCCTTGAAATAACAGTTCACCGTAATTTAACTGCAATTTCACGGTGTCTCTTCCCCTCAGATATTGGCAATAATGTTCACGGTGATTTCACGGCAAATTCACGGCGCTCTTGGGAATTCATGAGCTGCCCCAAAACTACCACGAAAAGTTAATGGTGTTTTCACAGCATTTTCACAGCGAAGGAATCACAAGAATATTTCATGTATTTTCACGGTGGTCATTGTGAAATTGCCGTGAACTATTTATTTCACGGTAAAATGGATTTTCAGGGTATTTTCAGGGTAAAGTTCATAGTGCCTGGAATGGCAGCAAAATGTGCTAAAATACTTTGAAACTATTTGGGGAAAAGGCACTATAAAAATTACTGGATCTATCTATATTTATCTAGGTTTGTGATGTCATCTACGTTTATGATGTCAGTGAACACGAGGCATACACTCCCCTGGATCCAGCCTCAGTTTCTTGCCTTCGTGCTTCACCGACCTAATCACCCTGTATCGCCAAACCATTTTGTAAGTGTTGCATCATAGAATAATAATGAAACAATTAACAGGGGTGTGATTTGACAAAAGTACAAAATCCTGAAAAATGAGTAGTGGGCCTTGGTATCCTTATAGGTCTAGAGGACAGCCTCCTGAACCTCCTGGTGTTTAATTTTGGAGGATTTACAGACTCTCCACATCCCCACAAATAAGAAACTATAAGGGTTTGGACACAATGCAGGCTACTTTTTTTCTTTCCTTTGTGGGTACTTCTCTTCTTTCAACAAAAGTTTGAAGTAATAGTAATAATAATAATAATAATAATAATAATAATAATAGTAATAGTAATAGTAATAGTAATAGTAATAGTAATAGTAATAGTAAGAGTAATAGTAATAGTAATAGCAATAGCAATAGCAATAGTAATAGTAATAGCAATAGTAATAGTAATAATAGTACAGTAATAGTAATAGTAATAGTAATAGTAATAGTAATAGTAATAGTAATAGTAATAGTAATAGTAATAGTAACAGTAATAGTAATAGTAATAGTAATAGTAATAGTAATAGTAATAGTAATAGTAATAGTAATAGTAATAGCATAATAGTAATAGTAATAGTAACAGTAATAGTAATAGCAGTAATAGCAATAGTAATAGTAATAGCAATAGTAATAGTAATAGTAATAGCAATAGCAGCAGTAATAGTAATAGTAATAGTAATAGTAATAGTAATAGTAATAGTAATAGTAATAGTAATAGTAATAGTAATAGTAATAGTAATAGTAATAGTAATAGTAATAGTAATAGTAATAGTAATAGTAATAGTAATAGTAATAGTAATAGTAATAGTAATAGTAATAGTAATAGTAATAGTAATAGTAATAGTAATAGTAATAGTAATAGTAATAGTAATAGTAATAGTAATAGTAATAGTAATAGTAATAGTAATAGTAATAGTAATAGTAATAGTAATAATAATAATAATAGTAATAGTAATAGTAATAGTAATAGTAATAATAATAATTAATAATAAACAGGAGAAAGTGGAGTAAGGACGATAACAGAATTGCAATGGAATGTTTTATGAGGAGCAAGCCAGAGAACAGAGGGTACAGAAGGAGAATGATTAACATATGGCAGGATAAAGGCATGTTTGAAATAAGCGAACAGCGGCTTGCCGACCAGGTAAAACAAATCAAACATAATCAGTGGCTAACGAAAGTTGAGGTGGAAGAGATGAGTAGAATAATATCACGGACAGAGGCTGGGGATGAAGACGTGCAGGAGGAGGAACTGGACAACGTGGTCGCTGGTGAGCTGGCAAGTTCCCAGAGTGTGGATGAGGTCAGTGGAGGAATAGAAGGGGGAACAGAAGACTTGACGGAGGAAGAGCTAGAGATTAGGAAGAGGATTGAAGAGGTAATGGTATCGGTAAAAGGGACAGGTAAGTGGAGTATTCCTGCATTGCGCCAGGTCCCAAGGAAAAAGCTGACAAATGTGTCTGCTATGGCAAGTAGAATCCTTGGGACGGTAAGTACTACTAATCTTTCTGAAATTAACGATCTTGTCTTTGCAGGTGCAGTTGTAGTAGCGGAGAGATCAGGGGTAAAATCTTCACATTCACAATCACGACATAAAGATAATAAACCTTGGTGGAAACGCAGACTTGAGGGCCAAATTAACGAGTTACGCAAAGATCTCAGTAGAATAGAGCAAATGGATAGAGGTGCAATGAAAGATTCAGATATGAGGAACAGATTAATGAAGAAGTATCAAGTAAAAGGAAAGGGGATGAGTGTAGTTAAGGAAGAAATAAAGCAAAGGGTTAAGGCGAAGGCTGCGAAAGTAAAGAGGTACGATGACAGAGTCAGGCAGTTTCATCAAAATCGCCTATTCAGTACAAATCAACGTCAATTATTCAAAGAATTGGACGGGAAATGTGACAACTCACAAGTGGGCCCAGAGCCAGCAGAGGCAAGGAATTTTTGGGGTGGCCTTTGGGATCAGCCTGGTGATCATAACAGACAAGCAGAATGGTTAGCCGACGTGAAAGACGAGTTAAAGAATGTACAACAACAAGAGGGATTTCAGATTGATGTGAGCAAGGTGAAGAAACAGTTGAGGAAAGTGCCGAATTGGAAAGCCCCGGGACCAGACCAAGTGCACGGATACTGGCTAAAGAACTTCAGTAGTCTTCACGAAAGAATAGCCCAGCAGCTGCAACAATGCTTAGTGCGTGGCAACGTTCCGACGTGGATGACTGAAGCAAGAACGGTTCTCATCATGAAGGACATTAAGAAGGGTAACGTTGCAAGTAACTATCGACCTATTACATGTCTACCCATGATGTATAAACTTCTGACCGGTATCATTGCAGAAGATCTGTATAGTCACATAGAATATCAGCAGTTATTTCCAGATGAGCAGAAAGGTTGCAACAAGCGGTCAAGAGGAACGAAAGACCAACTCATCATTGATAAGACAGTGCTAAAGGACTGTAGGAACAGGAAAACTAATCTGGCCATGGCATGGATAGATTACAAGAAGGCATACGACATGGTATCACACTCGTGGATTATGGAATGTTTGGATATGATAGGGGCAGCTGATGCGGTGAAATGTCTTCTGGGTGAGAGCATGAAGACATGGAGAACAAATCTGATGGCCAGTGATGAATGTCTTGGTAAGGTAAACATCAGACGAGGTATTTTCCAGGGTGATTCTCTGTCTCCACTGTTGTTTATTTTGGCGCTGTTCCCTTTGACGATGATTTTGAGGAAGGTTAGTGCGGGATACGAGATGACGAAGGATGGATGCAGGATTAATCATCTGCTCTTCATGGACGACCTGAAGTTGTTTGCGAAGAACGAGAAAGGGATTGATTCCTTGGTGCAGACTGTACGGATCTTCAGCGATGACATCGGCATGAAGTTTGGTCTGGAGAAATGTGCTGCGATGACCATGAAGAGGGGTAAAAGGGTACATTCGGATGGAATTAATTTCCCAGATGGCACACAATTAAGGGCGTTGGGTGAAGAAGAAAGTTATAAGTATCTTGGAGTGCTTGAAGCGGATCACATACTGCATGAGGAATCAAAAGAGAGGCTTAAGAAAGAGTATATAAGACGAGTGAAGAAGTGTTTGAAGTCCAAGCTGAATGGAGGGAATATGATAAAGGCGATCAACACTTGGGCTGTGTCGCTGATGAGGTACAGTGCAGGAATTGTCGAGTGGACTAAGGCAGATCTAGATGTTGCTGACAGGAAAACGAGGAAAGTGATGACAATGTACGGTATGTTACATCCACGGTCGAATGTCAGCAGACTCTATCTACCGAGGTCAGAGGGAGGAAGAGGATTACTTAGTGTATCAGACAGCGTTAACATCGAGAGAAGGAGCTTGCAGTGTCATAAGTAGTACTCGGGAAAAGTTGTTGAAGGTTGCACAGAAATACATGAAGGCACACGAATTAGGTCCAAAGGAGTATAAAAATCAAAGAAGAGAAGAAAGAACACGAGATTGGCAGGAAAAGCCACTTCACGGCCGATTCCTGAGATGTACCCAAGAAGTGGCAAGTACATGTAGCAAGACTTGGGAATGGTTGAGGAGAGGAGAACTAAAGAAAGAAACTGAGGGTCTGATTACTGCAGCACAAGACCAGTCTCTGCCGACGAATGTGATGAAGGCAAAGATCGAGAAGTCAGATGTCTCTTCTATGTGCAGAATGTGCAATGCGGCGGAGGAGACTGTATTTCACATTGTCAGCGAATGCAGAGTGCATGCTCAGACAGAGTACAAAGGCAGACACGACAAGTTGGCCAAGGTGATCCATTGGGATCTGTGTAAGAAGTACGGTGTCAAGGTGCAATCAAAGTGGTACGACCATGTGCCGGAAAAGGTTGAAGAAACGGAGCATGTCAAGATTCTCTGGGACTTCAACATCCAGACAGATCATGTTATAGAACATAGACGGCCGGATGTTGTTGTCTTGGATAAGCATGAGAAGATGTGTCATCTTATTGATATAGCTGTGCCGGGTGATAGTAGAGTAGCTTCGAAGGAGAAGGAGAAGGTACAAATATCAGGATTTAGCGAAAGAACTCCGCAAGCTGTGGCAAGTCAAGGTAAAGGTAATTCCTGTGGTAGTGGGAGCACTGGGTACAATCCCGAAGGCGTTGGAGAAACATCTCAAGGAGATAGGAGCATCTGTTAGAGTAGAATTACTACAGAAGGCGGCACTCTTAGGGACAGCAAGGATTCTGCGAAAGACACTCGAGATCTAAGGCTACAGGACGTAGCTTGACTCGAGGTGTAACCGGCAGAAAGGAAAACAAGATCTTTCTTTTCATGCTGTGCTAATGCGAAATAATAATAATAATAATGTGGATTAATATAGCACACGTATCCACCAAACTGGTGCTCAAGGCACATTACATTATTACCCCTGCTCATCAGGCTCATAAATCATTCCTGGAAACCATCTCAGCTCCCTGGGGAGTATACAGCTCCATTGCTGCCATTACACCACATACAGGGCTAATCAAACACAACAACCAATTCTGCCCTCACAGGTACCCATTTACCCCTGGGTGGAGAGAAGCAATTATGGTAAAGTCACGGTCTTGCTCAAGGACACAAGTACCCCGGTCGCAGCTGAGATTCGAACCCACATTCTGACGACTCAGCCATCAGAACACAAATACGATGCACTAATGGGAGGTTTGTAAAAAAAATCCTGAAATCAGGAAAATCCTGAGAAATCACATTAAAGATTGAATATAACCAGCTGGCATGATGCCACGGGAACATGACATCACACGTTGGTATCTTAAGTACCACTCAGCGTTCGTCGTAGCTATCTAGCGGTGAAATTTCACCCAATATTGATAGACACTTTGCCATCAATTGAGCGTACACTTTATACGTGCAAGATAGATTGTACTACGTGCACGTGTACTTTCTGCCAGCCAGTGATCGCTGGAGATACTCTGTACATAAGCACATCAATTGGTAAATACACTAAACGCAACACATAACCGGCAGTGTTCTTTTCAGAAGAAGAAGAAGAAGAAGAAGAAGAAGAAGAAGAAGAAGAAGAAGAAGAAGAAGAAGAAGAAGAAGAAGAAGAAGAAGAAGAAGAAGAAGAAGAAGAAGAAGAAGAAGAAGAAGACTTTTTTTTTTGACTATTCAAAGAACAAACTTTATTCAGAAAGCAAATTATACAAAAAACATATATACATAAAACATACAATAAAAGATTCGTTAACAGAGTATATGAACAAACATAATAAAAGAATTGTATTGAGTCAGCGGGGGAAAATAAATACTAATAATAATAGTAATAAAACAAATAATAATAATAATAATCCATTCTTATATAGCGCATTTCACATAATGTCCTAATCCGCTATACATTATTAATTAGTAAATTTTAAGCATTTCCACAATAGAAAATTAAATCAAACAATATGTAAATTGTAAATAAACGTAAACATGATTGGAGGGAAGGGTCGAGGAGATTGGAAGGGATGAGGAGATTGGAAGGGATGAGGATGGGGAAGGGATGAGGATGGGGAAGGGATGGGGAAGGGATGGGGAAGGGATGGGGAAGGGATGGGGAAGGGATGGGGAAGGGATGGGAAAGAGATGGGGATGGGTATGGGGAAGGGAAGATGTAGGTATGGGTCAGGACTCACCTTGTCCCGTCACATCGAACGAGCAAAACCCATACGGAGCGTGGGACGGGAGGGGAGGGGAGGGGAAGGGAGGGGAGGGGAATGTAGGGAAAGGGGGAGAAGAAAGGGGAAAGGGATAGGGGAGAGAAAAGGACAGGATCAGATCAACCATGTAATTTCATTATTTATGATGGTAAAAAATGTGTTATTTATCGACCATTTCTTGAGGAAAACGGGAGTATTGTCACAGAGTTTGTAATAATGGAATTCAAGGAGGATTTTACATTGTAATCGGTTGCGCCAGATGATGAGAGGGTTGGGGGAGCGAGAAGTACGATAGAGCCAATATATAATTTTTTTTAGACTAATGATGAGATAGTTGCCTAGTTGGACGGTCCCCCTGCAACGACCTTTGGCATGTGGAATCAGGGTCCAATAGAGGTCAAAGTTCAAATCAAGTTCAGGAAGGAGACGATACAGAAGCGAATGGAGCAAGGTAAGTGCAGGCTGGATAGATGGACAGGTGATAAAAAGGTGCAGTAATGTACCCCTCTCTCCGCACCAGCAGCAAGTAGGTGAGATATCCGGGTTGATGTGATAAAGTACTGGGAGTGAAGGGAGTATTTTGTGAAGAAGTTTGAATTGGATCTCCCCCTCTTTTTTTGAAGTTGGTAGTGCGTAGATTTCCTTCCATTGAATGGGTTGGGACAAATTGAATAGTCCAGAGGTGTGCCAGTATGTCAATGTAACGGGGGGATGAGAGTTGACAACATTGTTGAAGATGGAGTAAATTATTTTGGATGTTGTCGTGAGTCCGTTGGTACTGGATGGGAGTTTGAAGTCAATGGGGATGTTTGGGCGTTCGAGGAGGTTCTTGAGAAGATTGATGTTGAGCTGGAAACCATGTTGATAAAAAAGGGCTGGGAAATTCTTAATGAGCAATTGTTGTAGTTTTTTGTAAGTCGTGGTTGAGAAGGCGGCGAGAGGGAACGCGCATTCCGTGAAATGGATGCTGGAGATCCTCGGCGTCGATCCATGAGCCGGTGTCGAGGTTGACGAGATGTCTGGTGAGAGTGACTCCACATGCCGTGAGTCGTGCAGGGAGGAAAAAGTCGTCACCAGGTTTGTTAGTGAGAAGGGGACTGTTTATAGGGATGTTGAACACATGGTTGATAGAATCCCGAGGTATTTCGACACGAGCTCCTGAGGCCGTCCAAGCACGCATCAGTTCACCGTAGAAATAGTGGAGGCTGGTGTAAAATTTAGGGTCAGTGTGTGTGAGGAAGAGGTGGAAGTCTAAGTTGAGTTTTCTATATTTACGGAGGTTGTAACTCAACATGGAGTTTGCTGGATTGAGGGACATATTGAGGTAACGTTGGACAAGAGATAGTCTGAAAGTGAGGATACGTGCTTGGAGGCTAACCAGACCGAACCCCCCTTTGTCAGGTTTTTGGTATAATAACTGTTTCTTAAGGAGGTGTCTCTTATTGGACCAAACGAAGTCGACAAGCATTTCCTGGAGTTCACTCAGGATCGTATCAGGGGGAGAGAGAACGGCTAAGCAGTGATATATTTTGGAAGCTGCGATTTGGTTGGCGATGAGAACTTTGCCTTTGTAAGATAGGACAGCTGAGATCCCTCTCCAGCGGGAGAGGGTTTTGTTGAGTTTAGTTTTACAGTTGTTCCAGTTTTGTTTGATGTAATTACTGGTGTTTCCCAAGTGAACTCCGAGGAAGAGGAGCCCTTCATTATTCCACCGGAAGTTTAGGGGCTTGTCGGCTCGTTC
Source organism: Zoroaster sp. YZ-2022 (assembly GCA_029582265.1). Lineage (NCBI taxonomy): Eukaryota > Metazoa > Echinodermata > Asteroidea > Forcipulatida > Zoroasteridae > Zoroaster > Zoroaster sp. YZ-2022. The sequence continues at coordinate 25,408,086 of CM055825.1, read as the reverse complement.
GGTCCATGAACCAGCCCATAATCCCTGGGAAGTTTAAGCATGCAGCAGAGGACCTACTGAAGAGATTATAAACCTCATCAATAATTTTGAAACCGAGTCGGCGGTGATAAAATGGAAACGTCGTCGGCGTATGCGGAGACCGAGCAAAATTGTTTGGTTCCCGGAAGGGGGAAGCCGTCATTGTTCATTTTGTTCCGAAGGTTATGAAGGAATGGCTCTATGGCAATCAAATATAGCAGTCCGGAGAGTGGACACCCTTGACGGATGCCCTTTTCGAAAGAAAAAGGGGCGGTCAAGGAGCCACAGACCTTTACAAGGCTCTCCGCACCGTTGTACAGGAGTTGTAAATAGGAGATGAAACGGTCACCAAAGCCCATGGCTCTCATTGTATTGAATAAATAGGCATGGTCAACATTGTCAAAAGCTTTCTTTTGATCAAGGTTGATCACAGCTAACGGGGTGTCATTTAAATTAGAGAAATGTAAGATATCTCTAGTAAGATTAATATTATCATATATAGAGCGACCTGGTACACAGTACGTTTGATCAGGTTGAACTATAGTTCCGACGAATTGTTTGAGTCTGTTCGCAAGCAACTTGGCAAAAATTTTGTAATCGGTATTAAGTAAGGAGACAGGCCTCCAATTGGCAATGTCGGAGAGATCGCCCTTTTTGGGGATTAATGAAATAACTGCTCTGTGAAAGGAGAAAGGGAGGCTTCTACAGGCAACGGCATAGTTGAGGACTGACAGGAGATCATCTTTGAGAATAGGCCAGAAGGTCTCAAAGAATTCACAGGATAGGCCGTCCAGGCCCGGTGTTTTGTTTTTACCAAGTTGCTTAGCAACCACATTAATTTCCTCAGGAGTCAGGGGACTGTCAAGGTCCTCCGAGTCTTGAGGATCGAGAGTTGGCAAGTCTAATAAGAGAGTGTTCAGGGCGCACTCGTCAGTAGGGACCTGAGTGTAGAGATCTTTGTAGAAGTCCCGTACATGTGATTTGATCTCAGCTGGATCTTCAGTGACTATGCCAGAAGGCAGACGAGTGTAAGACATAGTTTTGGAGAGAGATTGAGATTTTTCTAGTTGGAAGAAATAGGAGGAGCTCGTGCCAACCTCCGTTATATGTTTAAAGCGCGATCTGACGAGAGCGCCCCGAGCTTCGTTCTTAAGAAGATTATTAAGGTTATTTCTCTGTTCATTGAGCGCCCGTTTCGTGTCGGGGGTGAGGTCTGGCGCAGACTGAAGATTGTCTATTGTTTGGTTAATTTCACTGAAAAGTTCGCGTTTTTCACGGGAGACTTTGGACCCGTACATTTGAGATAGGGATTTGAGGTGAGACTTGCCACCAAACGCAAATATTGTCCCACCAATAAGTCCCACCAAACGCAAATATTGGGAAATTCATTTTGTTTAGTTCTCCAATTGGTCCAGAATTGAGTAATAATATCCGTGTAATTTTTGTCTCCAAGAAGAGAATTATTGAAATGCCAGTAAGCACTTCCGTGCCGCTTTTGGATAGGGAGTTTGATAACAAGGCTAGCAGCCGAGTGGTCGGACAGAGAGCAAGGTTTAATATCGCAGGACTGAATACAGGAGACCAGATTACGTGGAACATAGAAACGATCTAGTCTGGCTTTAGAAACACCACTGATATTGTTCGTGTTGTTTCTAAGCCATGTAAATTTTTGTTCTAGTGGGTTCAGTCTGCGCCAGACGTCGCACACATCGTAAAAAATACAAAGGTCTTTGAGAGCCATGGCGATCTTGGGCCGATGCTCGGTTGGCATACACAGACGATCAATTGATGGATTCTCCGTACAATTTAAATCACCTCCGATAACCATGATACCGTCACTTATTTTGCCACAGTGATTAAAAAGGGCACGTAAGGCTGCTATAGCCGAGTTATTTTCTTGTGGGATGAGGACATTGTAAATATGGTAGGTTATATTATTGAGTTCGATTTTGTGATACAGAATATGACCTTCATAAACAACATGGAAGTGGGAGATATCGATGTCTTTATTTTTAATGAGAGTAGTGACTCCCGATCCGCGTGTTGCACTGGGGGTGCAGAAAGGGGTATAAGGCCACAGAGACCAGCACGAACAATTTTCACTGAGGGTGTAGGTCTCTTGTAGGAAAACGATATCCGGGTTATTATGAAGTTGTTCGACATATGTTTTAAAAGCCGCGTTTCGAGTGGAAGTCGAACAGCCTCCAGTGTTTAGTGTTAGCAGTGACAGTGCCATCGTTAAAAAGAGAAAAAGCATGATTATCTTATCCATGACGAAAGAGATTATATGTCCAGTTTTTTTTATTAGTTTTTGAATCCTCTGCTGCAGGCTTTTTTGAAGGAGAGGGCTGTTGCGCAGGGGCTTTAGTTGTTTTACAAGTCCAGGTATGTTTGAGGTGAATTTCCTAGCAATGTCTTCCGGTTTTTTCCGTGATTTGACACTGGAGAGAAATTTTATCAATTCTTCATTGGAAAGTGGGCCTCTCAATTTGGGAAGTAGATCGACGGAGAGGTCATCGTCGGTGGTTTGCGTGTCTTCCCACATGCTAGAGTCGGTTTCGGTGGCGTCAGCCGTAGAGGCTGGGGTGGAGACGGTAGGGGTTGTGGTGTTTAGAGCTTGAGATAAAGTGGGAGAAGTTGTTTGCATGGGGGTGCTGACCTTTCTTGCCATTTTCCTGGGCGGGGAGGGGGATTTGAGAGGGATCAATTTTGGTGACTTGCTTTGTAAGCTAGTGGTGGGACTTGTGGGGGGGTTGTTTCCGTTTTGTAAGAACTTCAGAGAAGAGTCTAGAGGGGGCAGGTGGTGAGCCCCATACTGAGACAAAATTTGTGTTGTTGGTACAGTTCCCCTTCCTTAGTGGGGAGTCCTGGACGTGGGACTCCGCAAGGACCCCAACGGGAGCGCTGTCCCCCACTCCAGCAGATGCCGGTGCAGAGGGACCAGACACCCCCGGCGCGGTCGATGTAGAGGACCGCGCTGAAACCCTTACGGGAGCTGTGAGAGGCGCGGTGGAGCCCACCCCGGCAGTAGACGGCACGGAGAGGCCCGCCGCCCCCACCCCTGTGGAGGCTGAGGGCCCCGCCGAGGGCCCCACTACCGAAGAGGGGATGGCGCTTGTGCTCGCTTGCGCACTGCGGGCGGGGACTTCCGCAGGGGAGCTAGATATCGTAGATGTTGACGGACCAGTAGGAGGGGGTTTGGGGTTTTTTGGTGGGTGTTTTGGATCAGATTTTTTTTGAACGAAGGTGGGTGGTGGGTTCAGGGGATTGGTATGTTCTGAGTTTGATTTATCTAAGTTGGACTGTTTTTTGCACGATCTGCTTATGTGCCCAAACTCTCCACAGCTGAAACACCGCACCGACTCGGTGGAGAGGAAAACACGATAGCTAATACCGGCATGGACGAAATTTATATGGTCTGGGTGTATGATGTTAGTATGAATTAAGACCTGGACTTGTCTTCTGAAGGACATGACATGAGTCGTTTGTTTGTCTTTGAGTTTCAGGCCAAGGGGTATGGGCCGTATTTGAGACACAACCTTACAGAAACTGGATAGATTTTTCACCAGGACGGAATTGGGAATTTCTGGAAAAACGTTTGAGAGAGTTAATCGAGTTGTGGGTTGTTGCAAGGGGGACACTTCAATATATATTTTATTGAAATTTAGTCCCAATTGGGTGACATCAATAGCGTCGTCTCTAGTTTTGAGATAGACTGCAACGCGGCCATGAGAGATACGCGATGCTGAGATTATACAGTCTGGGTCTATTTGATCAGTGAAAGCGTCCATGTAGGATTGAATGGAGACATTGTCGTGGGCTTTGAAAACCACGGCATTGTTCCTTGTAGCATTTTTGAACGGCTCATTGTTAACCATCGCCGTGTTCACGCTTGGCTTCCCATGGTTGGGGTGTTCTGCTTGACTGGCCATAATGGCCAGTCCAGCATATACTAATACAAAAAAAATTACCAAATAAAACCTGGAAAATCACAAAAATGGTAAAACCTGACAAAGTGGGATCGGTCTAGTGTAATCTATGACCCAGTTAGAGGAACCTAGCGGTAAAACTAGGCCCATACGAGGTCTATGAGCTAAGATATAAGTACTTACAGCGGAGCTCGGTCGAAAACACGTCCGGAAAGAAGAAGAAGAAGAAGAAATATCAGGATTTAGCGAGAGAACTCTGCAAGCTGTGGCAAGTCAAGGTGAAGGTTATTCCTGTGGTAGTGGGAGCACTGGGTACAATCCCGAAGGCGTTGGAGAAACATCTCAAGGAGATAGGAACATCTGTTAGAGTAGAATTACTACAGAAGGCGGCACTCTTAGGGACAGCAAGGATTCTGCGAAAGACACTCGAGATCTAAGGCTACGGGACGTAGCTTGACTCGAGGTATAACCGGCAGAAAGGAAAACAAGATCTTTCTTTTCATGCTGTCCTAATGCGAAATAAATAAAACAAATTCTATGAAAACGTGTCGCCCTAACCTTTTTCAACACTTTAGCGGAGAATGCGCCATGTGCAGAATGTGCAATGCGGCGGAGGAGACATTGTCAGCGAATGCAGAGTGCATGCTTAGACAGAGTACAATTAGGCAGACACGACAAGTTAGCCAAGGTGATCCATTGGGATCTGTGTAAGAAGTACGGTGTCAAGATGCAATCTACGAAGCCCAGGAAGGGACAGTGGTAAGAAAAAAAAATTCAATGGAGTAATCCGTGTGCACGGATTAGTAATCCGTTCGCACGGATTAGTAATCCGTTCGCAGGGATTAGGAATCCGTTCGCACAATTTAACAATCCGTTCGCACAATTTAACAATCCGTTCGCACAGTTTAGTAATCCGTTCGCACGGATTAGGAATCCGTTCGCACAATTTAACAATCCGTTCGCACGGATTAGGAATCCGTTCGCACGGATTAGGAATCCGTTCGCACGGATTAGTAATCCGTTCGCACGGATTAGGGATTAGGAATCCGTTCGCACGGTTTAGGAATCCGTTCGCACGGATTAGGAATCCGTTCTCACGGATTAGGAATCCGTTCTCACGGATTAGTAATCCGTTCGCACGGTTTAGCAATCCGCCACACGCATGCGGTACACACGAACGTTAGTTGATTCAAGATGGCGGAGGTCAATGGAAGTAGTTGTTCTGATGATGACCTTATTGGATTGCTAAACCGTGCGAACGGATTATTAAACCGTGCGAACGGATTGCTAAACCGTGCGAACGGATTACTAATCCGTGCGAACGGATTACTAAACAGTGCGAACGGATTACTAAACCTTGCGCACGGATTCCTAATCCGTGCAAACGGATTCCTATTCCAATTTTGGTGCTACTATATTGCAGACCAATTTAAAGAAATCAAATCTTGGCAACAGATCATTGTCCACAGTGATAAAATTATTTATCAAGTAAAAAGTTCTGAATCATCAGTCCTGCTATAGTCTAAAGTGATTTTGTTCTAAAATTTGAGCCCTGCACGGTACGTGATGATGTAGTTATGACTCACCAAGCTCCCCCGTGGTGAGCGAGATTGAAGTTTGTGGCCCTTCTCCGACCTCATTCCATGCTTTGATGTAGATGGTATAGCTCGAGAATGACAGTATGTTTTCAGATATTATCCGACTGTCTGCATAAATATCTGTAAATGCAAAGGATGTACAAAATTAACATGGGATCAAGGGATGGCATCAAATTCTAAGATGCGGTCAACCTAGTGGTAACTTATGGTAACTCCAGGTAAACTGGGTCTCCACTGTTTATGAATGGAAGACCCTCCCCAGGGTCTACTTCGTTCTCACTATACTAGACCCTGGTGTAAAAGTGCTTTCCATATCGCTGATTGGTTACTTTTAAAAATATGCAAAAAAGTTATTTTTAGTAATGGTATCAGACTGATGCCTAATTTGCATATTATAAAGTTGTCGTTGTCACCCAAGGTTTTCTCGATTGGAGCCTATTGTGTCCTTATTGGGAGAATGAGGTTTCAATCAAGATAAATATATCCCAATTGAGATATTAAAGTTGACATGCGTCAGTACGTCATGCAAAAGAGTTGTTGTCATCCAAGGGTTTCCCAATTTGGGGCATATTGGTATCCTCATTGGGAGAGTAGGGTTTCAATCAGGATAAAAGTATCTCAATCAGGATAGTATAGTTGACATCAATACAAACAAATTAACCCTTGGGTGACAACACCTGTTGCATGCTTGTTGCATGCTTAAAGCATGCAACAGGTGTTGTCACCCAAGGGTTAATTCCCAATTTGGGGCATATTGGTATCCTCATTGGGATATCTCAATCGGGATAATATAATTGAGATCAATGCTGTAAGCACGCAAAAGGTGTTTTCACCCAAGGGTTTCCTGATTGGGGCATATTGGTATCCTCATTGGGAGAGTATATGGTTTCAATCAAGATAAAAGTATCTCAGTATAAAAGTATCAAGATAAAAGTATCAGGATAGTATAGTTGACATCAACTCCTTGAGCTCAAGATTCCCTTAGTGTAACTTTCAAGTAACCATTCCCTTTGTCAAACCTACCATTGTGACCTTTGACTTTTGACTTCCAGCCTGACCTTTGACTCCCAGCCTGACCTTTGACTCCAGAATAATAATGGCATTACCTGATGCAGCTACAACATGGAAAAGTATGTTTGATATACACTGATCCTGTCAAATCTACCATTGTCACCTTTGACTTTTAACCTTCAACCTTTGACTTCTGACCTTCAACTCCACAACAAATAATGGCATTACCTGACAGAACTTCAATACGGGTATTTGTGACTGGCATACACTGATCCTGATTGGTCAGTTCATATGCTATTTGGTAACGGTCCACGGCGCAGAGATTACTGACATGTTTCCAAGCTAGGGGGATCTGACTGGCAGTGACATCTACATCACGAAATTGAGTAACTATAGACGGAGCTTTAAAAGGCAAACATAAACAATCAAATGACAAATAAAAATATAATAATTAAATCGAAAAAAAGGATTTAAATGTCTCTCAGTGCTTTAAATTGTTCACAAAATTAATGACCAAATACACTCACTGGCCAAAAGTATTGCAACATGCTCAAAATAGCACTTTACAAGTAACAGGTGACATGATCATTTAATCCGATTTCATCGATCGTGTATTACATAATTTCCGAGCAAGAACAGTAAAAAAGAACATTGAAGAAGCCTGAAGTAGTCTGAAGTAGTGTAAATAAAATAATAAAAATTATTGTAACACAGTTCTCCAAACTGAACTTTGGGGATGTTGCAATACTTATGGCCAGTGAGTGTACTATCTCAAATAGTGGCCTACTTTACTGCAGTGAGTGTACAACCAAAGAGTTATGTGATGTAAACTAGATGATATCCACATAGTAGTAAGAACATTTGCCCGATTTGTGAGGCCTCTCTTAGCCACCATACATGGGAAATATATTCCCCGTGTATACATCACGTATCATGTGATCACGCATTGGCCCTGTTGGCAAAAAAAAAAAAAAAAAAGCGCGTCACCGCACCACTTATGAAGCCAACCAATGACCAGAATTCGGACTTTTTTTGGCCTAATGTTTAAATTTAAAAAAATCTTTCCACTGTATCAAAATTGTCATATTTTTTTCCAAAACAGACCAAACAAATGAACTGAATCTTTCAGTGATTGATTTCATTACATATATTTCTTGATTATCATGCAGTATGGATACACATATCACAGTGAACAATTTTGCTTATATCGCATAGCAAAATTCACAATTTCCTAAACAAAATTCACAATTTGAAGATCAAAAAAAATGATTTGCGATTCAAAATTAGCATAACATTAACATAAGACATTTCTGCCTAAATGTGTTGGCATACAACATTTTGGAACGGAATCGTTCCTGCATTTTAATAATGGTCAACCTTTTATCAAATGGTGTATTGGGGAATTCTCTGAGTTGTTACCTGTGCAAGTTGTTGAGCAAGACAAACCACCCATGCCAGCAGGACAATTATCTGAAATTCAAACAGATAAACGTTATTAAAAACCATCAAACAAACAAAGAGACAAACTAACAAAATCAAATAAACAAACAAGCCTGGAAGCAAGCATGCAAACATACAAACAATCAAACAATCAATCAATCAATCAATCAATCAATCAATCAAAACAAACAAACAAAAGGAACAAACATCAAACCAATTGCTACAACCAACTTTTGAAATTAACAAAAATTAACCCAAAAAAATTATAAATAAATAAATAAACATAACAAATAAACAAAATGAACAATCGAACGAACAAACAAATAAACTAATAATAAAACATTTGATACAAAAAATAAAAAACTTAAAATCAGAATATTCTTTCACAATTTGGATTCACCTTGGCAGTTGATGCCTTTGTATCCTGTTGCACAGTTTCCAGGGCAATGGCCAGTTGTTTTATTACAGACAACCCCATTGCTACAATGACATGTCTGTGCGCAGTTTGCTCCGAAGGTTCCATCATTACATTCTAAAAACAGTGAAAGTAAACATAACTATCTGCTTATTACAACAAACTCTTCACATCAATGCAGTATTAGGTCGGATAAATTTGCATAAATTAAGACAATTAATCGAGCGCAAAATACTAGCCCAGCAGGTTGCATTCCAGTCAGGGATGTGATTTGACAAAAGTAAAAAATCTTGAGAAATGGGTAGCAGGCCTGCGTCCTCTTTTGGTCTGGATGACAAAGCCCCCTGAACCTCCTGGATGTTTAATCCCCACAAATAAGAAACTATATAGAGGGTTTGGACACAATACAGGCTGCTTTCCTTAGAGGCAAAGGGAGATTTGTTCAAAAAATCAGGAAAAATCCTGAGAAATCACAGGCCTGCCCCTGTTGTCAAAACCATTTGTGAGTTGCTGTCTTGTCAGCTACCCCCTCCCCCTCCCTTCAATATTCTAAAAGAATTGGGCACCTACTAATTGGAGTGCCATGGTCGAGCGGTTTAGTGCATCGGATTTGCGTTCATGGTCCATGGTGCTTGTGTCCTTGAGCAAGACATTTTACCATAATTGCTTCTCTCCACCCAGGGGTAAATGGGTACCTGTGAGGGCAGAGTTGGTTGTTGTGTTTGATTAGCCCTATATGCGCTGTAATGGCAGCAATTGAGCTGTATACTTCCCCAGAGAGCTGTGATGGTTTCAGGAATGATTTATGAGCTTGATGAGCAGGGCTGACTTGAGCACCAGTTTGGTGGATACGTGCGCTATATAAGTCCACATTATTATTATTATTATTAAATATGACTTACCAGTCTCACAATCAAGTCCCTGGTACCCAGCAGCACAACTGCAGCCGTAGGGATCTGGTAAGCAAAACAACTTTCCTTCGCAGTTAGTACCAGGCAGTCCACCAGCATCACAGCGAAGGCTGCCATCTTGGCCAAAGCGGTTGGGTCCTAACACTAAATAAAAATACAACAATTACGAGGTTGGATGATAATATTCAAAATTATGGTGACAACCTTCATAAAGCTTGGTCGATAACATGATAATATCGAATATCGTGACACCTTGTTTTGTTCGATTACGATATCGAGAACCTTTTCAAGATATCGGCAAATCAAGAAATATTTTAAAAATATAGCACGATTAAAAAAATCATGATTGTGAGTAAATTCTGAAATTCCATGAAAAACAAAATTAGGTCAGTCTTTTCAAGCTTCCAGAAGTGAGAAACAAAATTAAGCTACTTCAGTGGTTAGCCGACTGTCAGATCATAAAGAAGCCGCCATACAGGGTCCAGACCCAGAACTCTGTTGGTTATCTTAATCCACTGCCACTCAAAGAAATCTATTCAGATGGATTAAGGGTTGGGAATTGAAGACGTACCTGTGGTTGTTGGCTCCAAAGCAATCATGCATGAATGGAGGAAAAAAAATGTAATACTATCGAAAATCACGATACATGTTTGACGATATATCGTGGATGAAAAAATTGATATCGTCCAAGCTTACATGGGAGGCATATGAAGGTGTCATTGTCACCAAATTGGGTTTCCTGATGAGGGCCTATATATCCTCATTGGGAGAATAGGGTTTCAATTAGGATACAATTCTCTCCCAAATCTCAATAAGGATAGTATAACTGAAACTTTATGAGGGCTAACACTGTAACAGGGTCAATGACAATTATACTATCCTTATTGGGATATACTTTGATCCCAATTAACCCTCCTATGCCCAGGCTGAAATTTGGCCCAGTCAGCAAGGCACCCACAGACAGTCACTTGAGTATTTTTGGTTGCATTGCCAATTGGTAGGTCAAACCACAGATTAACACAGAGCTGTGTATGTACTGTCAAGTGGTTTTGGTTTGACCTATCCTAGCCACATGTCCTTGCATTTATTTGAGTGCACTGCACAAAGTCAATGGGTTGGGAGTTACATACAAATTTTGAGTGTATATGAGTGCACTGCACAAAGTCAATGGGTTAAGAGAGACATAAACATTTTGAGTGTCTTTGAGTGTTAAACCTATAGGAGGGTTAAAAGATGAAACTTTCAAGTATCTGGTTTTTAGTCTCTGCCAATCGGCAGTTTTAGTTTACTTTTTTTTGCTATGAAACGATGTCACACGTCCAATTGCAGCCAAAATTGCTGGATTGATTGGAATTCTGCCGTGCTGTGTTTTAAACAACTTTTTCACATAGGGGTATGAATGTTTGTCTGATTTGTGAGGCCTCTCTTAGTCTTTAGCCATCATACTTTGTGTATGGGAAATTTGGTCTGGTTCCAATAACCGTATTATCATTTATCACGTATTTCACTGATTGGCACCCCGAAAAAAAGATTACCAAAAAATAAAAATTGCGTCACTGCACCGATTTTGAAGCTGACCTATGAGTATGACCACAAACTGGATACTTTGGCCTAACCCTTAACCCCCTACCCTCCAGGCATTTCACAGGCTCCCTGCTGAACACAATGCTTCATCAGAAAAATGTGCTTAATGCAAACCAGATCTAGGCCCTACCAGTACCACGTAACATTAATGTCAGAACAATGGTTCTTTTGTTCTCTGCTGAGGGCAACAAGATGCAACAACTTTTTTTTTTATACATGTTGCATGTTGTTGCATTGAGCATGGTTAGTGTGTATTTAATCATTAGCAGGGCTTAGTTTGTAATGTAAGACTAATTGCGGTGACACCATGTGAAATTCTCTATTGAGTAGTAATTAGTTCTGAAAAGAACTGGAGGTTACAAACCGACGTTTCGATCAGTATGCTCATTTCTCCTGAGGACGATATCATCAGAGCATACTGATCGAAACGTCGAGTTGTAACCAGTCCTTTTCAGAACTAATTACTACTCAATTGAGAATTCCACATGGTGTCACCGCAATTAGGGGTCCTACTAATTGCCGACCCCTGCCGACATCTACCGACAACTCTTAAAAACCTACCGACATCTCATTGGGTCCTACTAATTGCCGACCCCTGCCGACTTATTGTTCTCCTTGGTTACCATCACCCTCATGTATAATGGTAGGCCTACAGACAGTACAGTCCATGTCGTATCTCGAGCGCATTAAGAGTTGTCGGTAGATGTCGGCAGGGGTCGGCAATTAGTAGGACCGGCAACTAGTCTTACTATATCCTCTTCACCATGCAAAGCTACAAGTTTTACCTAGGGGTTAGTTTGTTAAATTGGGTTAAGGTTTTACAGAACATTATTTTGGTCATTTTATTTGTGCACAACCTTTGCAAGCTGACCATTTTGTCGTCTGCTTCAGTTTTGAACAAACTTCAAAGCAATAAAAACACTTCAAGTGCACAGATACACAAATCTTTCCCGCTTTAGTATTGATAGTGTCTGTCTCTGATTTTCATAAATTAATTATTACACTCACCTATTTCACAGAACCAACCACTGAATCCAGGCGGACAAATGCAGTCGCCACTTTCATCATCACAAATACCGCCATTAAAACAGATTGGACATCCTCTTTCACAAGAGGGCGTATTCCAACTAGTTTGATTGCATCCTACAATGGTGTAGAAAATGATGAGGCATCAGCTTAATTCAAATAAATCATGTTTTTCTTTTATTTTCGTCAACAAATCTGTAATTGAATGCTTTAAATTTGTTGTCTAAGGTGGGGAGGGGGGGGGGTGATTCTAATCTAAGTTACCAACCCTGCACTAATCCCGCCCTGCCCCCACACCCAAAGGAGTTGTAAACGTTCATAATTTTTTCTCTCCTTTTTCTCCAGGCTTTTCTCCTTGTTATTATTTTATGAAGAAATTGTAAAGCATTGAAATTTTATACTATTAAAAAGACAAGCTTTTAACAAAAAGTTGTTTAATAAATTTGTTAACAGTATAGTCCTTCATACATAATTTGTTCAAATGTAACTATCAATTCCATGTCCTTGTCATGTCTAAGTCCGTTGTCTGTGAGGAAGATTTCAAAGCATTATACTTCCTTTTTCTCTACATGTTAGTAATACTGCCAAGTTCCAATGTATAAATCCTGTCAAACTGTAATTTACGCTTAACATATTGTCAGCTGTGCTTAATATTAATAATCTGTGATGTACTATTGTACTCAATATAGATTAATTAGTTGTTGCCAACATGGAAATAAATGTGTGACATTGTATTGTCACAACGAACACAATAATTATAAACTCAGGAATTCATATAACCTCAATAAAATATGATCCTATAGACATCCCTCTGGACAACAAGTGGTGGTTTGGACAACAAGTGGTGGACAATTACAAGTGGTGGTTTACAATATGTCCTAGTCCGAATGGCTCTTGCATTCACAGTCTCCCATTTTAAGAATAATATTGTCATTGTTCACTGGGACAATTACAGAATTGTTCTAAAAATAGGAAACTGTGAACGGAAGAGGCATTCGGACTAAATACATACGTCTGTGCTAAATTGTTAATTGCATTTGAATTGTTTTAGTTAAAATATGCTTGAAAGAAAACTGCCTCTTTTACCTCTGACAAGCAACCGCATGAGTGCCTGATTTCCTGAACTGCGGTCCCCTCCAAGATGACACTCATACATGCCTCTATCTTGAATGTTCGCACCATTGACATCGAAATTAAGATCATCGTTCATCTCCGAAAACACGTAGCTGCCATCTTTCCTCCATCGGGTTTGGAAGCGGGATGTATCCCTAACAGTGATGTTCAGACTAACTGTATCGCCGATGTTTACCGTCTGGCTCACGTGGGTTGGCAGAAAGTTAGCTGTGACAGTTAAAATAAAATACAAACCCTCAATGACTGACCGAAATATTATTGTGATTACAACTGTAGGAAAAATTGCCAATGGACGCAGCTGAAACTCATTCAGATTAATTTTGATATTTATTTATTAAGTAAATCTTGTGGTTTTGATATCCATACGGAGCCCCTAAGGGGACAGGTAAAGAAAAAATCGGGAAGGTAAAAAAAAAAAGGGAAATGTATTTCGTTCCCTCGAATTAATATTTCGTTCCCTCGAAATAACATTTCGTTCCCTCGAATTCATTTCGTTCCCTCGAAATATTATTTCGTTCACTCGAAATATTATTTCGTTCCCTCGAAATCATTTCGTTCCCTCGAAATAACATTTCGTTCCCTCGAAATAACATTTCGTTCCATCGAAATAACATTTCGTTCCCTCGAAATAACATTTCGTGGGAATGAAATAAATTATTTCGAGGGAACGAAATAAATTATTTCGTTCCCACGAAATCATTTCGTTCCCTCGAAATAATATTTCGTTCCCTCGAAATAATTGAGCTGTACGGAATCCTTGATATGCCATTTAATTTATTGGGATATGAAAACTATTTCCGAGGTTGCCGTAGCACTGAGAGCCCCTTAAGGGACAGATGGAAAGAGGGACTGGTTTTTCCTTTGTTAAAGAAGCATAATCTTGACCCAGTTTTAGAAAATTACCGACCAATCACCAACTTGCAGTTTTTGTGTAAACTTACTGAGAGTGCAGTGTGTGCTCAAATTAATAATCATATGGCTAGGCATTCATTATTTCCACTATTTCAATCGGCATATAGGAAACATCACAATACAGAGACGGCCCTTCTGAAGGTAAAGAATGACATACTTTTGAAGATGAATTCTCAGCATGTAACATTACTTGTTTTATTAGATCTTAGTGCCGCCTTTGATACCATTGATCATAAAATTTTGCTGGAACGCCTTCAGTCAAAGCTTGGGATATCTGGCTTGGCTCTCGATTGGTTTGCATCTTACTTGTCTTCCAGAAGCCAGCGGGTGTCTATATAGATGGGACCTTGTCAGATAGTTTCACGCTTGACTGTGGTGTTCCCCAAGGATCATGTCTGGGTCCACTGCTTTTCACTATCTATGCTTCTAGGTTGTTTGATATTATTGAGTGCCATCTGCCAAATTCCCATTGTTATGCAGATGACACACAGTTGTACATAAGCTTTAAACCTGACGATACAAACAGTCAGTTGGAAGCCGTAGCGGCAATGGAGAGATGTATTCAAGACATCAGGCAATGGATGATTCATGATAGGCTTATGATCAATGATAATAAAAGTGAATTTCTTGTCATTGGTACCAGACAACAGCTACAAAAAATTAACATTCCCAGCCTCACTGTGGGGACATCTGATATTCTTCCCAATTCATGTGTTAGGAATTTGGGATCATGGTTCGACTCACAGTTGACTATGAATAATTTTACTTAGGCTTGTTCGGCTGCTTCTTTCCATCTGCATAACATTAGAAGTATTAGTAAATTTTTATCTCGTGAGTCTCTATTGACTTTAATCCATGCTTTTGTTACCAGTCGAATGGATTATTGTAACAGCTTATTGTACGGTCTACCGAAAAGTCAATTAGCCAAACTACAACGAGTCCAGAATGCTGCGGCCAGACTTGTGTTCAACACACCTAGGTTTCAGCATATAACACCAATTCTTCGCGAATTACATTGGTTACCTGTTTCGTTTAGGATTAATTTTAAAATTATTTTGTTAACTTTCAAGGCACTCCATGGTTTATCTCCAGTGTGCAAAAAATTCTCATTAGTATCAACAAAGGTTCCCGTTATATTCTCAGGTCAAGTAGTAATGGTCTTGTTTTAGAGTACCCTAAGGGCAAGATGCTTGCTACGCTGGGTGCTAGAGCATTTTCATCGGCAGCCCCAGTGCTCTGGAATACACTTCCGCGCCACATTCGCATTGAACAGACACTTGATTCTTTTAAACGTAAGATTAAAACATACCTTTTTAATGAAGCCTTTAAAAAATAAAAATAAATTCTCCTTTACTTAATTGTACTTTTGATGAGAACCAAGCCAGTTAGGCTATATTCCTTTAATTAGTATAGGTAGGTTAAAGGCGTCTGTCTCCGGGAAAGATCGAGACATCACCGATGCCAGTGGGGGTACATTGACATAGATCCTCCTCTGGCGGGACAGACGCAACCCCATACTGAGGTTTGGGAGCTGGCTTGGCAACCTCATCTGTTCTGATTTAATTTTTTTTTTAAATGTGATATGTCATTAATTTCTTGTTTGTATTCATATTTGTTTATTTAATGGCGTGTTTATCTTTGTTATGCGCTTTTGATCATTTTTAATGGAAACAACGCAATAGAATTTTTTTTATTTATTATTTTTATTATTATTATGGAAACAAATAAATAAAATAATATTATTTTATTTATTTGTTTCCATCTGTCCCTTAAGGGGCTCTCAGTGCTACGGCGACCTCGGAAATAATTGTCATATCCCAATAAATTAAATGGCATATCAAGGATTCCGTACAGCTCAATTATTTCGAGGTAACGAAGTATTATTTCGAGGTAACGAAATGATTTCGAGGGAACGAAATGATTTCGAGGGAACGAAATGATTTCGAGGGAACGAAATGATTTCGTGGGAACGAAATATTATTTCGAGGGAACGAAATAATTTATTTCGTTCCCTCGAAATAATTTATTTCATTCCCACGAAATGTTATTTCGAGGGAACGAAATGTTATTTCGAGGGAACGAAATGATTTCGAGGGAACGAAATAATATTTCGAGGGAACGAAATATTAATTCGAGGGAAAGAAATACATTTCCCCCTTTTTTTTTTACCTTCCCGATTTTTTTTTTACCTGTCCCCTTAGGGGCTCCGTATATCCAAAATGGGTTCGCGGAAAATCCGAACAATCTGGTCCGACAATTCTGCCCGGAAATAAGGCTCACGATTGCGAAACGTATAACTATCTTTAAATAGTTCTATTGGAAAATATATTTACAATTTTAAAAAAATATGATTATTCTGAATATGTTCTTCCACGCATTTTAAGAAAAAATTTGTTTCTGACTTGTTTTATTACTTTTCTGGCACTTTTAAAATGGGTTCGACTGCGCACTGTTGAAAAAGTTCAGAAAAGATGACGAAATTAACTTTGTGCTTTTCTTTGAAAAAAAATCTAACGAAAACAGTTGTTACTACGTCGGTCAAGCGCTTGGCGTTCATACATGATGGCAGGGATTTAATATTTTTCTATGCAACTGTATGTGCACTTTTGTCCGCCACAGCCGTAAATTATAATAATATACAAAAATGTTTTGCTTCTGAATTTAATTTTGTAATTAAACAAAAAAAAGAAATAAATCAACAAAATAAAATAACACATCTTAACTATCTTGGATTCGAAAAAAAACAAAATTGCGGCTGGGAGCTTGTTTAAGACAGGCGTCATCAGACCTAATGATGACCCGGTCACCGCTGCAGTTGTCGTCCCAGTAAATGTTTTTGATTGCAACACGTTGTTGAAAGAAAGTATTTATCAACCTGATTAATGTTCTTGTATTTGTATGCACAGCTCATAATAACCATTGAAGGGTTATCATTATATCCCCCTCTTTTCCTTCTCCTATATTGACCCCTTGCTATCAAATCCACACGGCCAAAAGTACATACAAAAATAACAGGCTCAAAATCTTAAAAAGGGTTTAAATTTTGAATATTTTTTATAGGGTTAATTTTCAAAATAAGCGGCACAAACTAGCCCCGGTCTTGCCATTTCTTGGATCCTCCACGGGCCGGCCACAGCGAAGGAAACTCTCTATGGTCCGAACAATGAACTGCTGGATTCCAACGTCCCGGCATAATACGACTTTCGGAACAATGGACCATCAGACCAATACACGGATGTCTAAATGTCGACTATCCTCAACGGAACACCCGGACAAATCCTCTGGTCGGACCATCAGTGGTGGATCCAAGAAATGGCAAGGGGATTGTGCCTCTTATTTTGTTTTAATTAACCCTGTAAAAATAATCGAAATTTGAACCCATTTTCTGTACCCTATATGCGAGACTGTTTGATATTACAATAGTAATAAGCCAAGCAACCCACGAGTCCGAAAATCAGATCAAATTTGGCTGTCGATCGAACCAATTGACGTGGAATAGGCTAGAATTTAAAATAGCTTATTGTCGACAAAATTTGTCGGGGAATAATTGTGTGTAAAACTATATTGTTCCCCTTGAACTTCAATGGACTGTCGGAGAATTGTCCCTTAAATTTTCAACAACAAAAAAGTTTTGTCTCACAAATTAAATGGCCGTCAGATTGGAATTTGAAGTATACCCCAATTAATTAGGCAATATACCTGTTTTGCTCATAATAGCGGTTTCTATTTCTGTCACATCACCTCCGCTCTTCGTTGCCTTACAAGCAAACGCGCCAATTCTTGACGTCCAATCAGAGGATGGCAACCGTAAAATAGAAATCATTTCATCTCCACTTGTTTCCGGTGTTTCAACGTAGCTACCCGAGGGTAATGATAGGTCTGATGGATCTGCGGTTCCATGGGTGCACGTGTTCACCGTACGGACAATGGAGAGCTCCCCATTGAAGTTGACAAAAAACCCGGCTACGTAGGTGTCATTGGTGGGAATACCAATACGGGGTTTTGTGACGCAAGTGAAATCATCAATAGCTGACACACCTAGAAACAACAAAATAATAATAATACAAAAATAATACACATATTTCCACATTTCTGTTCTCTAACAGATTGATTAAAAATAATTTGCATAAATAAATAAAATCACATGTATTTGTAATCCTCTGTACAGATCAATAGGTAAACAGTTACAATAAGGCCATATGCCTAATTACAACAAAGCAAGAAGACAAGTACACAACATCAATATAAAGTTAAAATCTACACACCGACTAACAAACCAACCAACAAATCAGACATTAGACAACAGTTGTAAAACATACGTATGTCACGGGTATTTCCTTTAAAAGGGACTCCCGATATTATTATTAATTACCGGTTCAATGGTAAGACAAAATTAAACAAAATAAATAACGAAAAGAGGTCGATTTGACAGTCGGAATTTCAATATGTATTCTGTCAAATATTCAAGCAAAAAAATTACAAAACAATCTTCGAACATATGGAAATGAGAATTAAACCAATACTGATCCAAATTGAATATTACAAAGTTTACAATGAGAATGAAATTTAATATAATGTAACAATGGAAAATAATAAAAGGAACTTAGCGGGTTGATGACTGTGGCTAGCCGATGGTGATCTAAGCAATCCTCCGAACAATCTTGATTCCACGCGACCGACGTACGCGAGCAGGTACAAAGTTCAATACAAAATCACACGAACGAAAGCAAAGAAAGTTCTTGATCCAGAGAAATCAGGAAAAAAGAAGTGAAGATGGGGCTAGTAGAATAAATGAAGGGGCTAGATGAAAATAGAAACAATCGGTGAAGTCACCACAACAACACGCTAAAACATCAAGGCCATCCACGGCACATCAGGGGCTGGAGGCAATTGCTGAACAACCTATGTTCAAAAATATAAATATAGGTGATGCTGTGTCTTGCAGACGATTGTAGCGATTATGACTTTTTGATGCTTACTGGACGAAAGCTGTAGTCACAATCTAATTATTAATTAATCAACTAAGCCTGCATTAATAATAATCAACTTTAAATAAACAAAATATAAAATCACTTAGAAAATCTGACCCTAACTTCAACTGATTAAATATTCACCAAAAACATAATCTTCAATCTTCTAGTGAAAGCCTATTTACACCAGGGAATTGAATAGCGAACAACTCCAGTGGTGGTCAGCCAGGAAAACAATAAAACTGTCAACACACACCCAGTCCCTATTAAGTGCCAGAGCCCACTGTAGTCACAGCCATGAGTAAAGTGCTTGACCACATGTTCTGTAAACAACTTACCCTGCCTGGCCTAATTATAATATAAACAATGCAGCAATGGATACTGTGTACATTACTGCACAACCAAATTAAAGGAACTTTCTCTAACTAAAAATAAACCATGCCAACAATGGGCTGAAATAATAACAACAATTTGTGACAGAAAGAATTCCCTTCTACAAAATACAGAACTCATGTATATTGATTGAGTAACTAATTTCCTAGTGTTCCCGCGAAATGTTATGTACAGCTAAGCTAAAAGAATTTCTGAAGCTAAACTTCATCAAGGTCAAACAATAAATGAAAGTGTCTTTGCTATAAACTAACTGATGAACAAACAAAAAATTAACTGAATACAACTAGTGTGAAACCTTGTAAATAAAATATGGAAACAGTTGCAACTTCCAAATTATTATGCACAGCTTATGTGTATTGCAATCAGAGTGAATTTGGCAAGTGATAAATGATAAAAACCGAAAATCATAGAATTTAAAATAACAACAAAATTTGATCAAAACTAAGGAACTGGGATAACCAATCCTATGCTAAAATAATACCATGTCTTACATACGGTATCATAGAAAGTGATATCTTAATTGGATTGTGCTATACAATAATTCCTGACGTGAAACCAAGAACTTTGTCCTTAACTTTTAACACGTGAATTCTAAAATCTAGGACTCAACGATCAATCAGCTATTAAAATATTACTTCAGTAACTACTCAAATCATATCAGAAATGGCTATCATAAAAATGAAGGAAATCATGCGATCCATATATTTTAGCCGTGAGAGCTACAAAGTATAAATCTACAATCATTTAATACAAAGTCACGTACCAAGAGGGTAATGAGCAAATAATTCAGCAGAATATCATATGATTAAATATCCTATTAATTACTAAATTGATGTTCATAAAAGAGAAAAGGAATTTTCAAACTCACCTATGTTCAAATGTATAAAATAGGTGATATTGTGTCTTGCAGACGATTGTAGCGATTATGACTTTTTGATGCTTACTGGACGAAAGCTGTAGTCACAATGGCCCAAATCGCCCACAAGAACACCACATGGCCAAATTTCTCCTAATTCTTACATCATAAATCACCCAAACCAAGTCAGACAGAGAGGAGACTATAGCCTGGGTCCATGGTAATAAAACCCTTGGTCCTAAAAGGTTGCTTACATGTGTGGGAATTAGAGTTGTACAAGTCACAACCAAAAGTTGAACATTTTTTGGGGGGTGTGACACGTATAAGGGTGCACCCCACTAAATAAAGTAATGCTAAATACAAAATGTTTAAAAAAATCATTAACAAATATTTAGAAATCTCAAATATGTGTCAATTAGAAGACAACACCTTTTATTTTATTTTAATTGAATGTGGATAGTCCATCAGAGTTGTTGTTATTATTATTATATTATTATTATTATTTCGCGTTAGCACAGCATGAAAAGAAAGATCTTGTTTTCCTTTCTGCCGGTTACACCTCGAGTCAAGCTACGTCCCGTAGCCTTAGATCTCGAGTGTCTTTCGCAGAATCCTTGCTGTCCCTAAGAGTGCCGCCTTCTGTAGTAATTCTACTCTAACAGATGTTCCTATCTCCTTGAGATGTTTCTCCAACGCCTTCGGGATTGTACCCAGTGCTCCCACTACCACAGGAATAACCTTCTCTCGAGTTCTCTCGCTAAATCCTGATATTTCTGTACCTTCTCCTTCTCCTTCGAAGCTACTCTACTATCACCCGGCACAGCTGTATCAATAAGATGACACATCTTTGCATGCTTATCCAAGACAACAACATCCGGCCGTCTATGTTCTATAACATGATCTGTCTGGATGTTGAAGTCCCAGAGAATCTTGGCATGATCCGTTTCTTCAACCTTTTCCGGCACATGGTCGTACCACTTCGATTGCACCTTGACACCGTACTTCTTACACAGATCCCAATGGATCACCTTGGCCAACTTGTCGTGTCTGCCTTTGTACTCTGTCTGAGCATGCACTCTGCATTCGCTAACAATGTGAAATACAGTCTCCTCCGCCGCATTGCACATTCTGCACATAGAAGAGACATCTGACTTCTCGATCCTTGCCTTCATCACATTCGTCGGCAGAGACTGGTCTTGCGCTGCAGTAATCAGACCCTCAGTTTCTTTCTTTAGTTCTCCTCTCCTCAACCATTCCCAAGTCTTGCTACTTGCCACTTCTTCAGTACATCTCAGGAATCGGCCGTGAAGTGGTTTTTCCTGCCAATCTCGTGTTCTTTGTTCTCTTCTTTGATTCTTATACTCCTTTGGACCTAATTCGTCTGCCTTCATGTATTTCTGCGCAACCTTCAACAACTTTTACCGAGTACTTCTTACATGACACTGCAAGCTCCTTCTCTCGATGTTAACGCTGTCTGATACACTAAGTAACCCTCTTCCGCCCTCTGACCTCGGTAGATAGAGTCTGCTGACATTCGACCGTGGATGTAACATACCGTACATCGTCATCACTTTCCTCGTTTTCCTGTCAGCAACATCTAGATCTGCCTTAGTCCACTCGACAATTCCCGCACTGTATCTCATTAGTGACACAGCCCAAGTGTTGATCGCCTTTATCATATTCCCTCCATTCAGCTTGGACTTCAAACACTTCTTTACTCGTCTTATATACTCTTTCTTAAGTCTCTCTTTCGATTACTCGTGCAGTACATGATCTGCTTCAAGCACTCCAAGATACTTATAACTTTCTTCTTCACCCAACGCCCTCAATTGTGTGCCATCTGGTAAAGCAATTCCATCCGAATGTACCCTTTACCCCTCTTCATGGTCATCGCAGCACATTTCTCCAGACCAAACTTCATGCCGATGTCATCGCTGAAGATCCGTACAGTCTGCACCAAGGAATCAATCTCTTTCTCGTTCTTCGCAAACAACTTCAGGTCGTCCATGAAGAGGAGATGATTAATCCTGCATCCATCCTTCGTCATCTCGTATCCCGCACTAACCTTCCGCAAAATCATCGTCAAAGGGAACAGCGCCAAAACAAACAACAGTGGAGACAGAGAATCGCCCTGGAAAATACCTCGTCTGATGTTTACCTTACCAAGACATTCATCACTGGCTATCAGATTTGTTCTCCATGTCTTCATGCTCTCACCCAGGAGACATTTCACCGCATCAGCTGCCCCTATCATATCCAAACATTCCATAATCCACGAGTGTGATACCATGTCGTATGCCTTCTTGTAATCTATCCATGCCATTGCCAGATTAGTTTTCCTGTTCCTACAGTCCTTTAGCACCGTCTTATCAATGATGAGTTGGTCTTTCGTTCCTCTTGACTGCTTCTTGCAACCTTTCTGCTCATCTGGAAATAACTGCTGATCTTCTATGTGGCTATACAGATCTTCTGCAATGATACCAGTCAGAAGTTTATACATCATGGGTAGACATGTAATAGGTCGATAGTTACTTGCAACGTTACCCTTCTTAATGTCCTTCATGATGAGAACCGTTCTTGCTTCAGTCATCCACGTCGGAACGTTGCCACGCACTAAGCATTGTTGCAGCTGCTGGGCTATTCTTTCGTGAAGACTACTGAAGTTCTTTAGCCAGTATCCGTGCACTTGGTCTGGTCCCGGGGCTTTCCAATTCGGCACTTTCCTCAACTGTTTCTTCACCTTGCTCACATCAATCTGAAATCCCTCTTGTTGTTGTACATTCTTTAACTCGTCTTTCACGTCGGCTAACCATTCTGCTTGTCTGTTATGATCACCAGGCTGATCCCAAAGGCCACCCCAGAAAGTCCTTGCCTCTGGGCCCACTTGTGAGTTGTCACATTTCCCGTCCATTTCTTTGAATAATTGACGTTGATTTGTACTGAATAGGCGATTTTGATGAAACTGCCTGACTCTGTCATCGTACCTCTTTACTTTCGCAGCCTTCGCCTTAACCCTTTGCTTTATTTCCTCCTTAACTACACTCATCCCCTTTCCTTTTACTTGATACTTCTTTATTAATCTGTTCCTCATATCTGAATCTTTCATTGCACCTTCATCCATTTGCTCTATTCTACTGAGAACTTTGCGTAACTCGTTAATTTGGCCCTCGAGTCTGCGTTTCCACCAAGGTTTATTATCTTTATGTTGTGATTGTGAATGTGAAGACTTTACCCCTGATCTCTCCGCTACTACAACTGCACCTACAAGGAGAACACTTTTGGTAATGATTATACGACGGGAAACAATAAATATTTTCGCTTGAATCGAGAGCCGATCTGTCGCAGTGTTTCTTGTCTCGACGCCATCATTATTATTATTATTATTATTATTATTATTATTATTATTATTATTATTATTATTATTATTATTATTATTATTATTATTATTATTATTATTATTATTATTATTATTATTATTATTATTATTATTATTATTATTATTATTATTATTATTATTATTATTATTATTATTATTATTATTATTATTATTATTATTATTATTATTATTATTATTATTATTATTATTATTATTATTATTATTATTATTATTATTATTATTATTATTATTATTATTATTATTATTATTATTATTATTATTATTATTATTATTATTATTATTATTATTATTATTATTATTATTATTATTATTATTATTATTATAATAAGACAATATACAAAACAGAACATGACCAGTGGTACATGCCAGGGCATGAAAAAGTTAACTATAAATAACTGTGGCCCGGGGGCCTTCATACCCAGAACCACTGATATTACAACAATAAATAAAGGAAACCACCCTCTTGTGAAAACGCCCACACTAGAAAGCATCCAATTTGGAAAAAAAGAGCCCTACACATGGAAGCAATTAGGACCACCTTTTCAGGGCTTAGCGTATCCAAACTCAGTGAAGTCGTGATACTGGACCAATACACAATCCCTTTTTGTATGGACCTTGGATCTTTTTATAACAAAATAGAGGACAAATATTATGGCGCATTATTATCACCCGTGCTGGGGTGTACCATTATAGGGCACATGTTAGAATGGATGGCACTCTGTGAACTAATGGTCCAAATAATTATGGTCGAAATTTAACGTATAAAGTATAAGGAAGAACCATGAACAAAAATCAGAGCAACGCAGAGCCAATAGACTTTGGCCTATACCGGTGTGGTTTCCGAATAGTACAACATTTCTGAAGGAAGAGAAACATAGACATAACAAAAACAGAGAAACGCAACATGCCGGATATAAAATAAAAAGTAAAATCACACCTTTATCAAAACAAGTGTATATAGCTGCATGACCCTGGGTCGATAGTCCCATTCTAGTAAGCTATTATTTATGAACTTACTTTGTGTAAAGTTGGCACACGTATCAATCATTCTGAGAAACTATTTTATCTGAAGTGCTTTCATCTTAAGGAAACAAAAATAATCGTTATCGAGGAATTTATAACTCAATTTGCAAAATATTTATACAACATATATTATAGAAAATACACGACACAGTTTAATTTTGGCCATTTTCTCAAAAATGCGAGCATTCATTGTCATGACACTTTCACAGGATGATATAATTTCTGAAAACCTAGAGGGCTGTGGAATGAATTACCTACGTCTCTAAATACCAATGTTCAGGTAAGGTACAAAATTGATAATATTGATAAAACTGCTTCTATATACGAGCATGCGCTTCGAGTCAAGATAAACAATTACCAACCTTCAACCTTGTGAAGACCACTGTTACCTCACTTTGTATAAAAGTGACAGCTTCTCATACACACTATGTAGGCTATTTCTAGGGAAGATTGATACCATCTTCAGTTTATCACCAAGTACGTTTTACATTAAAATTTGAAAATGTTGTTATTTTTAAATTACGAATCTTATACATACCTTTAATAAAAACCTGTACACATTTTTGTAAAACGTAGATGCATCCAAAAATGTGTAAGTTTCAGCTTATTTCAATCCCGAGAAAAATAAGACAACAACTATACACCCATCACAACTTCTCAGTTCCCCCTAATATTTTTTAGAATATCTCAACAAGTATTGCATGAATTTTAAAAATTCAAAAAGCAAATGACAGAATGACATGTTCTACACAGCTCGTAATGAAATGGTTGAAATTCAATCATGCATGCACAATCGACAGTGATTTGAATGAAAATTCAGCTGAAAAAAAAGTTGCAGTACAAAGCACTGCTTCAATGGCATGTTACACATGTAGTTTTCTGTAAGCAGGCTCAGTTATGGAGAATAATGGAGGACCAATTCCATATTAAACTCTTGCTCTACCCTTGTAAAACAATGGACATGCATGTTGCATGTTGCTCTTTGAATATTCTTTTCTTATTATGAAACAGCCATCAATACCATTGTTATTGATGCATGAGTTCTTACAGAAAACTACATGTGTAACATGCCCTTGAAGCAATGCTTTGTACTGCAACTTTTTTTTCAGCTGAATTTTCATTCAAATCACTGTCAATTGTGCATGCATGATTGAATTTCAACCATTTCATTACGAGCTGTGTAGAACATGTCATTCTGTCATTTGCTTTTTGAATTTTTTAAATTCATGCAATACTTGTTGAGATATTCTAAAAAATATTAGGGGGAACTTAGAAGTTGTGATGGGTGTAGTTTGAATTGAGATATTTTTATGAATAGTTTTCAGAGCTTAATAGTTTAACAGTAAAATGGCGCCAAAATTAAATTTTGGTACATATTATTTTAAAACCATGTTATTCGCAATTATTTTGAGAAATGTGCCATTTTAAAACATCTGTCTTCTCTTTCTCAAGAAAAATAGCAATGTTCCGATCATGAAGGAAATTGCCGTTACAATAGCGGAAATACGGACGATGCATCTTTAAGACGCTGTGAAGACCCTGGTGTGACCCCTGCCACATGGGGGCCCGCTATTTAATCAGGGGTTTCCCCTTTCATGTTCCCCATCGCCTTGCGATTGTTTCATTCAGTAGGATGGCAAAGGTAGAATAACTCAGCGTACCAAATGTATGAAAACTGTACCGCCATCCTATGAATACAAAATTTCTAGACGAGGGATCAATCATCTATATCAATCATCTATACTATGCATCTTACCATACATATTCTAGCTATTTCGATTGTTATGAGGAAAATTCGTACTAGACTCATCCAAAACTTGAAAGCAAGTTTTAGGGAACGACGTTGATCATAAAAATATAAGATTTCTGTTTCTACCTCAATGGTTTTACTTTCTTTGTGGAGTGTCGTGGCCGAGCGGTCTAGCTTACCGGACTCAAGTTCTGGTGTTAGTAGCAGAATGTGGGTTCGAATCCCGGCCGTGACACTTGTCTCCTTGAGCAAGACACTTAACCATAATTGCTTCTCTCCACCCAGGGGTTAAATGGGTACCTGTGAGAGCAGAGTTGGTTGATTAGCCCTATATGCGCTGTAATGGCAGCAATTGAGCTGTATACTCCCCAGGGAGCTGAGATGGTTTCAGGAATGATTTATGAGCCTTATGAGCCTTATGAGCAGGGGTAATAATATAATGCGCCTTGAGCACCACTCAGTTGGTGGATACGTGCGCTATATAAGTCCACACATTATTATTATTATTATTATTATTATTATTATCATCAAACATGATTTGAAATTGTTATGTCTGACTCTGATTGAGATACTTTCAGTTTAGTAATAAGTACAGACACATTATTTCCCAATTCTTGATTGACGAGAAAACAAAAAATAATAATTTAACCAAGGCGCGCGATCGCCGTACACGGGTATTTTGTATTTATTTATATACATTTTTTAATGTATAAATATCAAATCTGCACTTCAACGGTGATTATTTAAGAAACAGCAGTAAACATAATCTCACCAATTAGCCTACCTGCTTGTAAAAAATAAATAAATAAATAAATTTAAAAAAATTACAATGATTTCTGCACATTCCACATTTCCAATTCTTACCCAAGGACACAACACAGTCCTTGCATGAAATAATTATACGTCAAACAAAACCTCCTGAAATGATATTTAACATTGTAATGGATAACTTAATAAAACAATGCGTCCACTTACATCTTTTCTGATGAAAATATACTAAAAAAATTTCATGCTTAATACATGCCTTTCTAAAGATTTAAGATCATTCTGGCACAGAACCCTAAATATTTATTATCATGCTGGCTTCAGTTCATGTAGTTTCAGATTAAAAACTAGACGTTAAGCTTTTGATGAAAACGCTGACATGGGTTTCGGATGTATTGATAATATTGGGCACTGATGTCCCAAGTTCTTTGTTTAGTGTTAAGAAAGTTATGATATATTGAAATAAGCTGAAAATGCGTATTAACTGTAGTTATTGTAACAAAAGTTGCATTGTGTGTTCCTTAGACGTCCAAGTAGTACTAATTCGTCCAAACGTAATTTTAGGCAAGACCCGATCGACAGTAGGTGGGACAGTAGGTGGCAGGAGACTGATGTTTGTTATTGTTCGAAATGTAATGGGCACTGTGTGCTCAGAAGTAAATGAGCAATGGGAACAAATAGCAGCCGCCTACTGTTTCAAAGTCACCCATTGATATAGACTAAAATTGTAGATACTAAGAATATTATAAATGTTGTTAAGATGTGTGACATGAGTACTGTAATTAAGTGATAAGTTGACATTACTGTTTGCAGTATGGACATTGTCCAGTGGTACGACCCGTGATATAAATAACACTAAAATACAGCGGAAATTGCAGACATTATAATTGTCAAGTTGTAGTAAGAATAAACATTATATTTGTCAGGTTGTAGCAAGAGCAGACATTATAATTGTCAGTAATAATGGTCAGACTTTTACAAGTCTGACCATCACATCCTTAAGTATGACGTCACGGACGTCATACTTAAAGCCCGCCCTCTCGCGTTAGCGCGCTAACACTACTCAACACAAGTTTGCACATTTTTGCACACACTCATTTTTGCACATTTCTGATGTGATCTGGGAAAACCCTTCACATGGTGAAATTTGTCATTTTTGTGTTATATACATCAAATTAACGAGGACACTGTGCTGTTTTCAAACTGTTTTATTCATGATTCTAGGTTGTCTATAACTTGAGTTATGCTCTCGGGAAGTTATAACCGCCGCTGTCCTTAAAAAACAATGGCGGAAACGAAAAACAAAGACGGCTTTTTAATTATCTATCATCATATGTTTTTACATCTAAAACGATGGAATTTTTATTTAATATTTTCAAGAATGATCATTTCGATATTAACAGTTAAAAAACTCAAATTTTCAACAACAAAAATTCGGGGACTATTTTGCCATTATCTTCAAAACAAGTTTGCCGACATCCGACGGGTTTTCCCCAGATCGCATCACATTTTTACTCCACCAACGGGGTCTGAAAAGCGCCTGTTATACTACTTACCATCATCAGCTTGTCGCCAAATAAGTTTTACATTACAATTTGACCATTTGGTTATTTTTTAGTTACAAATCTTACCTTAACTTTAAAGCCTGTATGCATTTATTTGTAAATCGTATGTAAATGAATCCATATGTAAATGCATCTATATGTAAATGCATCCATATGTAAATGCATCCATATGTAAATGCATCCATATGTAAATGCATCCATATGTAAATGAATCCATACTTAATAAATATAAGAATCAAAAGAATCAGGTGTGTGATTTGACAAAAGTAAAAAAAATCCTAAAAAATATAAATGTCTATTTCTACAATTTAAATTGTTACGTCTGACAAATTATTTCCCAATTCTTGATTAAAGAAAAAACACATTAAAAAAAAAAGGCACGCGATCGCCGTACACGCGAATTTTGTAATTATTTATATAGGCCTACATTTGATAATGTATAAAAATAAAATCTTAACTTCAACGGTGATTATTTAAGCAATAGCAGTAAACAAAATCTCACCAATAACCTGAACTGTAAAACAAAAATGTAAACAATTTATACAAAATATAACAAAAATGTATATGTGATTTCTGCACTATTCATGTCTGATTCTTACCTAAGGACACAATATATATATAGTCTTTTTTTAATACATGAAATATACCATATAACGAACAAAACCCAATGTTATTTAACATTATAATGGATAACTTAATAAAACAATGCGTCCACTTACCGAAACACAGGCTTAGATACACAACAAGGAAACAGTACATATAATCTCCAGCCATAGTTGGTTTGTTGCCACCGGGCAGATAGGCACTGTCGTAATGTGTGTAGTTGAGAACTAACATATCTGAAAAATATCAAATGACAAGGACGTGGCTTTACTTATGGTTACAATGTTTTCTAGTAAACAATAGGTATCATATTCCATCAGCCATACTAGTCACTGCCATAGAAATGCTGAGCTGTAATAAATTACTTTACAGCTGGTGAACGTCAAACGTCATTGCAATAAAAACAAAGATTTTCTTTGGTTTCCTCTTTTCTCATAGCTTGATGCCCGGGGTATTGGGCGGGCGATTTCCTTTGTACTTTGTGGTTCCGAAAATAAAATTTAAAATAAATACAACAAGGAAATCAAACAAACTTCTGTTTTCATTTCTTTATAAGAATCATGCATGTATTTGATTGTATTTTTAACAAGAAAATGCAATCGGGAAATAGGATTTCAATCGGGATAAACGTATCCCCCAATCGGGAATGTGTGGTTGACAAGGATTGCCCCCATTATTATCCTGATTGGGAGAATAAGGTTTTAATCAGGATAAAAGCATAGATCTCCAAATCGGGAAAGCATGATTGACAACGATTGCCCCATTGGTATCCTCATTGGGATAATAGGGTTTCAATCAGGATAAAAATCATAGATCTCCCGCCGTCGGGAATGTTGACAAGGGTGCCCCCATTGTATCCTCATTGGGAGAATAGGGTTCAATCAGGATAAACGTATCCCCCAATCGGGAAAGTACATGGTTGACAAGGAATGTTCCCCTATTGGTATCCTCATTGGGAGAATGGGGTTTCAATCAGGATAAACATATCCCCCAATCGGGAAAGTATAGTTGACAAAGCGTGTCCCCATTAGTATCCTTATTGGGAAAATAGGGTTTCAATCAGGATAAACGTATCCCCCAATCGGGAAAGTATAGTTGACAAGGAGCGTCCCATTGGTATCCTCATTGGCAGAATATGGTTTCAATCAGGATAAACGTAAGTAGTATATGTACAGCATCACAGGACAAGGGTCCCTAGAGGTGGAGATTGAGGTGGAATTGTGGTGCATTGTGGTGATTGCCATTACAAACTGCACAAAATCACTGCAGACAAACTGCAGACAAAACTGTCGTAAAATACTGCACACAAATTCAAGTAACGGACAAACTGAGGTGGGATTCACCATAATTTTGTTTTTTGATGGCCAACTTCAATATTTTTTTTTTTTATTTATTTATTTTTTTTTATTTATGACGTCATTTCGGCCAAGTAAAAAAAAAAAAAACAAAAAAAAAAAAAATGAAGTTGGCCATCAAAAAAAAAAATTAGATTCACCATAATTTTTTTTTTGATGGCCAACTGATGGCCAACTTCAATTTTTTTTTTTTATTTATTTATTTTTTTTTTATTTATTTTTTTTTATTTATGACGTCATTTCGGCCAAGTAAAAAAAAAAAAATTGAAGTTGGCCATCAAAAAAAAAATTATGGTGAATCCCACCTCAGTTTGTCCAATCCCACCTCAGTTTGTCCAATCCCACCTCAGTTTGTCTGCAGTTTGTCTGCAGTGGTTTTGTGCAGTTTGTAATGGCAATGTACCACAATGCACCACAATTCCACCTCAATCTCCACCTCAATATAGGGACCCTTGTCCTGTGATGCTGTACATATACTCAAAATCACAAGGGGTAAGCCTTGTATTGATATATTTTTGGTTTCCATCAAAATCACAAGGGGTAAGCATTGTATTTATATATTTAATTTTTTCTCAAAATCACAAGGGGGTGAAAAAAAAGGAAAGAAAAAAAAAGTATGTTATCTGACTTATTTATTTCCTAAGCCCTAGGTCATACTTAAACCAGTTACAAATCCTCTCTGTATTCATTTCATACTATGAACCCGCAAATGAAACATCCCTTCACTTGTGTGATAGCAGGACCGGCCTATATATAAACTATTTCTTCCGTTTCTTGTCAATCGGAGATTAAGCATCAGAGATTCAACATGAATGTTATTTCTGCTGTCAAACCCCATGCTTGTCACCAGTGCGGCAAAAGCTTTGGACGGAGATATAACCTACGGAGGCATGCAGAATATGTACATAATGAAGAGAAATCTAAAATGGATGAAGTTGACGATGATTCTGAAATTAAAGCTATCCAATCTGACAATTCTGACATCGATAATTCTAAACCCGATGTTAAAAAGCGTAGATTTGAAGATTCGGAAATAGAAACTTGTGAAACTGAATCTACGCAGGATGAAGACGAAGATTTCGAGGAAGATGATTCAGAATCCGATACGGAGGTGGAATATGACGAATCATCGGAAGAGGATGAGTCTAGTTCTGAACTGGAAGACAATACCACTTTTCGAGACTGGTTGGAAGAGGCTAAAGTGGCTACTGAAGAGATGTGGTGTGAAAAATATGAAAAGTACGTCAACGGGGGTATGAGTGAAGACCAAGCCAAGGAAAAAGCACAAATTCGGGGCCTTTAGAACATTTTGGTATTTGTTAAATTTAATTTTAACACCAACAGCAATCTTTGACTCATTCAGTCTCTACTCATTCAGTCTCTACTCATTGAGTCTCTACTCATTGAGTCTCTACTCATTGAGTCTCTACTCATTCAGTCTCTACTCATTCAGTCTCTACTCATTGAGTCTTTACTCATTCAGTCTCTACTCATTGAGTCTCTACTCGTTCAGTCTCTACTCGTTCAGTCTCTACTCATTGAGTCTCTACTCATTGAGTCTCTACTCGTTCAGTCTCTACTCATTGAGTCTCTACTCATTGAGTCTCTACTCATTGAGTCTCTACTCATTGAGTCTCTACTCGTTCAGTCTCTACTCGTTCAGTCTCTACTCATTGAGTCTCTACTCATTGAGTCTCTACTCACTGAGTCTCTACTCATTGAGTCTCTACTCGTTCAGTCTCTACTCGTTCAGTCTCTACTCGTTCAGTCTCTACTCGTTCAGTCTCTACTCATTGAGTCTCTACTCATTGAGTCTCTACTCATTGAGTCTTTACTCATTGAGTCTCTACTCATTGAGTCTCTACTCGTTCAGTCTCTACTCGTTCAGTCTCTACTCATTGAGTCTCTACTCATTGAGTCTCTACTCGTTCAGTCTCTACTCATTGAGTCTCTACTCATTGAGTCTCTACTCATTGAGTCTCTACTCATTGAGTCTCTACTCGTTCAGTCTCTACTCGTTCAGTCTCTACTCATTGAGTCTCTACTCATTGAGTCTCTACTCACTGAGTCTCTACTCACTGAGTCTCTACTCGTTCAGTCTCTACTCGTTCAGTCTCTACTCGTTCAGTCTCTACTCGTTCAGTCTCTACTCGTTGAGTCTCTACTCATTGAGTCTCTACTCATTGAGTCTCTACTCGTTGAGTCTCTACTCATTGAGTCTCTACTCATTGAGTCTCTACTCGTTGAGTCTCTACTCATTGAGTCTCTACTCATTGAGTCTCTACTCGTTGAGTCTCTACTCATTGAGTCTCTACTCATTGAGTCTCTACTCGTTGAGTCTCTACTCATTGAGTCTCTACTCATTGAGTCTCTACTCGTTGAGTCTCTACTCATTGAGTCTCTACTCATTGAGTCTCTACTCATTGAGTCTCTACTCATTGAGTCTCTACTCATTGAGTCTCTACTCATTGAGTCTTTACTCATTGAGTCTTTACTCATTCCGAAATGAGTAGTTATAGGCCTATATATAAACTATTTCTTCCGTTTCTTGTCAATCGGAGATTAAGCATCAGAGATTCAACATGAATGTTATTTCTGCTGTCAAACCCCATGCTTGTCACCAGTGCGGCAAAAGCTTTGGACGGAGATATAACCTACGAGAGCATGCAGAACATGTACATAATGAAGAGAAATCTAAAATGGATGAAGTTGACGATGATTCTGAAATTAAAGCTATCCAATCTGACAATTCTGACATCGATAATTCTAAACCCGATGTTAAAAAGCGTAGATTTGAAGATTCGGAAATAGAAACTTGTGAAACTGAATCTACGCAGGATGAAGACAAAGATTTCGAGGAAGATGATTCAGAATCCGATACGGAGGTGGAATATGACGAATCATCGGAAAAGGATGAGTCTAGTTCTGAACTGGAAGACAATACCACTTTTCGAGACTGGTTGGAAGAGGCTAAAGTGGCTACTGAAGAGATGTGGTGTGAAAAATATGAAAAGTACGTCAACGGGGGTATGAGTGAAGACCAAGCCAAGGAAAAAGCCAATAGGAAAACCCTTTGGGCAGTCAAGCGAATCTTTTTCAACAAATACAAGGATTTTTTGTCAAGTTACCTACATCTGAAAGATAATGGGACTCATCAGGATATTGCGGAAGATCTCGAAGAAAAAGTAAATAAAGGCATGGAAGTAAACAAAGCTCTGAACAGAGTAATGCCTAAACACCATACCAAATTTGACGGACTACTACTTCAACTAAATGAGGATGAAGAGAACGAGGATGAAGAGAACGAGGATGAAGAGAACGAGGATGAAGAGAACGAGGAAGAGTGATAATGAAAGACCAGATGTTTCAGAAAGACTACTGTAATTAAAAAAAACACATCTATAATAGTGTTTTTTGGTAGGAATAAAAAAATCTATAAAATAACCACCTCTGTTAGTCTTACAGTAATCCTTTATGGTTATTTTACACTATTACGTTACATCAAGGGCAGTGACAACTTAATTTCGAAGAAAATGAGTGCCTCTGCATGGGTTCTAAACTTCTGGGTGACTTTCTATTCATCTTTAAATAGACAGTGTATTGTGAACTACAGGCCTGACATTCTAAAGCGGGCCATTGTTTCATGTAAGTTAGACAACTGTATTATGTAGTTTATATATAGGCCTATAACTACTCATTTCGGAATGAGTAAAGACTGAATGAGTAAAGACTCAATGAGTAAAGATTCAATGAGTAAAGATTCAATGAGTAAAGATTCAATGAGTAGAGACTCAATGAGTAGAGACTCAATGAGTAGAGACTCAATGAGTAGAGACTCAATGAGTAGCGACTCAATGAGTAGAGACTCAATGAGTAGAGACTCAATGAGTAGAGACTCAATGAGTAGAGACTCAATGAGTAGAGACTCAATGAGCAGAGACTCAATGAGTAGAGACTCAATGAGTAGAGACTCAATGAGTCGAGACTCAATGAGTAGAGACTCAATGAGTAGAGACTCAATGAGTAGAGACTCAATGAGTAGAGACTCAATGAGTAGAGACTCAATGAGTAGAGACTCAATGAGTAGAGACTCAATGAGTAGAGACTCAATGAGTAGAGACTCAATGAGTAGAGACTCAATGAGTAGAGACTCAATGAGTCAAAGATTGCTGTTGGTGTTAAAATTAAATTTAACAAATACCAAAATGTTCTAAAGGCCCCGAATTTGTTAGAATTTAAAATAACAATAATAATAATAATAATAATAATAATAATAATACTTAATGTTTTCAGTTTATCAAATGTTTTCCAATTTAAAACCAATATAAAAACCATCTGTAAATATATTGATGTCAAAGATTGCTGTTGGTGTTAAAATTAAATTTAACAAATTGTTGCATTCCCCACTTTCGTGGGTCAACAAATAATAGTCGGACACAAACTTTGTTGTGACAATCTCAATCAATGGGGTTGGTTTATTATTAACATCACTATTTAACAATAATAACAGGCACTAATAACATGTATGACGGGAGTGGTAGCGTATAGGTACATGTCAATAGTTAAACTTATATACTTGTGCTAAGTTCCGAATAGGGTGTACGAATACCAACTATTGGGTACAGTCAGTGAGGACCATCGTTCGTTCATGCGGCTTGTCACTCGGCATACGGTACGGGCACTGCTATACCGAGAGACGGGCGGCTGGTCGGTCTCTACGACGGGGACCACCGGGGCTTGACTACACCGGGTGTCTGGACGGGGCCAGAGTGTGTATCAGACCGCATAGCTACATGTAGGCGAACCAATGGCCATATCGACGCCCTGCACCATTGGTTTAACGAACGAGGCACTGCACTGTAATAGTTCGGTATATCGCACTGTCATGGATCGGATCGAGTCGCATAGATTTCATTCGGAACCGCACTTCTCGCTGAGATCAGGAAATCTGGGGGATTATATAGAAATCTGGGGCCTAGGAATGAATAAAACATAAGTCTACTTTAGCGTCTTAGCCAATGAGAAGCTTGGCTTCCGCGTCTAAGGGTAGAAACGTGTGCAAAATCGGGGTATACAACAGGTCCTTGTTCCATATAAGGTAAGGTATTTGACGAAAGTGAAGTGATCGACAACTTAGAAAGGAGGGCGTGTTCAAGGGGAAATGCTTACTGGGCATGTTAAGCTATTTGCTTGGATGCTAAGCTATTACTGCATGAGGGGAACAGCGGCTGTGCTTGGGTTAGGGAGCACTACACGCGGGCCACGGCTAATGACTGAGCGGGTCAGTCACGGTGACTGTTTGGCCGTGGTTCACCCACGAACCGTGTTCGGTGTGAAGGGGTGGACTCCGAGGAAAGTATTCGGAAAATAGACTAAGTCCAAAGGACGGCTCCAAGCCACGTGGCGGGAGGGTGTGGCACGCACGCAAGGCTCTCGCTGGTGTTGCATTATGCATTGCGTTAGCGCTGGATATGCATGAGCAAAAGTAGCGTCCTTGTATGGATTGCATATTCATAGCGGACAATCGAGGGTCCGGGGAAACAACCCTGGGACTTAGACTGCTTGAAATTGCATCGTAAGCAAAATATTTGAAGTGGAAGAAGTGAAATAGAGGGTACTAATATTTATCAAAAGCAAAGGGTAAGATTCGTAACACTATTCCCCCTGTAGTTTCAAAACGTCCTCGTTTTGCATTAACACGGAAATAGGTTAAAATCATAAAGAAAACAATAACAATATTACTGTTCATAAAATCTAAAGTTCATAGATGATCACATGGTGAATCAGCTACGCGATATCGTGCTGATGAAAACAAAAGTCATAGAGTTCATTCGACGAGGCATAATCTTAGAGTTCAAAATGGTTCATCAAGTGTCACTTTTGTAGTTTTGGTCTACGAACTACAAAAACGTCTAGGCAATTAATTATGTAAATAAATCTATAATCTACTACGGAAAACTTAAACTGAACACGTATTCTCATATACAGTTACATGCATGTACCGTGTACACATGTACAGTTCGGACGCTGTCGCGTGGCATCTCCTAGCTAGACTCCTATACAGTCATATCAGATTACAACCGCACACATTCTTGTAGAGTGTACAGTCGGGGCTGCAAATTTATGAATGAATGGGTCGCCATGCTCTGCTCTGTTTGTTTACTACGAGTTCCTTGACCTAAAGAGGTCAAATATGCAAGCAGTATCAGTGAAGGGAGCTAAGTAAGAAACCTGGCTGGTGTGCGCGTTGTACGTTGGCTTCTTCTTGTGGGAGGGGCAATGTTCGATGGTACCGTGGATGACGGGGGGCGATGGTCATTCTTGGGTGGTTGGGAAGGGGAATCATCAGAACTTGTACTGATGGTCTGGGGATGGCGTGCGTCAGAGATACGGACGGCTGGTTCCACTACTGACTTATCCAATTCCCTCCGGACTGATTCCTTCAGCCGGTACCAGTAGAACTTGTGTTTTTGTCTTTACTTCAAGATAGGCGGATGTCACAGCATTAAGCATTGCTGACAAGATGGTGTCTTGTAGCACTTTCAGTACAACAAGCTGCAAGTATGATTTAGTTTTGTCCGTAGTTATCCATCTCTTGTAGAGGACACCATTTCGGATGACAAGTTGTTGCCATAACAACCACAGTTTCTGAGTTGCTGAACTTTGACTGACTAACCAACCCAGTATTACGCCAATATCTGGATCAGTTCTCTGCATTTTGGCGATTTCCTCAGAGGAGTAACCGTTCACCCAAGGCACTGTGTCTTGTTGCTGACCAGCATTTGAACCGGCATCGTCGTGCATGGAGATTACATGTACGTTGAACAAGTCACTATCTTGGATTTTGGGTTCCGCAGTGAAGTAGAATAGTTCTGTAAGTTGCGGCCCGGTAATAAAACCGGCTAAGGCGCCCTTGTCGGGGGCGCAGGGCGTGTTACAGTTCATGTCACTTCTCTCTGGTTCATTCTGTGTATCACCGTTAACATTGCTAGTTTCGGAGGAGTTTTCTGCTGACTTTGACATCACATCTTGTTGCAATATCCCTGGCGAGGCGTTGGACAATACGGCTTGTCCGGGAGTTTCTCCACCTGTGTTTGCAAAACGGCCGACGGGAGTCGATACCCACATGTCATTGATAACTGTACTGCACGAGCGCCAAATACAGTTGCCGAGTTTGCAAATAACACCAAAGAGGAGTGTTACCACTGTTGCCATCAGTATGAGAACTGTCGCGAATTGGATAGGCTGAACTTTTTCTAGTCCATCAGATGAAAGTTCGGGACCTGGGACGTCACAAGTCAAAACATCCTGGGAGTTTTCACTGCATGAAAATTTGACAATATCGGGAATGTTCTGAGGGGATTCTACCTCGTCTGCAGAGGTAGCATGAATTCGTCTGGTCGATAGGGGGATTACGTCGTCGACTTTGTTGAAATCGGACCACAGTTCACTCTTAGTGACACATTTGTCACAACCACCACATGGTAGTTCAGTGATGAGGATGGTTCTACCGTCGTAGCACGGGCACTCGTCAGGATCACACGGCACCCTAGAGAGGGCAACTGCATTGCCATGTTTTTTTCCTGCACGGTATTCATTCTTAAAGTCAAACTGGGCCATAATCTCTAGCCATCGAGCCATTTAATCAACAGGATCTTCAAATGTCGTTGTCCAACTCAAAGTTCTGTAATGTTATGTAGAGGTCATCGTTGAGTGCTGGTGTTGACGGATTAAAACGGGAGTGTCCAGAGCATAGAGGGCACACTCCACTGCACGTTTCTCTGCCTGTTGTGGCTCTTCTCTGAGGGTCTCCAGCTGGGTCTTGTCACTGCCTAGTGACACAGACGCAAATGACGTTTCGAGGTCGCCGGCTTCTGCTGAGGCACTAAGCCTACGGGATTTACGAAACTGTTTAGGCATGTTGTTCTTGGGTACACTTTTACTGGAAATGGAGACGAGAAGGTCATAGACTATTGTTCATTGATACGTGCAGTGAAGGCGTTGGTGCTTCTGCTAACAGACTGGCTAACATTGACATTATGGTCGTGCCGGGGTTTAAATATAACTATAAGTGTTCATAGAAGTTCTCATATCGATAGAGTGTTAAAGTTTGTATCCCACCGCTAGCCACCAGTGTTGCATTCCCCACTTTCGTGGGTCAACAAATAATAGTCGGATACAAACTTTGTTGTGACAATCTCAATCAATGGGGTTGGTTTATTATTAACATCACTATTTAACAATAATAACAGGCACTAGTAACATGTATGACAGGAGTGGTAGCGTATAGGTACATGTCAATAGTTAAACTTATATACTTGTGCTAAGTTCCGAATAGGGTGTACGAATACCAACTATTGGGTACAGTCAGTGGGGACCATCGTTCGTTCATGCGGCTGTCAACTCGGCATACGGTACGGGCACTGCTATACCGAGAGACGGGCGGCTGGTCGGTCTCTACGACGGGGACCACCGGGGCTTGACTACTGGGGTGTGTATCAGACCGCATAGCTACATGTAGGCGAACCAATGGCCATATCGACGCCCTGCACCATTGGTTTACAGCGGCTGTGCTTGGGTTAGGGAGCACTACACGCGGGCCACGGCTAATGACTGAGCGGGTCAGTCACGGTGACTGTTTGGCCGTGGTTCACCCACGAACCGTGTTCGGTGTGAAGGGGTGGACTCCGAGGAAAGTATTCGGAAAATAGACTAAGTCCAAAGGACGGCTCCAAGCCACGTGGCGGGAGGGTGTGGCACGCACGCAAGGCTCTCGCTGGTGTTGCATTATGCATTGCGTTAGCGCTGGATATGCATGAGCAAAAGTAGCGTCCTTGTATGGATTGCATATTCATAGCGGACAATCGAGGGTCCGGGGAAACAACCCTGGGACTTAGACTGCTTGAAATTGCATCGTAAGCAAAATATTTGAAGTGGAAGAAGTGAAATAGAGGGTACTAATATTTATCAAAAGCAAAGGGTAAGATTCGTAACAAAATCATACTTGAATAGCTTCATGTACAGTCGTTCTTTTTTGTGCAGTTTTGGAGGGAGTAAGTATTTTGTGTGCAGTTTGGTCCTCATATTGAGTATATGTACAGCATTACAAGTCATGGGTCCCTATATTGAGGTGGAGATTGAGGTGGAATTGTGGTGCATTGCCATTACAAACTGCACAAAATCACTGCAGACAAACTGCAGACAAAACTGTAGTGTGATGCTCAGACAAACTGCACACTGTGGGCGTGTGTAGTTTGTGTGGAGGGAGTCACGCGCGCCCAGACGTGTCTCACGCGCGCGCGCCCACAGTGTGCAGTTTGTCTGAGCATCACACTACAGTTTTGTCTGCAGTTTGTCTGCAGTGATTTTGTGCAGTTTGTAATGGCAATGCACCTCAATCTCCACCTCAATATAGGGACCCATGACTTGTAATGCTGTACATATACTACTAACGTATCCCCCCAATCGGGAAAGTACATGGTTGACAAGGAATGTTCCCCTATTGGTATCCTCATTGGGAGAATAGGGTTTCAATCAGGATAAACGTATCCCCCAATCGGGAAGATATAGTTGACAATGCGTGTCCCCATTGGTATCCTCATTGGGAGAATAGGCTTTCAATTAGGATAAACGTATCCCCCAATCGGGAAAGTACATGTTGACAAGGAGCAGCCCCATTTGTATCCTCATTGGGAGAATAGGGTTTCAATCAGGATAAACATATCCCCAATCGGGAAAGTATATGGTTGACAAGGGGTGTCCCCATTGGTATCCTCATTGGGAGAACAGGGTTTCAATCAGGATAAACGTATCCCCCATCGGGAAAGTATGTTGACAAGGAGTGTCCCCCATTGGTATCCTCATTGGGAAAATAGGGTTTCAATCTCAATCTGGATAAATGTATCCCCCAATCGGGAAAGTATATGTTGACAAGGAGCGCCACGTAAATATTCTCATTGGGATAATATATAGGGTTTCAATCTTGATAAAAGCATAGATCCTTATTGGGAGAATCAGGCGAAAGTTATCCTAGTTTCTACTCACCGTTACTCGTGTTGTATGGAGGATTGCTTTTCGAGCACACTATATATTAATTAAATACCCAAAATGGCATTGCTCTTGGAAATCTAATCTCACGTTCAAAATTTAAAGCCTCAGCCGGCAAATGAAGGAGCAAAGGTAGTAGAACGAGGATTAGTCCAGAATAAATTTTCAGTCGGCAAACCTAAAGCTGTATGGGTTTGCCGACTGAAAATGTTTTGTGTTTCTAAGCACTGAAGATTTGCCGAGTTGTTTGAAACAACATGTTTTATTAATGATGATGATGATGATTTAAAAGTCGAGTTGGCCAACAAATTAATAAGCATAATAACTCATTTTTACGTGCGATGTCCATGTAATCTTTCTCATTCGCTGATCTGTCCCCGTAGTTTTAAATGTCCAAGAAGAGAAATGTACTCACGATTTCCCTCTTATTATGTTGTGTCCACTTCTTAACATTACTTTTATAAACATAACACACAAAGAACAATGCAAAATAATAATGTCTGCGTATGTGGTTTCGGTATAAAATAAATGTATATAATTGTATCACAAAAAATAATTCCTCCTCCAAATCCAATCATATCACAACCTTTACACTGTAACCTCTCAATATACATGTATTACATTGTTCCGTATTACTATTTAGTATTAAGTCTCCATGTTTTAAACTATACGATAATATTATCTGAGTATAGTAGTTACTGTTAATGTAAGTAGGCCTGAATTAAACCAAGAAGTCTTCTTTTGATTTGGCTTAGACCTTTTAGCCTAAAAATGACAAATAAATGACTGTCAATATTTTCCATCAGTGGATTGGGGTGCTAATAATATACTCTATTGTCTTTATCCCCATATGCAGGTCTCTGAATCCGCGTCATATCTTATTGCTACATGCAATTCCCCCGTCAATTTAGTCAACCTACCCCCCAAAAAAAAAAATAATCAATAAAAATAAAATAAATAAAAAATTATTTTAAAAAAATCAATAAAAATAAAAATAAATATAGGCTAAATAAAAATTTAAAAAAAATAATAAAAATAAAAATAAAATAGAAAATAGAAAATAGAAAAAAGAAAAACAGATAAATAAAAAACAAAAGGAAAAGAAACCTTATTTAAAAAAAAACACACGAGTACAATGCAAATAAAAAAAATAACATAATTTTATGTAGTTATCGGTATTCAAAAATATATATTAAAAAGTATAGATCCTCCTACAACATTTTTAATATTGTAATATTACGATTGTTTCTAATAATAAGTATTAAACTTAATGACAATATTAGTACGTACTGTTAGTGTAAATCTTACAAATTACTATTTATTCTGCTTAATATCGATATTAGTAACTATAAATGCCTCATTTTACAACTCATTATATGCACAAACTACTGCAAACAGGGTACTAGCGTGGGGGTACTAGTTAGCGTGGGGGTACTAGTTAGCGTGAGGGTACTAGCGTGGGGGTACTAGCGTGGAGGTACAAGCGTGGGGTACTAGGGTGGTGTACTAGGGTGGAGTACTAGGGTGGGGTACTAGGATGGGGTACTAGGGTGGCGTACTAGGGTGGGGTACTAAGGTGGGGTCCTAGGGTGGGGTCCTAGCATGGGCAGATCCAGAACATTTTTAGGGTGGGGCTGAGAATCAAAAACAATTATTTTTCAGTACTACAAAAATTACAATGAAATAATCAAAGGGAGAGAAAATCAAAGCACACTG
Organism: Zoroaster sp. YZ-2022; assembly: GCA_029582265.1. Lineage (NCBI taxonomy): Eukaryota > Metazoa > Echinodermata > Asteroidea > Forcipulatida > Zoroasteridae > Zoroaster > Zoroaster sp. YZ-2022. The sequence continues at coordinate 25,365,668 of CM055825.1, read as the reverse complement.
TGGGAATGGGAGTGCGTTCTCCCCTCCTCTCTCTCTCTCTTTTTCTCTCCTTTTTTTATTTTATTAATTTTTTTTTTTTTTTAACGATTTGGGGGGGGGGCTACAGCCCCCCCTTAGCCCCTCCCCCCCCCGCTGGATCCGCCAATGCCTAGGGTGGGGTCCTAGGGCGGGGTCCTAGGGTGGTGCCCTGCTGATATTGTTCTCAACCAACAGTGGTAAACCGCAAATAACAGGATACAAAATAAATACATATAAAATCTTTAAAATTGACCAAAAATAGCAACATTTCTAAGTTCAGTACATAATTATAGTATAAAATTTCACATAATAAAAATTTACAAAAACAACAAAATAAGAACTAGACATAGAAAACAGACACAAAGAAACAAAGAAACAGTAAAATGTCCAAATTCATCAAGTGCCAAACAGATGTAGCTCCAAGCACATCACACCTCCTGTGAAGCATGTTGAAGGAAAAAGAAATTACGGGGCGAATCCACACTTTATCACTTCAATCCAACAGGCCTCCAGAGGACATATGCACGAGGCAGGGCGCCACTAACAGGATGAGATACTTATATACATAGTTGCAGTAAATGTACTCACCCTAGATAATAATAATAATAATAATAATGTGTGGACTTATATAGCGCACGTATCCACCAACTAAGTGGTGTTCAAGGCGCATTCTTTTTTACGTGCATTACACAACACACGGGACCTACGGCTTTACGTCCCATCCGAAGGACGAAGCAATTATGGTTAAGTACCTTGCTCAAGGACACAAGTGTCACGACCGGGGCTCGAACCCACACCCTGCTGCTGGCAACAACAGAACTTGAGTTCGGTGCGCTAGAACGCTCGGCCACGACACTCCAGATGCAAAACATATTTGTATCTTAAACCCACACAGAAGGTAAAGAGCCACAGCACTGGCCCAAAATTGAAATTGTGTTTTCTGTACAAATGCTGAATGCTTTTAAATGCTTATTTCATGACTTAGACTCTTCATTGAGCTAAAAAAATTCACAGATTGATTGTTTAATGTATATTATGATTCAAAGAGAGTAAGCATACTCATAGAAACAGTTTTGCCAACATTACCAATGCTGTACCTTCCCTTCAATGTATATCTTGATTCAAAGAGAGTAAGCATACTCATAGAAGCAGTTTTGCCAACATTACCAATGCTGTACCTTCCCTTCAATGTATATCTTGATTCAAAGAGAGTAAGCATACTCATAGAAGCAGTTTTGCCAACATTACCAATGCTGTACCTTCCCTTCAATGTATATCTTGATTCAAAGAGAGTAAGCATACTCATAGAAGCAGTTTTGCCAACATTACCAATGTTGTACCTTCCCTTCAATGTATATCTTGATTCAAAGAGAGTAAGCATACTCATAGAAACAGTTTTGCCAACATGACCAATGTTGTACCTTCCTATTAATGTATATCTTGATTCAAAGAGAGTAGGCATACTCATAGATGCAGTTTTGCCAACATGACCAATGCTGTACCTTCCCTTCAATGTATATCTTGATTCAAAGAGAGTAAGCATACTCATAGAAGCAGTTTTGCCAACATGACCAATGCTGTACCTTCCCTTCAATGTATATCTTGATTCAAAGAAAGTAAGTATACTCATAGAAGCAGTTTTGCCAACATTACAGTTTTGCTAACATTACCAATATGTACTTTCCATTTAACTATTTTAACTAATTAATCTCCGTCGTCTCTATACTCTTATCACGTATCCAAGGGTCCATCTGACTGAAATGACAAGTTGCTCAATTGTCATCAAGTTCTGGTCGAATGACACTAAAATTTTCATAATGGGGTAAATCGAAGGCCATGTACGTCTGTAAATAAAATACAAATAAATATTGCAATACATAAAACCAGAAATCTATAAGTAATAGACTTTTTATAATACTGTATGACGGTTTTACATTATGGGCTGGATAACATTACAGACAAGCCACACACCAAGTGTACATCTGTTTTATTTTTGACAAGTGCGTGCTCAGTCCCACTGGCACTTGACACTTGAGAAAACCAAGTTGTTTTGCTCTATCATCCATTCATAATATACTCCTCGCAATAGTTTGGCAGATTTTAAGACTGTATGGGTGAAGTTTTAGTGAATAAATTTGTTTTAATGATGGTTGAATATAATACATTGGCTATATTAGCCAATACATTGGCTATATTAGCCAATTCATCAGCCTAATGCATATTTTGTTGTGCCTAAAAATGTAAGATTCTTTACATGAAACGAGGTTGCTAGTCTTCATACGAGAATGAGTAAATTACGGCAGAATTTAGGCAGCCTCAATGAATCATTAGGTAGGCCTAGCTACTTGCTGTAAAGCTGTATCGGGAACAGACATTGTTTTTAAAGGCTCTTTCTAACATGAAAGCTACACTTAATGGCACTGGGTCATTTGATGTACATGTATGTAAAATGAAGATTAAAACTCACATGTTTTATTTGATTGTCATTCATATGACTCAGGATTGTAACCAAGTCTGAGAAGGATGGTCTGATGGTTGGATCTTCGTACCAGCACCGGACCATCAAGTCGTAACTAGATGAAAAAATACTATTCCAGGTGAGATATTCAACAATAATAATCCTTAGTTGTAAGAGGTGTCTCTAGTCAATTTGTTCAAATAGTACATGACAATATTATTCTTTATTTTAATTAATTACTTTAACTTATATTACTCACCATTACAACTGTGTGTGCATTTCTGTTTTATACTACTTTACTATGTACATTGTACATGTACATCTCATCTCACTAGCAGACGTTATTAAGTGAAAGTAAATTATGGACTCTCTGTAGAACTGTTTAAGTTGAGCACTTGTAGATGATAAATTAGTTAGGTATTTAATTAGGGCAATTGTCTATTTTCAAAATTATTAATTAAGTTTATTATATTTAATAGTAAATTATTTAAATGATTTTATTCTCAAAGTTCCTTTGGTAAACCATTTTTAATACTTTTTAGTTTGATATGAACTGCATGTTAATTGTCACCTACTGTTGCTATGTGGGCTGAGGCCACTGCCTGCCCTGATTCTACAGGTAAAGTTGTCAAACTTTATTACTTATATTTACGATATAATTTCATGATTGAATACATTAGCTTTGATTTAGGACACATCTTATTTTAACCAGTGTTGTTTATAGATCAATAATGTGATAATTTTAGGATGTCTAGAAGAAGTTTAATTAGTAATTTTGGCCAAAGAAAGCAGGCGGTTTAGTGGCATACTGGTTATGAACCAATGATTTGTTTACTTTACTTTGATGGTCCTTAATTACATGCAAATTACCTTATGCTTAATTTTAGAAGTTTTGGGTTTGTAGATTTAGTGATTGTGTGATACATTGAGGGTGGATATGGGTTGTTGGGTATTTTCTCTTGTGCTCAAGTGATAAGGTAAAACCACATAAGACTGTGTACATTTAACTTTTAATTTAAAATACTTGTATAGTTATTTGTAAACCACTGTCTGCCCTGATTCTACAGGTGCAGGTTTGTCATCCTTGAATAAAACTTTGAGAAGCTACATGTAAGTCTCGTCTACCGTCTTTTAGAACCCGCGTGCCATCGAAGCACCCCAAGCCACTGAAGCACTCCCAGTCCCTCTCACATACATGTATATAAAATATATTTCAATTATTACACTGAAAACAAATAACAATCTCATAAACAACTGTTGTCATTGTAATATATTTTACTGTGTGATCGATTTATTATAAGATCTCTTATAAATATTGGTCATATTCTGTGCATATTTTAGAACAATTAAAAAAAAAACAGTTATGTATTTACAAATAATTAATTCAGTTTGATGTCCGACCAAGAGTGAATTGTATAGCGCTATAACTTGTACATCTTACATTTCTTCATCACAGTTGGTTGGTTTTGGCATGCGGTATCCTTCCATTAGTTGCCTGGCCAATGACTTGGTCTTGATACTTGGATAGGGCGTTCCCCCTTTACAAAAATAAAATATTTTAAATAAGTCAAGAAGAAGACAGTAATAACTTGGATGGACAAGAGAGTTTCATTATAATTGTCCATGTTATAATTGACTCTAGTGTCCGTCATTCTCTTTTATCATAAAGCAAAGGTGCGCTTATAAGATATTCTTTGGATTATTTGTTTTTAAAAGTATTTTGTAGATATATAAGACCTATAGCAGATTATTTTGTAAATATTTCAAGGAACTTTTGTAAGTGCATAGTGAATTTAATTTTGAAACACGGCAGTGGCCAGTTTTGAAAGTGCATTTTTGTGGGCGATGCATTCTGCGCTTTGTCTTTCTAGAGCAATAACTATAATGTAACTATGCTTATAATGTCTGTAATATAATATGTATAACTGTGAATGAACAAGTTTGCCAATAATGCTCCTTAGTCACTTAAAGGACTTGGCTTGCTAAATTTAGAAGACAATTTACATAAAAAATAGTGGGATTTCCAGTCAAGCTGGGCCAGCAAGAAAACATTGATCAGATTATAAGTATCTTACCAAGAGTGGCGATTTCCCACAAGAGAATACCAAACGACCACCTGCAGGTAATATTTTAGAAGAAAGTAATTTTTTAGAGAAAAAGGGGGAAATATGAATATTTTGTTTAGATGAATCCTCTATACTTCATCCAGGGTAGGGGCAGGGGACTGTCCTCTTTTTTCAGCATGCAGACATTTTGATGTGCCCTATCCTTTTTGGCAGTTTGTCCCTTTTTTGTCACATACCTCCTGTTTCTGCACCCTGGATCCGCCCCTGAGATCCAACAAATTTCATGCACTTACACTCAATAACTTAATTTAAAAGAGCACAAGGCAGCACATGTATTGTATGTTTCAAGGGCAAAAAATAAAATACATTCAGTATATGTCTGTACATTCCTTCAATCTATAACTTTTTAATACATTGCCTGCGAATGTTCTGTATGTAGTCAGCTTGAAATGTTGTTTTAATAAGCTAATGGACGTAAAGGTTGATGGAAGTTACTGTCATGTTAAGAATGTTAAAGAATATACTGCCCTCAATGTTCAACTTACACATCACTCTGAGTAGTGTACGTCTGATGCATCAAAGACTCAATGGACAGCCAGCGAGTTGGAACACGTCTCTGATATCAAAAGAACAAATAATGCACACCAAATGTCATCAAAAGTTTGGTTCTTATACATTCATGCTGAATAATTAAAACACAAATTGGGAATATAATATTTGTTTATAATAAGCCACAATGGTGTTGACCTCAATAATTTTGCAGCCATTTTAGTGACGATTGCTTGCACAACATACAATTTTTTTTCTGTCTTCTGATAAATTAACATTTTTACTTTCTGATGCAAACAGAAATATGCTAGGTTTTTCTTAAAATTTTTGATAAAATGAGACATAAAAAATAATTTGTAAGATATGTTCTTTGTAAGTTGAAATTAATATAAAATCACTTAATTCCTTTAAATCCCTTATGAAAAAACCATACATACCATTCGGTATGTGCACTAGCACCATTTATTATCATTCATTACCAATGGTACTATTGGACTAGTTTTTATAAGGGATATTATAATGCTATGGACCTAAAATTTAGTTGTTATTTTTAAATAAAGTGATTACCATTGATGTCTGGGTATACATATCCTCCCCACGGGAAAGTCCAAAATCAGAAACCTTGGCAACCAATCTTTTTCCAAGCAGGATGTTTCTTGCAGCTAAATCTCGGTGAATCACCTGATCAAATATTAATGACATCCATCAAAAATAAATTCATATTACATCTTTAAAAAATACCATTTTCAGGTAGTTAAATATCAAGAAATATACTGAGGAAACTATTGTACGACCAAGCTGTTTGAAAGCATGATAAACAAAGCTTCATAATAATAATAATAATAATAATAATAATAATAATGTAGACTTATATGGCGCAGGTATCCACCAAACTGGTGCTCAAGGTGCATTATATTATTACCCCTGCTCATCAGGCTCATAAATCATTCCTGAAACCATCTCAGCTCCCTGGGGAGTATACAGCTAGCTGCCATTTCAGCGCATATGGGCTAATCAAACACAACAACCAACTCTACCCTCACAGGTACCTATTTACCCCTGGGTGGAGAGAAGCAATTATGGTAAAGTGTCTTGCTCAAGGACACAAGTACCCTGGTCGCGGTTGGGATTCGAACCCACATTCTGACGACTCAGCCATCAGAACACTTCTATACCATTAGGCTAATAGCTGGTTCCAAGTAACTAGTCTACATCAGATATATTCATATGTTATATCATTTGGAATGAATATTAAATGATCGCTTCGTGTTGGGGACTTCAGTTAATTTTTTTTTTTTTTAAATGAACCATCTCATCAAAGATAAGTCTAAACTTACAGCATGGAACAAGCTGCTATATATATATTATAAGGGAAAGAACTTTACAAGAAATTTACAAATAAATCAAACATTTTAGTAACTTAAATCTTTTTAGGTGGTTCATTAGTTTCCTCTGTGCCTATGACATAGATCTATTCTATGTGGCAATTTCTGTTAGTCCCCCCCCCCCCCAACACCAGAGGTGATACGGTGAACAGCATTATTGGATAGAAAGACATGGACCATGATTGTAACCGCCCGTAGTGACCCCTATGTCCTCAGGAGAAAAAAAGCAAAGCCTTGACGTTAACAGTTTTCTGATGAGTAGGCCTTATACTGTATAGATAAAGAAGTATGTACATGTATAACCTGTTCCAGGCACAGCTTGTGTCTTACAAATTACTGTATTTTTGTTGGAACTATCCATTTTTGCCCACATCTGGGCAAACGGTTTGGTTTTGACATACCCCTGATTTGGCAAGGTGTTCCATTCCCTTGGCAACGTCAAGAGCAAATGCCACGAGCTGCTCTGATGAAAAAGATTCACCGGAGTCTGACTCTGTGCGAGTCGTCCGCAGGTAACTACGTAGGTCACCATTGGGAAGATATTCCAAAGCGACGTACAGAACCTCTTTACAAAGAAACATTCAAGTACCATACAAATTATATACAATATGTAACTGTATTCAACTCATCAGGAAGTTCTGAAAGCTAATATAAATTCATTTTTTACTGCAGTATCATGTTGCTTAGGACAAACAGCCATTGTAACATATGTAATGATACGTCACGGACAGACAGACTTAGATCAGGTTCATAGTAATTTGCCTTGTCGATATGTCATACTAAGTTCGACTTAAAAATGATAAAAATATTTTGTGACTGAAATATAGTCATTGTGCCATAAATGATGTAGGTATATAGCTCTCTCTATAAAACCATTTTGGTAAATTTGATGGTTGATCATTTCACCACACATTTCATTCACTGTAATTACTATCTGATGATATGCATTATAATGTCAACTTTGAAAGTAAATTGCCACTGGAAGTGAAATATGAAAAATGAACCTCAACTATTTTTATACCTTCATGTTGACAAGCACCCAACAGTGAGACGATATTGGGATGGTAACCAATGGAGGTCATTGTACGGAACTCCTCCATAAAATCCTCCCGGTCACTCGGTGAGGCATGACCTTAAAACACAAGAACAACAAAATAACCTAAAAGCACGTACATGTACACTGGCAAAACCTTTATGAATTTTGAGAGACTGACCAGGCCGGTACAAAGGTCAAATTTATACAGATCACTTTACTTTCTTACACTTATCTTGAGGTTGATCACATCCTGATACTACAGAATCTTGATGTTTCACAAACCAACATAAAACAATGTTTGAAACACTTTTTGAGATTGTATTTAAGCAATTGATCTTTCAGAGACTTCATGATGTTTCGGGAAAGGTGATATCAACAGCATATAATTCCTCATATGCTGTGTAATCTTCTGCAGCCATTCTTAATTGACCATGATCATAATGTGATGATAAGAGAGTATGTGAATGGTACCATCTATGACGATAGTTTCCTCATTTTCGAATACCTTTCAGTAACTTGATAGCAGACTTGGTCTTATGCCCTCTTACGTTCACCGTCCCTGACCTCACTTCGCCAAAGTTTCCTGTGCCAAGTATCTTATCATCAACGACAAGATTGCTCCAGAGAATTTTCCATCGGACAGCCCAAGATGGAAGGCCGACATCTTCATAAACGATGGCTGTTATATCTTCTGATCCAGTAATCGTATCGTCATAGTCATTAAGAGCAGGGTCCGCGGTAGGAGTCTGTGAAAACAAAACATGATAGTCTGGTTCACATATTCACTGTATGCAAGTACAATAATATTGATCTAATCATCAATGCATACAAGGTACCAGACTATTTTTCCTTCCAGTCTCGGGTCACATGTATGGAAGAAAGACAAGATGGCTTCATCATGATATTGATCTAATAGAAACCCCATGTCTGGTCTAACCCCGGGGCTGTTAGAGGTATAGTTGGCAGTTGTTTGGCACTAGGGTTAGATGGGCTGGTTAAGGTCACAGGACATTCAATAAAATACTGTGTACACAAAGGAGACTCTTCAATGTTTTCATTTTATCACTGTAAGCTAGGTTAGGCCTGAAATAAGCACTGTTTAATAAGAATTTCTAACTAAATCGTGAAAGGGTCACAATCATATATTTTATGGGAAGCAATAGACGTTTGTCTGTATCTCAGGTATGTGCATCATAAACGATACAAGTTGATCTGATCTCCTTTCCTAATGTTGCAAACTTTGAGTGGGCTTATTTTTGGTTTGTGAACATTGTAAACATAAAGAATACTTACTTTTTGGTGAAATGGCACTGAAAACTATATAAGAGCTGAGATGGTTCTAGGAAAGATATAACTGGCTCCATTAATGCGCCATGAGTGTCAAACTTGGCAGATATCGCCACAAAAAAGTGTCCATTACAGAGAGAAATGAAAAAGCAACTTACTGGGTCATTGTCCACAGATAGATAGATGACAATGCAAGAGGATTTATAGTCATTCGCCAATTGCCAGATGTCACCCACTGTGTTGGGGAGCAGAGCTTGTATTGGGTGGCCAGGCAGCCAATAAGCAATATTTTGGAGTTTCTTCACTTACATGGAATTGGTCTTCGCTGCCAGAGGCCCGTCTTGTGGTCTTGTTTTTCGTGAGGCTTGATTCCAAGAGGGCATCAAAGATGAACTTATACTGGTCCTAATGTCGGAAAGTGGAAAAACTACCCAATTAATATTTTTATAGAATTATTGTGAACTCTAGTAACATTTTACTTAGTTTATCTAGTATTTTCAAAATGTTCTCGTGGCAAGAGACTGCTGAAATTGCTGACACAAAATATTGTTTGAAACCAACAAGGTTAAGTAGTTGTTTGTTTGCACAAACATTGTAATTTACCATGAAGCTGGAAGGTTACAACTTCAGACCATTCTTAAGTAGAACCTGTGTTTTAGAGAACTTTTCCCACAGCCATTAAAGTTATTTTTAAGGACTCTTACATACATTTGTACCTCTTGAAGAAGAAAGTTAATTAGGTCTGGAGGTTCTTTCAGACCTGGGAGTGCTTTTGAAAGTCAGCAGATTTGGGGTTTATGCAACTGGAATTATAGTTGATCTAAGCAAATTGCTGATTTGAGTTCACCAATCAGGATCCTTATGTTTGGTGACCATTGGTGATCAGCCAATCAGTATGTGGCTCGCTGTCACTCACTGACCGTTTTAGAGGGGTTTTTAAGGGGCTGCAGAGGGTCAAGAATCATTCTGCATCCAGAAACCAATGTACTCTATGGTTCACGTGCATGTGACTCGTTCGATATTAGTCAAGTCATCAGTAGCCATATCTCGTAAGTTAAGATTTTTATCGTTTTAAGTTGTAATTTTGAACTTCGTTGTTAGAATTGCTATTATTTTAGTTGTCTCTTATTGATATAATTTGGTTTTGTTATAGTATGTAAACAACTGTTTAGTATTCTCTGTAGTGTGAACATTGTATTCAGAGTTGGAACTGGCATTTATTCAAGAGATATACTCTATTTTTGCTAAAGAACATAATTTAGTGGTTGGGAGTGGCTTCAATGTGTAGGAGGGCTATTGAAGGTTAAGTAAAATACAAAGAGTGACCTTTTGAACATTTGTGTTAAAGTATTGTATCTAAATACACAGGGGTCCGTCAAATCGGTCTGTCAATTCGGTCCGTCAAATCCGTCAATTCTATCCGTCATATTTCGTTAATAAACAACTGCAAGTGGATTATTTAGAACTTATGTGTGCTAAGTCCATTTATTTAGATGTCATATAGATCCCTGTGTCACTCGACACTAAAACCCGCTAACACTAACAAGGACGTTTGGGAATTCACATACAAAATTTGAAAGATGCATACTCTGTGCAGGGGCGTAGCGAAGGCATTTTCTTTGGGAGGGTGTGGAAGCCAATCAGATTTTTTTTTGGGGGGGGGGTGCAAATATTGTTGGTAAATTTACCGACAACATACCAGCGTCTGCACCATTCCAAATCGCTGTTCCCTCATAGCACGGACAAAGTTGAGGATGTCCACTTGCTCCTCGGCTTGGGCCTGTTCCAACATGGAGTCTACTGTGATGAACGTCCCTGTACGGCCGACACCATCACTGGGTTTCAGATCAAAGAGAAAAATATTTCAATGCGGGATATATCCACTCTGTGCATAATGTGGTTGAGGGCTGCGAGCTTCTAAATCACCCTTGATTGATAGGCCAAACGATGGGTTATACATGTATCACCCATGTTTTGATGGTAATTTCTGACAATTTGTTTTTTCATCAGAACATTGCTATTTTACTTGAGAGGAAAACAAATCATTTAAAATGATACATTTCATTTTGATTTTACAGTAAATGTTTCCTTATGAGGAAGAAATTTAAATTTAGAGTGCAGTAGGAGGAAAAACCCAGATAATTATTCTTGGGAAACATCCACGTGATTAAGTAGGGACGATAAACTCAATCCACATGTCAGCTCATGCAGGTCCAAGTGGAATTGAAACCCGTGTCCACTAGGCACCACTACATCATTCATCAACCAGTTACCAATTCTGCTCAGCAGAAACAAATTGCTCACCAGAGAGATTGTCTAAGCAGGAGCCAATTTCATAGAGCTGACAATTTCACTAAGGAAATACATAGGGTGCCATACTGTAGGGTGCCATGTCCGAGTGGTTACATGCATCGGACTTGCGTTCTGATGGCCGAGTTATCGTCAGAATGTGGGTTCGAATCCTGGCGCGACCGTGGTGCTTGTGTCCCTGAGCAAGACACTTAACTATAATTGCTTCTCTTTACCCTGGAGTATAAATGGGGACCTTTGAGGCAGAGAATGGCAATTGTGTTTGATTAAACTCGTTGCATTTGGCAGCACGGCTGCATACTCCCAGGAGTTGAGATGGTTCTAGGAATGATATAACTGGCCCGATGACAGGGTAACAAAGTTCATGCGCCATGAGCATCAAACTTGCGGATACCGGCGCAATATAAGTGTCCATTATTATTATATCTGCTAAGCAAATTTAAACAGACAACCTGCCAAAGTATACATAATTTGCATGAAAATTTGGCTGGTAACCAACAAAACCTGTTTAGCAAATTGTTTTGCTAAGCATTTTTTATCTAGGTTAAGCAGCTCTATGAAATATGCTCTATATTTTGATGAATACCAGCTAAAGTTTTGCCCAAATTTTGACTAGAAGTCTGCTTTAAGATTCTTAGCAAAAATATTAAACTTAATAGCAAAATTCTCTGCTTAGCAGCTTGATGTGATCTCTGACATATGAGGGTGTTAATGTTAACATGGTCACCCCTTATGTGTTCTAATCGACCCATCCAGACTACCCTACCTGCAGTGTACGAGGATAGGTCCCTGTTGTGAAGTCTCGGACATCTGAACTCGTCTGACAAACTGAAGTAACGATGAGGACTTTGGTAGCTTTATTTTGGGCCAAGTGGTGTAATGATACTGCAGGATCTCATGGTTCTCGCCATCTGGCTCACTGCTCTGTAGGAACAAACAAAAGTACAAGAAAGATGGAAACTCTTGTATCTGGGAAATCATTAAAAGGAAGGTACAGCATTGGTAATGTTAGCAAAACTGCTTCTATGAGTATGCTTACTCTCTTTGAATCAAGATATACATTGAAGGGAAGGTACAGCATTGGTAATGTTGGCAAAACTGCTTCTATGAGTATACTTACTCTCTTTGAATCAAGATATACATTGAATGGAAGGTACAGCATTGGTAATGTTGGCAAAACTGCTTCTATGAGTATACTTACTCTCTTTGAATCAAGATATACATTGAAGGGAATGTACAGCATTGGTAATGTTGGCAAAACTGCTTCTATGAGTATGCTTACTCTCTTTGAATCAAGATATACATTGAAGGGAAGGTACAGCATTGGTAATGTTGGCAAAACTGCTTCTATGAGTATACTTACTCTCTTTATATCAAGATATACATTAAACTCTCTTTGAATCAAGATATACATTGAACGGAAGGTACAGCATTGGTAATGTTGGCAAAACTGCTTCTCTTTGAATCAAGATATACATTGAAGGGAAGGTACAACATTGTTAATGTTGGCAAAGCTGCTTCTATGAGTATGCTTACTCTCTTTGAATCAAGATATACATTGAAGGGAAGGTACAACATTAGCAATGTTGGCAAAACTGCTTCTATGAGTATGCTTACTCTCTTTGAATCAAGATATACATTAAAGGGAAGGTACAGCATTGGTAATGTTGGCAAAACTGCTTCTATGAGTATATGTTTACTCTCTTTGAATCAAGATATACATTGAAGGGAAGGTACAACATTGGTAATGTTGGCAAAACTGCTTCTATAAGTATGCTTACTCTCTTTATATCAATATATACATTGAAGGGAAGGTACAACACTGGTAATGTTGGCAAAACTGCTTCTATGAGTATGCTTACTCTCTTTGAATCAAGATATACATTAAAGGGAAGGTACAGCATTGGTAATGTTGGCAAAACTGCTTCTATGAGTATATGTTTACTCTCTTTGAATCAAGATATACATTGAAGGGAAGGTACAACATTGGTAATGTTGGCAAAACTGCTTCTATAAGTATGCTTACTCTCTTTATATCAATATATACATTGAAGGGAAGGTACAACACTGGTAATGTTGGCAAAACTGCTTCTATGAGTATGCTTACTCTCTTTGAATCAAGATATACATTGAAGGGAAGGTACAACACTGGTAATGTTGGCAAAACTGCTTCTATGAGTATGCTTACTCTCTTTATATCAATAATGGAATGTCGTGGCCGAGCGGTCTAGCGCACCGAACTCAAGTTCTGGTGTTGCCAGCAGCAGGGTGTGGGTTCGAGCCCCGGTCGTGACACTTGTGTCCTTAGCAAGGTACTTAACCATAATTGCTTCGTCTTTCGGATGGGACGTAAAGCCGTAGGTCCCGTGTGTTGTGTAATGCACGTAAAAAAGAATGCGCCTTGAGCACCACTTAGTTGGTGGATACGTGCGCTATATAAGTCCACACATTATTATTATTATTATTATTATATATACATTAAAGGGAAGGTACAGCATTGGTAATGTTGGCAAAACTGAGAGTATGCTTACTCTCTTTCTTGATTGTCATCATGAATGAATGCATTTAAAGCCAGTATACACTTTGGGTAAAATGTCTGTAAAAAGCTCATATCATTGTGTGGTTATATAACAAGAAAATAGTGAAAATGCATTCAGATTGTTTATACTCATTCCAACACTCATTCCAAGGGAAATTTTATACCATAATTTATTTACATCAAATAAGATTCATGTAAAACCAATAGCATACAGTGGTTTTAAATCATCTTACAAAACATGTACTTGTACCAATTGCATGAAGTGTCAAGATGTATCTTCCGATAAGTACTGATGTACGATGCAAATAATGGCATAAGAATACAAATGCAAATTCACGTGACGATACTGCACACTTTAAAATAACTAAGAGAATAAGAAGTTTGTGAGATCGGGCCTGGGGGGAATGTAGTACTCAAAAGTTCACCGACCTTTGACAGGTTGAATCTCCTCACGATGTAATTAGTGTAAGCTTTCTTGTTTACTTTGGTGACACACACATCTCCATAGACCTTGGTACTGTCTGGCCAGTACTTCTCACATTTTTTCTAGAAATAATGAAAATTATGATAAAAAAGTATTTTTCAAGACTCTTTATTATTATTATTTTATTTCTCTCCACAACAATTCTTAAAGCAAACAAAAAATACATTAAAATGAATACATGTGGAGATCGCAAGACTGCATGAGGAGGAATTGTTCAATTCCTATAACCAAAAGGTTCAGTCTTCCAGCAAGCATGTACATGAATCAGAATCAATACCAATGCAATGAGCAATTAAGATTTTACAAAAAATCCCTAAAATAAGTTTTTTAAAAAGTACCAAAGTAAAAACACTTTCTTTTGTCACCTAATGATAATCACAATGTTCATACTAGCGGTCAATGGTCATAGTGATTCATAGCTACAATGTTGATACATAAACTGGGAGCCAATGCTCATGTTCAGTATAACCAAATGTTCATTATAGTAGTGTTCATTATATTGATTCATGGCTGCAATGCTGATACATATACTGGGAGCCAAGGGTCATGTTCAGTATAACCGAATATTCGTTATGGTAGTGTTCATTAGAGTGATCGATCTACAATGCTGATACATATACTGGGAGCCAAGGGTCATGTTTGCTACAACCAAATGTTCATTATAGTGGTGTTCATTATAGTGATTCATGGCTGCAATGCCGATACATAAACTGGGAGCCAATGTTTATGTTTAGTATAACCAAATGTTCAATATAGTGGTGCATGTTCATCATAGCACTGTACTACCTTTCCATTCTCCACAAGGTTGGTGAGCATGACAATTTTCCCCACACGTTCCTGCCACACCATACGCCATATATCAATCACCGAAAATTTATTAGGACCTGAAAATATTATAAAAAATTTCTTATATTTGTTTTTATTTTGAGTGGCAAAAGAAATTGACCTGTTGCCATTTGTGACTTAACCCCCTTAAGACAACCCTTATGGAATGCTATGCAGTAGATTTTTTGATGTCTTATTTTTTCGGGCATTGAGTGTTTCATTTGAAGTGATTGGATTGGGCATTGTTTTTATTAGCTGTGTTTAAGCGATTCTGCCTCAATAGGTCAACTGAAGTTATTTGAAAATTGTACATGCACATACTGCATGTATGAGTTCACTTCAGTTCACAAACTTATTTGTGAAATAAAAGTATAGCTTTTACCATTTTAGATTTAAGTTATATTTCTTTTAGGATTTTTCTTTTACCTTGACATGCGATGTATTTGGCGTCTTGTTTATATCCCTGTTAGGAAAAAAGAGAAGACAAAAGAATTTATTTATTAAAACAAATTAATAAATAAAATTACTGCATTTAGATTTTATGAGATTCAACTGGATGAATTTCATTGTTTATAAATTCATTTCCAGAAAATATTACTGCTAAACCATGCTTTGAACGAAACCATTTTTATTCTCTCCTGAAGACGATAGAGCAGATCAAATCATCAATTTGCAACCAACCAGTTATTTAGAACCACTTATCAAAACGAGGTGTCCAAATATTTAACTTTCAATACTTTTGCAAATGTTTTCTAAATGGACACATTTAGCAAACTGGCCGTCCAAAAGACACCCAAAGGTATTGCTGGCTTATACTAGACAGTGATAACTAACATGGATGTAGGCTGCATTGATGTAGTCAGAGGATGGGTCACCATCTACACACTCCAAGACAACGCGTGAGTGATCATCTAGAGTCAAAGAAGAAAACAAAACTCATTATTACATGTTTAGAGGTATTCGGGCGCTATATATGAAGCTTGAAAAAGAAATGCCCTAAAAAATAGTGACTCGAAAGAAATTTCTTAACTCTGAATAAGTGTGTAATTTTTTGTTATCAAAGTATGGAAGATGATTCAATCTAATTCAAATTACTGCCCCTGAATATCACCAAAAATGTTTTTGTAATATTAATAAAAATAAATTAGGATTCTAAAACATTTGGATTAAAAATAAATGAATACATTTAGAGAAAATATTTTTTGCAAATGTTTTTCTGAACATTTGAATACAATGGTAATCTTTAATTAATTTTAAACATTAGTGCTATCAAGGGTTTTATTTAATGGGCCTAAAAAGTGGGCGGGGGGATGATCCTACGGTCCATCACCCCCTGCACAAAAAGTGGGGGTATATACCACTATTTTCCCCCGAATCTGAATGTTTAAGATGGTCTTGAGCAGTTATTTACTCATGGTGAACTCACAGGCAATAATGTTGATGTATCGGTTCTTCTTCTTATTCTCTTCTCTCTCAGCTACCGTCCATGGGTACAGCGGTTCGTCTGGAAGAGACTAGTGATAACAAGAGGAACATCATTTATGAATCTTTGTCAAAATGGATCAAATCACATCTATATAAAAAAAGAGTTAAAATGGTATATGTCCTCGCATGTTGACCCAAGCGGGATATTTGATCAAAGGGGCAATTCCATGGTTACTCACGTAACATTTTTGAGGTATTGGGCCCACTCTTAATGCCATAATTTCCTTACTTATATATTTCATTCATCATTTTTTCACAGTAGGACTAGTTGCATTATACCCAGACCTTACTCAACACACACAAAAAATTCAGAAATTTGTTATACGTATGCTATATAAGAGAATAATACAGGTTACTCACGTTACATTTTTCAGACATGCATACATTTTTGCTGAGTAAGGTCTGGGTATAACGCAACTACTGTGAAAAAATTATTATGGCATTAAGATTGGGCAAAAAACCTCACAGTTGTAATGTGAGTAACCAGGCAAGTGACAGACACTATACAGAGCACACATAGAAATGTCACAACACATTGACACTCGATTAGATGTATGGCACAAAGGTACCAGACGTTATCGAGCTGGAGGTTACTGTGCAAGAGCTAGCCCAAAATCATGTGATACAGCAACATCGTGTTAGCCATGGGAAGTTCATATGAACTTGCTAACAACACAAGTCAGGGCACCAGATATTATACAATTGCATCGTACCTCGTAATCATGCTGGAATCCAGTCTTGCTGGACTTCTTGCTCTTAATGTAATCAGCGAGACTGCTCAGAGGAACCGGATCTGAAGGTGTGAAGACTGGCTTCTCCTTAGCGGAGAGGTTTCCTTTTGGCTTATTTGCCACCTGGGGCTTAGCTGGTGGTGGTACACTGACAGACACGATCTGCTGTATCGCTGTAGAGATATTATGGGGAGAAGGGGATAGAGAAACAAGTGATGAGGTAACATACAAACGAATGATTACAGTTCATTTTTACCCCCTTGGCTTTGACACTAGTTACCCAATTAGTTACCACTAGTTACCCACTTGGCTTCGACACTAGTTACCTAATTAGTTACCGCTAGTTACCCCCTTGGCATCGACACTAGTTACCTAATTAGTTACCACTATAACCCCTTGGCTTCGACACTAGTTACTTAATTAGTTACCACTAGTTACCCCCTTGGCTTCGACAGTAGTTACCTATTTACACTATGAATAACTTTACCCTGAAAATGCCCTGAAAATCTGTTTTACCGTGAAATAAATAGTTCACAACAATTTCATGATGACACAACACCGTGAAATTGCCATAAAATACTCTTGGAATTCCTTCACCGTGAAGGCTGTGAAAATGCCATGAACTTCTCGTGGCAGTTTTTGGGGCACCTCATTAATTCTCGAGAGCACCATAAATTTGCTGTGAAATCACTGTGGACATTATTGCCAATATCTGAGAGGAAGAGACACTGTGAAATTGCAGTGAAATTACGGTGAACTGTTATTTCAAGGCAAAACGGATTTTCAAGGTGAAGTTGTTCATAGTGTTAGTTACCACTAGTTACCACTAGTTACCCCCTTGGCTTCTACACTAGTTACCCCCTTGGCTTTGACACTAGTTACCTATGGTAACCTTCCTCAATCCATTAAATTTCATCACCATGCGATATAAACACCCATCCACATAATCAAACAGCACAGATTAAGGTCACATTGTATCTATCAACAGTTGTATCCCCAGTCAAGCTTTCCATGAATATACGGTTTTATAAAGTGCAAACAATTACAGAAAACTTAATTGGAGTGTCGTGGCCGAGTGGTCACCCGACTCAAGTTCTGGTGGCTAAGTCGTCAGAATGTGGGTTCGAATCCTAGCCATGCTGGTTGCTGCACTTGAGCAAGACACTATTCACCCATGGTAATTGTTTTTGATTAGCTGATGAGGGCCTTACAGGTTTCCTGGGCTGTATTTTTCCCAAGATGTTGAGAATGATCCAGGAATGATTTAAAGTAGTCCATATTATAATATAAAGTGCCTTCAGCATCACGTCATGATGCTCAAGTAAGTGCCTTATGAGAATCCACTTTTATAATTTAGCTGCCATCTGTAGTTACCTTGAACACCTGTTGTGGGAGTCATTCCGATTTCTCTGTTTGGTTTGCCCGTCGATTGTTGGCATCGTCTCCTGAAGAAAAACAAGACAATTTTTGTTTTTGAATTCTCCTGATTTTTGCTTTGCATTCACATTTTGCAGTATGTATCAGTCTCAATATGTACAATTTAAAACTAATTTTGTTTGACAACCAGGGCCCAATTTCATAGAGCCGCTAAGCAGCTGATTTTTTTGGCTTACTGTACGTTTTTCGTTTCATAGCACTGCTAACCGTTAAGTATAAAGAAGACACACTAACTTGCCGGCCGATATTGCTAGCAAATGAGTGACACAACAATACAAATCTATGGTGAATGCGCACGCTCCATGCATTTTCTTGCTAACCTGTGAAATACGTTCATGCTTAAGCAATTTTATCTGCTATAGTTAGCAAGAAAATTTGCTTACCGGTAAGCAGCGCTATGAAATTGTGGCCATGGACAAATTTCAGAGCTACTAAGCACACAAATTTTCAGAGCACTAAAAATTTAGCAATAAAAGGTTACCAGCCAAATTGTCACGTAGTGTTTATTACCTCTGGCAGGTTCTCAGCTAAATTTTGCTTAGCAGATAAATTTACTACACAATATTTTCTGCTTAGCAGATCTATGAAATTGGACCGAGATCTCATCAAAATGAACGTATCTTACCAAAAAACAACACCCAGCAAAATGACAATGACTACAGCGGAGAAAGCCATAATGACACCAACAACTACTTCGGCACTATTGTCCACTTGATGTGAATAATTACAAAAACAAGAGAATAGTTTGGATTATAAATGGCATTTCGAAATATAGATGAACTTTGTAAAGACCCTATTTGCTCTGTGCAAATCGTGGCCCTCTATATAGTGTTAAAATCATCCAGTCTCACGAGTCAGGGCACTTTGTGTTGCCATCTTGGTTTTTAACAAACCTCATATTTTGTATATGCTGATATACAGTAAAAATTCTTTCCTTGTAATATTGTATTAGACAACTTTTTTTTATTTTTTTAACCATCACAGTGATTCTACACCCATAAAGGTCTTACAATATGTACAATATCGTTATTATCATAATTATCAATTATTGAGACATTTATCAAACATTTTACAAGATAATTGCTCTACATTGAGCAAGAGTCAATGGGTTTAAAAATTATTAAAAGAATTATAAGAATTAAACAAGCAATATTGCCTCCGAGTGCGAGTCCCAATAGCTCAGTAGATGAAGGTCCCACAATTGTCATTATCTTTGTTCTGGGGGCGCTGTCAGAAGCCATGAAACCATACATGCTGTGTAGTCAGGAAAGCCTGGGAAGCGGCAGTCAAGGGTACAGATTGTTGTATGATTAAAAATTAGAGAAATGCAGATATGATTTAATAAACAGAGTGGGTATAATTTAAGTTAATTACTTACTTCCTAGTATGGTGATGACTGTTGAGGAATTACTCCAAGCCCCAAGTCCGATCCGTGTCTCAGCTCGTACCTAGGATAGAAAAATTCACAACAAACTGATTAATACCAGATGGATCAAGTTACAGTAAAGGTACAACATTGGTAATTACCTAATTATTATCTCACTATGAACAACTTCACCTTGAAAATACCCTGAAAATCCGTTTTGCCTTGAAATAACAGTTGACCGTAATTTCACTGCAATATCACTGTGTCTCTTCCTCTCAGATATTGGCAATAATGTCCACAGTGATTTCACAGCAAATTCACGGCACTCTCGAGAATTAATGAGCTGTCCCAAAAACTGCCACGAGAAGTTCATGGCATTTTCAGCGTTTTCACGGTGAAGGAATTCCAAGAGTATTTCATGGCAATTTCACGGTGTTGTGTCATCATGAAATTGTCGTGAACTATTTATTTCACGGTAAAACAGATTTTTAGGGCATTTTCAGGGTCAAGTTATTCATAGTGTCTGACAGCTAATTTGATGAGTTACATGAGGGACGGACGGATTGCTGTGCCAAATTGGGCTGGTTGTGTTTACTCAGTTAAACATTATATTTATATTAGCAATAATGCATCAATGCCAGTCCCTCTGTGAGGCAAGGAAATGGATCACAATCTGATGTGAATTTGGTAAATGTACTGATTTTCTGAAGAATAATTGTTTCCCACATGCTTCATCTTTTTGGACTTCCTTGCCTGGTGCATGTTTCCCTCCATCCTACCATCTATCCTGTTTCCAGAGGGATCTCAATTCCCACCTTCAGCTCCTCTGAGTCTATTTACATTTTTAGTTATCTTCTATTATAGCCTTGCTCTCTCATTGTAGAGAAAACACAAAATATGCATGTTTTTTTTAAATAAAGACAGGAATTTTCTTCTCCAAGTGTTTTCTGTAATAATTGTGAATACTTGTTCACACTTTTCTAATAAATACGACTCCATATTGAGCTGAAACTTTCACAGGTTGGTTGTTTATTGTATATCTTGATTCATAACAAAGTAATTAAGCATCCTCAGTTTACAAAAAACTGTGATCTTTTATGTTTTTTTTGTTTAGAATACCAATGTTGTGCCTTCCATTAAAATAAATAAATAAATAATAAATTGATATTGAAATGTCCAGTACCTGGACAGAATAATTTGTATTTCCTTGAAGGTTTGTGATGTCACTGGTCTGTAGATCATGTGTGATTTTCATGCTCACGGCCAATGCTGAGTTCTCAGATTCTGTCTTCCAGTAGCGAAGGTCATAGCCGGTGATGATGCCATGGGGAGGATTAGGAGGAAACCACTTGACGGTAATTTGGTCACTTCCAGTGCTCAGGAAAACCACGTCATTGGGCGCTGGTGGTACTGTGTTGTGGTAGATAATTAAAAAAAAAAAGGGAAATTAAAACCCCCAAAGAGTATTATTGG
Organism: Zoroaster sp. YZ-2022; assembly: GCA_029582265.1. Taxonomy (NCBI): domain Eukaryota; kingdom Metazoa; phylum Echinodermata; class Asteroidea; order Forcipulatida; family Zoroasteridae; genus Zoroaster; species Zoroaster sp. YZ-2022. The sequence goes on along the minus strand of CM055825.1, from coordinate 25,344,219 downwards.
TATTTATAGTCATATACATTCATACTTCATAAAGACAGTCCACAAATATATGAGAAAAGTGCAACAAATCTCTCAATTGTGTAGGGGAAAGCAGGGGAAAGGGAGAATGTCTTTCCAAAGAGCATGGAACTGGTCACCAAGTTACACCAGTAAATATTTTGTTTTTCTTCGACTTAGTCTTATACTTAATTTTGGAAAATTTCAACTGTTTTTTTTCCCTTTCTTTAACATCAAAGCCAAAAACTCAGAGTTGATGTCCGGCTGGTTGTACCAAGGGATCACGACGGTCACAAATTTACTTGGCCTCTACAGGAAGATCCAAATTTTTATTTTTTGGGTGGAAGCAGTGCCCACTCGCCCACCCCCTCCCGAATGGATTTTCCAAGACTACACATCCAATTCAGTTTATCACAGTTCCCAATCATGAAAATGGATGTGTGTGACATGCACAAAAGATCCAACACACAATTACACACCCAATTTAAGATTCATTATGGGTAACCTTGATAGACAGATTACAAATAAAATAAATAGGCGATGTGATCTGGTCATGTTTTCTGCCTGGTGGTATGCGCACTCATCCTTTTTTTTAATCTCCATTGATCTCCATCATCACTATAATAGAGATCAATGCATCGTCTATGGATGATGTGACCAGTGCCATCCAGCGGCGTAGCCACGGGGGGGCCTGGGGGGCCATGTGCCCCCCCACAAATTTCCAGTGCCCCTCCCAGGTGCCCCCCCACGAAAAATCCTCATAGTGCCCTAAAAAACATAAAAGCAAAAGAAAAGGGGAAAAACCCATACCCTGGGCCCCCCACTGAAAAGCAATGCCCACCCTGGGCCCCCCCCCCCCCCCACTGAAAAAGTCCTGGCTACGCCGCTAGTGCCATCACGCCTAAACCAAAACAGGATGTGTGTGCGTACCACTGGGCAGAAAAGTCTTGGTTTACGTCACATCATCTATACAAATACAAGGGATACTTACTTCCTTCCTCTGTGCGAATCGTAATTGAAGTAACTGGCCCAGGACCAAATGTATTCACAGCAGACACTGTGAGCGTGTAAGGTGTGAATGGAACAAGATTAAAGAATTCCACCCATGTATTGGAGATGTCCTCTGTCTTCAGTATTCCAACACTACTGGTAAGAGTGTATCTGTATTGGTATATGAAGTCGTTGCGTTGACCGCAGTCTGGTAGCCCCCAGGAGAAAGACATTGTCTTGTTGGTTATATCAGTTGGCTTGATGTCACTTGGGGGACCACTTGGGGCTAAAATCAGAATACAAACACAAAGAAGAAGAATTATATTAAGTAATAAGTAGAGCCCTATAATATCATCAGGGTCTGCAGATGGGGCGTAAAGCTGCGAGGTCCCGAGTGGTGGGTAATGCTGTCAAAGAACCCAGGACAGGAGAAAGGGGTTTGCCTCAGTGTTTCTCACTATGAACAACTTCACCCTGAAAATACCCTGAAAATCCGTTTTGCCTTGAAATAACAGTGCACCGTAATTTCACTGCAATTTCACGGTGTCTCTTCCTCTCAGATATTGGCAATAATGTTCACGGTGATTTTACGGCAAATTCACGGTGCTCTCAGGAATTAATGAGCTGCCCCAAAACTACCACGAAAAGTGTTTTCACAGCATTTTCACGGCGAAAGGAATCACACGAGTATATCATGGCATTTTCACGGTGTTGTGTCATTGTGAAATTGCTGTGAACTATTTATTTCACGGTAAAATGGATTTTCAGGGCATTTTCAGGGTAAAGTTCATAGTGTCTGGAATGGCAGTAAAATGTGCTAAAGTACTTTGAAACCTTTTGGGAAAAAGCGCTATAAAAATGACAGGATCTATCTATATCTATCTAGATTTGTGATGTCATCTACGTTCATGATGTCAGTGAACACCAGGCATACACTCCCCTGGATCCAGCCTCAGTTTCTTGCCTTCGTGCTTCACCGACCGACCTAATCACCCTGTATCGCCAAACCATTTTGTAAGTGTTGCATCATAGAACAATAATGAAACAATTAACAGGGGTGTGATTTGACAAAAGTACAAAATCCTAGAAAAATGGGTAGTGGGCCTTGGTATCCTTAATAGGTCTAGAGGACAGCCTCCTGAACCTCCTGGGTGTTTAATTTTGGAGAATTTACATACTCTCCACATCCCCACAAACAAAAAACTAAATGTTTGGACACAATACGGGCTACTTCTTTCTTTCCTTTGTGGGCACTTCTCTTCTTTCAACAACATTTTGAAGTAATGGGAGGTTTGTAAAAAAAATCCTGAAATCAGGAGAAATCACAGGCCTGAATTAAAGATTGAATATAACCAGCTGACATGATGCCATGGGAACATGACATCACATGTTGGTATCTTAAGTACCACTCAGCGCACATCATAGCCCTCTAGCAGTGAATATAACCAGCTGACATGATGCCATGGGAACATGACATCACACGTTGGTACCTTAAGTACCACTCAGCACACATCATAGCCCTCTAGCAGTGAATATAACCAGCTGACATGATGCCATGGGAACATGACATCACACGTTGGTATCTTAAGTACCACTCAGCACTCATCGTAGCCCTCTAGCAGTGAATATAACCAGCTGACATGATGCCATGGGAACATGACATCACACGTTGGTATCTTAAGTACCACTCAGCGCTTATCATAGCCCTCTAGTGGTGAATATAACCAGCTGACATGATGCCATGGGAACATGACATCACACGTTGGTACCTTAAGTACCACTCAGCACTCATCATAGCCCTCTAGCAGTGAATATAACCAGCTGACATGATGCCATGGGAACATGACATCACACGTTGGTACCTTAAGTACCACTCAGCGCACATCATAGCCCTCTAGCAGTGAATATAACCAGCTGACATGATGCCACGGGAACATGACATCACACGTTGGTACCTTAAGTACCACTCAGCGCACATCATAGCCCTCTAGCAGTGAATATAACCAGCTGACATGATGCCATGGGAACATGACATCACACGTTGGTATCTTAAGTACCACTCAGCGCACATCATAGCCCTCTAGCAGTGAATATAACCAGCTGACATGATGCCACGGGAACATGACATCACACGTTGGTATCTTAAGTACCACTCAGCGCACATCATAGCCCTCTAGTGGTGAATATATACCAGCTGACATGATGCCATGGGAACATGACATCACACGTTGGTACCTTAAGTACCACTCAGCGCACATCATAGCCCTCTAGCAGTGAATATAACCAGCTGACATGATGCCATGGGAACATGACATCACACGTTGGTATCTTAAGTACCACTCAGCGCTTATCATAGCCCTCTAGTGGTGAATATATACCAGCTGACATGATGCCATGGGAACATGACATCACACGTTGGTACCTTAAGTACCACTCAGCACTCATCATAGCCCTCTAGCAGTGAATATAACCAGCTGACATGATGCCATGGGAACATGACATCACACGTTGGTACCTTAAGTACCACTCAGCACTCATCATAGCCCTCTAGCAGTGAATATAACCAGCTGACATGATGCCATGGGAACATGACATCACACGTTGGTACCTTAAGTACCACTCAGCACTCATCATAGCCCTCTAGCAGTGAATATAACCAGCTGACATGATGCCATGGGAACATGACATCACACGTTGGTACCTTAAGTACCACTCAGCGCACATCATAGCCCTCTATAGCAGTGAATATAACCAGCTGACATGATGCCATGGGAACATGACATCACACGTTGGTATCTTAAGTACCACTCAGCACTCATCATAGCCCTCTAGCAGTGAATATAACCAGCTGGCATGATGCCATGGGAACATGACATCACACGTTGGTACCTTAAGTACCACTCAGCACTCATCATAGCCCTCTAGCAGTGAATATAACCAGCTGACATGATGCCATGGGAACATGACATCACACGTTGGTATCTTAAGTACCACTCAGCACTCATCATAGCCCTCTAGCAGTGAATATAACCAGCTGACATGATGCCATGGGAACATGACATCACACGTTGGTACCTTAAAGGGGGACTGACATCCTTTATTGTGTGTGTACTTAAGGCATTTTGTAATAAAATATTGTCTTTGAGACCCACCTGTGTCTATTTAATCATTGATTTCCGAGTACAAGTATTTTAAAACAATGTTTGAAGTGTTTGGGGGAGGCAACCCCGCCCCATGGTGGAAGCTTCATTTGCATAAGATATGTGACGTAAGGTCGGGAAGAACCGATGTGTACATGATGTACATGTACTGTACATGTACATGTACATACAAACGTTTCACACACGTAGTGTCGATTTCATTTCTTCCGTGATTTTTGTTTCCGGAACTAATAAAATGCCGGGAAGATGTGTTTCTGCAGGATGCAGCAACACCACCAAAGACGGTGTTAGCCTTCATCTGTTCCCAAGTGACCAAAAAATCGCCGTATTTGGACGAGCAAAGTTCGACTGACAAGAGTAAAGTGGTCAGGTCCATCGGCTCACATAGTTTTGTGCAGCGATCATTTTGAGCCGAGTTTTGAGCCGAATTTCTCTTCCCGACATGACGTCACGAACAGCTCCTCCGTGCAGGGCGTAAAAGTGGGGGGCATTTTTACAATGGTAAAATAACACTCTCAAAAACAATAAAAACACAAAACAAAAATTTTATTGATCTTTTACTGATATAAAAGAATAAAACGATCACATATTTAACTGTTTGATTTAAATCCATGTCAGTCCCCCTTTAAGTACCACTCAGCGCACATCATAGCCCTCTAGCAGTGAATATAACCAGCTGACATGATGCCATGGGAACATGACATCACACGTTGGTACCTTAAGTACCACTCAGCGCACATCATAGCCCTCTAGCAGTGAATATAACCAGCAGACATGATGCCATGGGAACATGACATCACACGTTGGTACCTTAAGTACCACTCAGCACTCATCATAGCCCTCTAGCAGTGAATATAACCAGCTGACATGATGCCATGGGAACATGACATCACACGTTGGTATCTTAAGTACCACTCAGCGTTCATCGTAGCCCTATAGCGGTGAAATTGAGCGTAGTGCGTACACTTTATACATGTATGCTGGATTGTACTACGAGCACGTGTACTTTCTGCCAGCCAGTGATCGCTGGAGATACTCTGCACATAAGCACATCAACTGGTACATACACTAAACGCAACACACAACCGCTGCCCTATCGATCACCAGTGTTCTTACAAGAGCTGATGTATGGTGCAAATACTCACCGGTGCCCAGTGTAGTGACATCAGTTGATGCTTCTACTCCTGGCCCTTCACTGTTTGAAGCTATGACGTACACACGATAGGTGGAGTGTGGGTGCAGTCCTGTGATGGTTGTCGGTGACTGAGCATTATTATTGAATTGCTTACGATCGGAAGGGCTAGTGTCGTCACATAGGTCCCTGAAAAATACAAGTTGCCAAATTTAAATCATCATGTTCAAATCCCACTTCAGTAAAAACGTTCACTCCAAAAATATAATAATTCATTTAATAAACTGTTGTCTGCCAGCCTATCATCATTATGCAAGGTCAAAGGTTAAAACCACCTGCACTTTAGGAAGCATAAGGTCCAGGGTTCGAGTCCAACCCAATGTCACCTGTGGATTCCCACAGGCACTTGTAAGCACCAAGTATTTGTTACTGAGCTACGTTGGTGAATGGTAAAAATCATAATAAATTATAATACAACTGAAAGTGGGTCTTACCTATTTATAAGTTCATATTCTGCTGTGTATCCATCAACAGGGCAGGTACCATTGGGTGCTTGCCATGTAACAAGTATCTCTGTCGGGACCGAGGTAGGAGTGGCTTGTAACACAGTGACACTTCCAGGAGCTGGTATAAAGAGAGGAATATTAAGGTGGCCTGGGATATTAGTTTGAAAAATCAGCAAAAGGCCTTCAGATACCTACATGCAGTTGTTTGTGACTTCATTTCTGTAGGACTTGTTGGCTCTGGCGTGTATATCATAGCCCTCTAGTGGCAATTATGCACACAATCTCTGGAGTATAGGGCACTTCACAGTGACATTTTCATGAAATTGTGTGTATATGTATATACAAAACCCCAAAATCTATAAGTACTTTGTGAAAACTCTTTCCTGGTAACTGGTTGAAAATCGGACACTTTGAACTTTTACCCATTACATTCATGACCTTATGCAAGCATTTGCTGTGTCTAGGGCATTTTAGATTTTCCTGGTTAGCATACGCAACTGATTCATTTATATTTAAACATGCATTTGAATATAAACGAGTCGCTTGCACCGTGAGTAATTACTCGGTCTGACTTGCTGTCAATTTTGAATAACATCTGAAATGAATCACAGCCGTGATCCATTTCCAACATTAGAATGAATGCAAATCAATCTGAATGTATTTTCGCTATTATATCACTAATGACACTTTACCATTCAAATTCACGCATGTTAAATTTGTACAGGTTTTTACCTTGTATTGTAGTGCTGGCCTCAATTGAGCTGCTGAAAGGCCCAGTCAGGCCACTACTTGTCTGTCCAGCAACTTGAAATTCATACATTGTGCAAGGTAGTAAGCTGCTTAATGTCACTGCATTGGATGCACCTACATTTACTGTTCCCGTTGTCATATTATCCCTGTTGTCTTTCAATGAAAGCCGGTAGTCATATCTTGTGATTGTACCATGGCGGGACCCACAAGATATTGGAGCCCAGGAGAAGGACAGACTGTATGCTTGAGCGTCTGTGTTGATAACATTTTCCGGACTCCCGGTAGGAGCTGCAATAAAAAAAAAACACAATGGAATGAAAGTTTGATGTTTGGTTGTTTCATATGCTGGTTGAACATTCATGGGCTGTAAGGCCTCGATCTTCAATCTACTTTATCATGGAGCTGCTATCTTGTTTTTATTTCATTCAAATGCATGTGACCAACCCGAGTCTGGGTGGAAAATAGACTGGCCCCTTTTGTGTAATATGGGAGAATCAGTTCTATAATTATACGTGCACACAGGGAATCAGACATCAATGGCTGTGACGTTATCAAGGTCTTTTCACTAGTAAACAGATATTTTGTTCTGTTATCAAACAGGATACAATGATATTCCAAACCAAGTCATTCAAAAAAATTGGTAATTTTATAAGTAATAATAATAATAATAATAATAATAATAATAATAATAATAATAATTTTTTAGGTAAGCTTGCCCATACAAGCAGACACTTTTGGCATGAAGTTCGCTAGTGTGAGATCGGTAATTTTGGTGAAATTTAAATATTATTGTTATTTATTTATTTATTTTTTTAAATTTTTAATGTTTCGAAAATTTCATGAATGTGAGCTATCCCAGAATAATGGATTTTATACCAAAGGTGTCTGCTTGGGCAAGGTTACTAATTACTAAGTTTTAGGTTGTAACAATTAGCAGATCAAAAGTTGAAGAAAAAAGAAAAATCACCCTTTTTGTACATGTGGAGTTATGGCCAAGGATACGGAGGGACTCCAGTGTAATGGCTCTATATAATGGTGTCCACAATGTATTAGCCCTAGAATGGGACTATTGTATAGTATATTCGTGTTCTCCGACCCGGAGTCATGCAGCTATATACACTGTAAAAACGTTGGGCAGCATGGGATTGGGTATTAAAGGTTATTTCTCCCAGAATTGGTCAGTATTTACCACAACTGTTCACACATTTTGGCAAAAAATTCTCCAACATTGGGCAACTGTGTAACCTGTTGATATGTTGACTAGTGTTGGGCAACATATCAACCGTGTTTGCCCAATATTTCTTACAGTGTACACTTGTTTTGATAATGGTATGATTTTACTTTTTATTTTATATCCGGCATGTCGCGTTTCTCTGTTTTTGTTATGTCTATGTTTCTCTCCCGTCAGAAATGTCGTTCTATTCGGAAACCACACCGGTATAGGCCAAAGTCTATTGGCTCTGCGTTGCTCTGATTTTTGTTCATGGTTCTTCCTTATACTTTATACGTTTAATTTCGACCATAATTATTTGGACCATTAGTTCACAGAGTGTCATCCATTCTAACATACGCCCTATAATGGTACACCCCTGTCATAACCTGCTACATGTACACGTATTTTCATTCATTGCATTATTCACTATATCCAGACAGCGCCCTCTCTCAGTGTTTATGTTTTGTAACATGGCGCTTCTCGGTACACACATGTTATTCGTCAGTTGTTGAATAAATCTCTTCATGAAGCCATAAGTGTATACTTGCGAGTGTATACTTGCAAGTTACTACAATCCCATAGTGACCAAATGCACGGGTGATAATATGCGTCATAATATTTGTCCTCAATTTTGTTATAAAAAACAAAGATTTGAGGTCCAAGATCCATACAAAAAGGGATTGTGTAAAATTAGTCCAATATCATGACCTGGGGTCCCTGACTTCACTGAGTTTGGATACGCTAAGCCCTGAAAAGGTGGTCCTAATTGGAGTGGAGTGGAGTGGAGTGGAGTGGAGTGGAGTGGAGTGGAGTGGAGTACAATAACAATAACAATAACAATAACAATAACGGCACATGAACGTTATTACCCCCGTCATCGGGCCAGTTATATCATTCCTAGAACCATCTCAACTCCCTGGGGAGTATGCAGTAACGACTGATTGTATTGTTCACCTAAGCGTCTATTTCTAAAAATAAATTGGTTATTCATAAGTATAATGGCAAAAACTAATGTCATTGTTCACCATATTGCGTCTACTACTAAAAATACACTGACCCCTGAAAATTTTTATATGCATTGTAATGGCAGAAAGCAGTGTTTGTGATGTCATTGATTCCATCCGTGCTATACTGGCTCCAATTCAGGTGCTACCATTGCAGACCAATTTAATAAAATCAAATCTTGGCAACAGATAATTTTCCACAACAGAAACTGGTGCCCGATCAATTGTTACGCAAGTGTAACAGAGCTAATTTTTCTGACCGTGAATTTTGAGCCAGTGAATCATCAGTCCTGCTATAGCCTAAAGTGATTTTGTTCTAAAATTTGAGCCCTGCATGGTAAGTGATGATGTAGTTGACTCACCAAGCTCCCCCGTGGTGATTGAAGTTTCTGGCCCTTCTCCGACCTCATTCCATGCTTTGATGTAGATGGTGTAGTTCGATAATGACGATATGTTTTCAGATATTATCAGACTGTCCGCATAAATATCTGTAAATGCAGAGGATGAACAAAATTAACATGGGATCAAGGGAGGACATCAAATTCTAAGATGCGGTCAAACTTGTGGTAATTCATGGTAATTCATGGTAACTCGTGGTAACTCATGGTAACTCAAGGTAACTGGGTCTCCACTGTTTATGACCCTCCCCAGGGTCTACTTCGTTCTCACTATACTAGATCTTGGTGGAAAAGTGCTTTCCACATCGCTGATTGGTTACTTTTAAAAATTTGCATATTATAAAATTGTCGTCACCCAAGGTTTTCTCGATTGGAGCCTACTGTGTCCTTATTGGGAGAATGGGGTTTCAATTAGGATAAAAGTATCCCAATTGGGATAGTACAGTTGACATTTGTAAGCGTTAGCCTACAAAAGGTGTTGTTGTCACACAAGGGTGCAATTCCCAATTGGGGCATATTGGTATCCTCAGGTCATTGAGAGAAAAGGGTTTTAATTAGGCCTGTGCGAATAATTTGATTATTCGAATATTCGCGAATAGTTGTTGCTTATCGTACTCGTATTCGCAGTTTTTGAATTATTCGATTAATCGCGCAGGCGCGAATACCTGCAACTATTCGCGAATAATGATCAATTGCCTTTGAACCATTCATAACTTGCGGCCGTGAAGTGTTTGCTAACTATTCACGAATACTATTCGCGAGTAATCCTATTAAGCTGGCAATTACACCGTTTTGTCTAGTCATGGTGGTAAGCTTTGTACTTGTACGTGTTTGCAAATAGTAATGCCTTAGAGGAAGCCGACATGGCAGGCTGGATGGTTGTGACTGCAGCGACTGTTACCTGCAATAATGTATTGCCTTTACATGGCATAAAAATTGCGGTCATGAACTGTTCGTTAACTATTCGCGAACTATTCGCGAATACTATTCGCGAGTAATGCTGCCAGTTGCGCTGTTCTGTCTAGGCACTACTGGTAGTTGTACGCATTGCATGTAGTATTCGCGAATAGTACTCACAAGTAATGCCTTTGAGGAAGCGACAGCTATAGGGCAGGCTGGATGGCTGTGACTGCAACCTGCAATAATGTATTGCATTTGGACTGCACAAAAATTGCGGTCGCGAACTGTCTGCTAACTATTCGTGACTACTATTCGCGACTACTATTCGCGAGTAACACTGCCAATTACACCGTTTTGTCTAGGCAGTGGTACGCATTGTAGTATTTGCGAATAGTACACGCATAGCCGTTATCATCATTCAGCAGGTAACAGTCGCTGCAGTCACAGCCAGCCAGCCTGCCATAGCTTCCATAGCAGGCTGGCTGGCTGTGACTGCAACGACTGTTACCTGCTGAATGATGATAACGGTGCACTCATTTGTCCTAAGTAACTGTCTTGTCATTGTTCTGTTCATAGCCTTGCTGATGTCTAAAGCGCTTAAGAATAAATGTAATACAGTGTAATACATTTATATGAAGAATAAATCACTTCATCACTGCCAGCAACTGGACAATAGGCATTCTGGAGCAGTGGCGTAACTAGGGAACAATTTTCGGGGGAACTAGGGATTGCACCACTTTTTCTAGGGGGAATATCAATACTTGAATCCTGCAGTCTCAAACAGTCACCTATTTTTTTCTAAATTCTGCACCCGCGGGGGGTACTTGCAGAGTGCTGAATGAACATACTTCATATTTTTGTAGCATAAACTTGTGCTAATAGTAATTAAATTTGAACACTACAAAATCATGTAACGTTTTTGTTTTTGAAGAAAAGCTGCGGATGACGAATTGATGATTAAACAACTGCGATTAATTTACACTAACTTGTTTCATGTTGTTTATTTATTACACATCGATTTGTTTGAAAATGTCAATTTATTTTCATAAATATTAACTACGACAAGCATTGTTCTATTGGTCACTGCCTTTCGCATTGCGGGTGTAATTGCCTTTGCACTTGCAGGTAATGTAAGGTCTACTGATGAGTAATGATAAATCCCACCGATCCACTTATTGCATGACGTTATTGTTTGCCACGCCCCATTTGGTTCCCAAGAAAAGTTTGTCCAATAATGATAACGTAATTTGCGGTGAGCATAAGTCAATCACAAAACGCATAGGCCGTCGTACAAAATCAGTTCAGGGTACATGCACCACGTGTGTGCCTGAACCAAAGGTTTTTAAGCATAGTGCGGGGCACACTGCGGAAGCGTTGGACGTAAACAACAAATACATCTAAAAAGTGGTCCCTGCATGAGCATAAACATGTACTGCTTGCGTGGTTATTTTTTATTTTGTGTATAGGACTAGGCTAATCGATTTGAAATAACAGGGGGACCGTTAACTTTCTCTTAACGGCGACTTAAATATAAACAAGATCTCTTCAATGCGTTCATTTTATGGGGTTTAGGTGGACTTCCCTCTGTTGATATGGGATGAACGTAACTGCACGTGACTTAGCATGTGCTCAATGTGCACTGTTAATGCTAATTGTGCTGGAAGTTTCCCACACTGCCAGAGTAATAACTCGACGGCGATTGGATTTTCACTTACGAAAATGTATTATTTCGAGTACAATTTTGCAAGAAATAAAGAAAAAACAACAACAGGCATTAAAGAGCTTAATGTATGTGTTTGTTTATTGTCTGAATGTTACAAATAGGCCAGAAATTACTATCAAAGCAATTGTTTTTAATGTTTTAGTACTTTTATAAACCGCAGGAAAAAATTGGCCAACTATTCGCGAATAGTCGATTATTCGCGAAAAGTTGCCGCGCGATTAATCGAATAGTAAATTTTACTATTCGCCCAGGACTAGTTTTAATCAGATTAAAAGTATCCCAATTGGGATTTTAAAGTTTACATCAATGCTGTATGCACACAAAAGGTGTTGTCACCCAAGGGTTTCCCAATTTGGGGCATTATTGGTATCCTCATTGGGTGAGTAGGGTTCCAATCAGAATAAAAGTATCTCAATCAGGATAGTACAGTTGACATCGACTCCTAAGCTTGAGCTCAACTTAGAAATCATAAGATTCCCTCAGTGTAACTTTCAAGTAACCATTCTCTTTGTCAAACCTACCATTGTGACCTGTGACGTTCAACCTTTGACTTCTGACCTTCAACTCCACAACAAATAATGGCATTACCTGATGCAACTTCAATACGGGTGACTGGCATACACTGATCCTGATTGGTCAGTTCATATGCTACTTGATAACGGTCCACAGCGCAGAGATTACTGACATGTTCCCAAGCTAGGTGGATCTGGCTGGCAGCGACATCTACAGGTGTTACATCGCGAAATTGAGTAACTACAGCCGGAGCTTTGAAAGGCAACCATAAACAATCAAAATCAAATGACAAATAAAAACATAAAAAAATTAAATGGAAAAAAGGATTCAAATGTCTCTCAATGTTTAAAATTTTTCACAAAACTAAGACCAAATACACTCACTGGCCATAAGTATTGCAACATCCCCAAAGTTCAGTTTGGAGAACTGTGTTACAATAATTTATTTTATTTTATTTACACTACTTAAGACTTCTTGAAAGTGCCTGTGTTTTGAAGTCAATGTTCTTTTTTACTGTTCTTGCTCAGAAATTATGTAATACATGATCAATTAAATTGGATTAAATGATCATCTCACCTGTTACTTGTAAAGTGCTATTTTGAGCACGTTGCAATACTTTTGGCCAGTGAGTGTACAATCAAAGTGTTACATGGTGTAATTCTTGATGAAACCCAAGTATAGAGATAAAATGTCTTTATATCTCAATAAAAAAATAATAATAATTTTTTATCTACACTTGGTAAATTTGTTAATCTTGGTGAATTTGGTAATCTGAGAAGCTTTGTCATTATGGGAAAAATCAGGAAAAACTAATTTTGTAGCCTAATGTTTGAAGTTAAAACAAATCTTTCCACTATAACAAAAAAAAAATTGTTTTCCAAAACAGACGAAACAAATGAACTGAATCTTTCAATGATTGATTTCAATACATATATTTCTTGATTATCATGCAGTATGGATACACATAACACAGTGCACAAGTTTACTTGTATTGCATAGCAAAATTCACAATTTACTGATCAAAAATAATGATTTGCTATTCAAAATTAGCATAACATTAACATAAAGACATTGCTGCCTAAATTTGTTGCTATACAACATTTTTTAATGGAATCGTTCCCTGCATTTTAACCAGTTCGCGTCGGGAATAAAACAGTTTTTCTGGGCCCCTGAGGTGGGTTTCTTTTTCCGAGCATTTCACCGTGCACGCATGGCTGAACCGAGCATGAATACAAATATTCCGGAGTGTCCTGTGACGTGTTTAGACGCTCTCCGATCCGTGGTGCAAAAACAAATTGCGTGTACACACAGCCTCCGACGCGAACTGTTAATAATGGTCAACCTTTCATCAAATGGTGTATTGGAGAATTAACTGAGTTGTTACCTGTGCAAGTTGTTGAGCAAGACAAACCACCCATGCCAGCAGGACAATTATCTGAAATTCAAACAGATTAACATTATTTAAAACCATCAAACAAAGAGAGAAAATCAAATAAACAAACAAGCCTGGAAGCAAGCATGCAAACACCCCAACAATCAATCAAGCAATCAATCAATCAATCAATCAATCAATCAATCAATCAAAACAAACAAACAAAAGGAACAAACATCAAACCAATTGCTACAACCAACTTTTGAAATTAACAAAAATTAACCCAAAAAATTATAAATTAATAAATAAACAAGACAAATAAACAAATGAACAATCAAAAGAACAAACAAATAAACGAATAAACAAAATAAAAAACATTTGATACAAAAAATAATTGAACAAACTTAAAATCAGAATATTCTTTCACAATTTGGATTCACCTTGGCAGTTGATGCCTTTGTATCCTGTTGCACAGTTTCCAGGGCAACGGCCAGTTGTTTTATTACAGACAACCCCATTGCTACAATGACATGTCTGTGCGCAGTTTGCTCCAAAATTTCCATCATTACATTCTAAAAACAGTGAAAGTAAACATAACTATCTGCTTATTACAACAAACTCTTCACATCAATGCAGTATTAGGTCGTATAAATTTGCATAAATTAAAACAATTAATTGAGTGCAAAATACTAGCCCAGCAGGTTGCATTCCAGTCAGGGATGTGATTTGCAGACAAAAGTAAAAAATCCTGAAAAATGGGTAGTGGGCCTGGGTCTCCCTTTGGTCTAGAGGACAAAGCCCCTGGAACCTCCTGGGTCTCCCTTTGGTCTAGAGGACAAAGCCCCCTGAACCTCCTGGGTCTCCCTTTTGTCTAGAGGACAAAGCCCCCGGAACCTCCTGGATGTTTAATTTTGGAGGATTTACAGACTCTCCACATCCCCACAAACAAGAAACTAGAGGTTTGGACACAATACAGGCTACTTCTTTCTTTCCTTGGTGGCTATGGGAGATTTGTAAAAAATCTTGAAATCAGGAAAAATCCTGAGAAATCACAGGCTCACAGCCCCTGTTATCACAACCGTTTGTGAGTTGCTGTCTTGTTAAGTAAAGACTGTTTGCGGTGACACCATGTGAAATTCTCAATTGAGTAGTAATTAGTTCTGAAAAGAACTGGAGGTTACAAGTCAACTTTTCTATCAGTATGCTGATCGTCTTCAGGAGATCAGAGCATACTGACGATCAGAGCATACTGATCAAAACGTTGACTTAATTGTAACCTCCAGTTCTTTTCAGATATGATTACTACTCAATTGAGAATTTCACATGGTGTCGATCACCGCAAACAGTCTTTAATTATCCTTTTCACCATGCAAAGCTACAAATATTGCTCCCTTGTTAAAAGAATTTAATCAGGTACCCCCTCCACCTCCCTCCCAACCTGCAATGTTTTTTATTACAAAAGATGAGCACCTGCTACGTATGACTTACCAGTCTCACAATCAATACCCCGGTACCCAGCAGCACAACTGCAGCCATAGGGATCTGGTAAGCAAAACAACTTTCCTTCGCAGTTAGTACCAGGCAGTCCATCAGAATCACAGTGGAGGCTGCCATCTTGGCCAAAGCGGTTGGGTCCTAACACTAAATAAAAATACAACAATTACAAGGTTGGATGATAATATTCTAAATTATGGTGAAAACCTTCGTAACCATGGTAGGCCTAATTAATAAGGCAGAAGGTGTCGTTGTCACCAAATTGGGTTTCCTCAATGGGAGAATAGGGTTTCAGTCAGGATAAAATTATCTCCCAAATCCCAATAAGGATAGTATAATCGACACTGAACCTGTTAGCCCTAATTAAATATGCTGAAACTTTATTAGGGCTAACACTGTAACAGCTAGGGTCCACGACAATTATACCATCCTTATTGAGATATACTTTGATCCCAATTGGAAAGAATGTCGTATCCGGCCGCCACTTTTTAAGGGCTTTTTTGGATTTTTTTTGCAACCACTAACCAGTTAAAAAATCATTCTATCAATTTTTGGTGGTACAGAAAGCAAAAACTATCTTTAAAATCCACTTTTATGATGATTTTCGGACTTGATTTCCCTTCTAAAAAAATCCTCCCCTTCAGAAAAAACAAAGGAACCTATTATAGTTGCCACTATGCATGTACAATGACTGTGTTGGTCACTAATTGTGGAGTTTACAAGATCAGACTGACATGACTGAGGAAGTCATCGTATACCAAAAATGCCTGATTTTTCCTAAAATAAATATCCTGGAATAATTTGAAGTATATGTCCATCATCATCCATTATGTTCTCCACCTTACCAGGTAGGTAAGATTACATTATTCGTTATATTTAATGAAAAATAGTGGCGGCCAGATACGACATTCTACCCTCCCAATTATAAGTTGAAACTTTCACAGGTTGGTTCTTAACCCTATCCCCCACAGGCATTTCAAAAGCACAATGCTACAACAGAAAAGTATGCAGGCTGCTCAATGCAAACAATATCTACCACCAGCTAGAACAATGGTTCTTTTGTTCTCTGCTGAGGGCAACAAGATGCAACAACTTTTATTTTACATTTGTTGCATCTTGTTGCAAGCATGTTAGGGTTATGTTATAATTATTGTAGGGTCCTTGCAGTTCTAACATGGACTCTGACTTACCACATAATTTGTGTTTTACAGGACATTATTTTGGTCATTTTATTTGTGCACAACCTTTGCCAGCTGACCTGATTTTGTCGTCTGCTTCAGTTTTGAACAAACTTCAAAGCAATAAAAGCACAGATACACAAATCTTTCCCGCTTTAGTATCGATAGTGTCTGTCTCTGTTTTTCATAAATTAATTATTACACTCACCTATTTCACACAACCCACCACTGAATCCAGGTGGACAAATGCAGTCTCCACTTTCATCATCACAAATACCGCCATTGAAACAGATTGGACATCCTCTATCACAAGAGGGCGTATTCCAACTATTTTGATTGCATTCTACAATGGTGTAGAAAATGATGCGGTATCACTATCAGCTTAATTCAAATAAATGATGTTTTTTAAATTTTCGTCAACAAATCTGTAATTGAATGCTTTAAATTTGTTGTCTAAGGTGGGGGGGGGGGGGGTGATTCTAATCTAAGTTACCAACCCCGCACTAATCCCGCCCTGCCCCCACACCCAAAGGAGTTGTAAACGTTCATCATTTTGAATCATTAATTGTAGCATAGTATAGGCTGTTCTCCTTGTTATTATTTTATGAAGAAATTGTAAAGCATTGAAATTTTATACTACAACAAGTTGTTTAAACAAATTTGTTCACAGTATAGTCCTACATAATTTGTTCAAATGTAATTATCAATTACATGTCCTTGTCATGTCTAAGTCTTTGTCTGTCATAGAGGAAGATTTAAAAGCATTATGCTTCATTTTTCTCTACATGTTGGTAATACTGCATAGTAGTTTATTGTATAAATCATGTCAAACTGTAATTTACACTTAACATATTGTCAGCTGCGCTTAATATTCATAATCTGTGATGTACTATTGTACTCAGTGGCGGATTAACCATATGGGCAATTGGGCACTTGCCCAGGGCCCCAAGGCTGGGGGGGCCCCAAGCAAAAAAACAAAACAAAAATTCCAAAAAAAATTTTTTTTTGCTTGGTGCCCCTGGTGCCCCCCAGCCTTGGAATTTTACCTGCTGCCCCTCAAATTATTTTGTATGGAGCCCACAGAGAGCCTAAACACTATACTGCATGTGGGGGGGGGGGGGCCCTGTGTGAAGTCTTGTCATGGGGGCCCAAAATCCCTAGTGACACCCCTGCAACAGTGATCTTGGTGTCCTCCCTAAAATAAAATATAACCCTAATTAAAACTTGTTTTTGGTATTTATTATGTCCTAGGCACTCTGTGCTTGGTGCCCCTCGAATTATAATTATAGTTTGTATATATTTCTGATAAACGTTTGAATGATTGGATGAATGAACGATGTTTGGATTAATGAACCAATGAATGCTGCTCCCGCACTTGATTTGAAAGAAGCGAGACAGTGAGCGTTGCGTTGCCGCCTAGCCATAAACGAGCTGCAAAAATGAAGAGAGTGCAACTGAGTGGAGCCGCAAAGAAGCGAAAAAGGGAAGAAAAGGAGTTACAAAATGCAGAAGCTTTAAAGAAGATCCGTCCAATTTATGAATTTTATCGCACAACAGCAGTCCCAGACCAAGAGGGATGCAGCAACACCAGCACCACAGACAGAAAATCGTTTAGCCTACCAATCTGTTTTTTTGTCTTTCATTCTTTTGCTGGTAACTGACACTTGGGACTGTTGTTTATTCATTTAAGTATGTTATAAACTGTAATAATTTCTAAAGTCCAAGTTTGAATCCATTTGTATTTTCTCTAGCCAACAGTTTGTTTGTAGTTAGCCTACAGTGGAGACCTTTTGTGGTATGACTGACCCTTACACTCTTGACTGGTGTGATTAATAAACAATCAAAAGGCCTACATTCTCTTCATTCTCTTTCCACTAGGCCTAGACTGTCAACTGAATAATGTGTAAAACAACCTCAGTAGTGTACTTCTAGTGCCACCTAGTGGCGACGCGTAGGTAGGCACCAGTCACTGGCGTGCCCAGGGCACCATGGATTCTTAATCCGCCCCTGATTGTACTCAATATGGATTAAGTTGTTGCCAACATGGAAATAAATGTGTGACATTGTGTTGTCACGACGAACACAATTATTATAAACTCAGGAATTCATATAACCTCAATAAAATTTGATCCTATAGACATCCCCCAATTAAAGGTCTTGATGAAAGAAATACAATGGTTTTTAAATCAAGAAAATCGGACCAGTAGTTTTTGAGGAATCCTATTTTATTTAATCAAATATACAGCATTCGATGAAGCGCGACTGTCCATACAGTGTGTACATCCCTAAAAACACCAAAACCGTTGAATCAGCCTACACACACCGTGATACACACGCACAGCGTTCGTGCTTGTTTCCCTCATAAGAGCTTTTGAAAGGGTGTAAAAAATACACCCTCCGGTCAAAACTAAACAAAATTACGGCTCAAAACTTTCACATATGATAGAAAAGAGGTGTAAAATTCATTTAGACACCGCTCTTACCTTTCAACTTGAAGATTTCACCTCGAAAAAACGGTGTTTATTTGTTATCTCTTCGTAACTTCGGTTTTAGAGTAGTTATGGAGATTGAGCAAGCATGGGTATGTAAAGGAGTCCTTTGACTCACTAGGGAAACCTGTTTTCATGTCAATCACAAAGTATTCGGGTGCGGAGGCAGCTCCGAAGTGGATGCCCTCAGCAAAGCGCGGCAAATTTTACGGGCTGAATGCACTCGATCTCGGAACACTTCGCGAAAGGCTGGGCGGGACGAGAGTGGTTCATTCATAAAAACCTAGGCTTTCGCACGTACTTCCGATTGCTATTTTATGTACATTGTTGGATAGCTGAAACTATAAGCTTCCCAATGAGCTATTACATGTAAGATTTTGACAGGTAAAAGTAGTAAAAAAAATTGATTTGAAATGTTGATGTTTTTTGTTGCGGGCGATGCGCTGTACGTGTGGCGGGCTTCGGTCAAGCACGTCCAAACTGAAATCCCTACCTAGGCTATAGACATCCCCCTGGACAACAAGTGGTGGACAATTACAAGTGGTGGTTTACACGTCCTAGTCCGAATGGCTCTTGCATTCACAGTCTCCCATTTTAAGAATAATGTTGCCATTGTTCACTGGGACAATTACAAAATTGTTCTAAAAATAGGAAACTATGAACGGAAGAGGCATTCGGACTAAATACATACGTCTGTGCTAAATTGTTAATTGCATTTGAATTGTTTTAGTTAAAATTTGCTTGAAAGAAAACTGCCTCTTTTACCTCTGACAAGCAACCGCATGAGCGCCTGATTTCCTGAACTACGTTCTCCTTCAAGATGACACTCATACATGCCGCCTCTATCTTGAATGTTCGCACCATTGACATCGAAATTAAGTCTATCGTTCATCCCCGGAAACACGTCTCTGCCATCTTTCCTCCATCGGGTGTTGGAGCGGGATGAATCGCTAACAGTGACGGTCAGACTAACTGTATCGTCGACGTTTACCGTCTGGCTCACGTGTGTTGGCAGAAAGTCAGCTGCAAAAGTGAAAATAAAATACAAACCCTAGACTTGATGAGATCGCGGTTGTTTTTGTCTGCATCAGCCACGCAAAGCGTCGTCGTTTACCCTGGCCGGCCGGCCCTACTCTGGAGCCCTATGTACTCACGAAGGTTAATGTCGGAGGTTAATACACAAGAGGGCGCTATTTAATGCGATACTGCAGAGCCGTATTGGTTTCAGGCAGACAAAAAAACACGATCACAGACTTGGAACCAAGTCTATACAAACCCTTGATGACTGACCGGAATTGTAATTACAACTGTAGGAAAAGTTGCCAATGGACGCAGCTGAAACTCATTCAGATTAATTTTGCCTCGGATATTTATTATTTATTAAGTAAATCTTGTGGTTTTGATATCCAAAATGGGTTCGCGGAAAATCTGAACAATCTGGTCCGATAATTCTGTCCGGAAATAAGGCTCACGGTTGCGAAACTTAGAACTATCTGTAAACTTAGAACTATCTGTCGAGTTGTACCCCCAGTTCTTTTCAGAACTAATTACTACTCAATTGAGATTTCACATGGTGTCACCGCAATTAGTCTTACTTATCATCCTCACCATGCAAAGCTATAAGTTTTACCTGTAAATAGTTCTGTCGGAAAATATATTTACAATAAAAAAAAATATGATTCTTTTATGTTCTTCCACGCATTTTAACAAAAATTTGTTTCTGACTTGTTTTATTACTGGCACTTTTAAAATGGGTTCGACTGCGCACTGTTGAAAAAAGTTCGGAAAAGATGCCGAAATTAACTTTGTGCTTTTCTTCGAAAAACAAATCAAATGAAAACAATTGTTACTACGTCGGTCAAGCGCTTGGCGTTCATACATGATGGCAGGGATTTAATATTTTTCTATGCAACTGTATGTGCACTTTTGTCCGCCACAGCCGTAAATTATAATATTATACAAAAATGTGTTGCTTCTGAATTAATTTTGTAATTAAACAAAAAAATAAATAAATCAACAAAATAAAATAACAAATCTTAACTATCTTGGATTCGGGAAAAAAAAATAAAAAAATCATGGCCGGGAGCTTGTTTAAGACAGGCGTCATCAGACCTAACGATGACCCGGTCACCGCTGCAGTTGTCGTCCCAGTAATTGTTTTTGATTGCAACACGTTGTTGAAACAAAGCATTAATCAACCTGATTAATGCTCTTGTATGTGTATGCATAGTTCATAATAGCCATTGAAGGAGTTATCATTATATCCCCCTCTTTTCCTTCTCCTATAATATTAATTTATTGATCCCTTGCTATCAAATCCACACGGCCAAAAGTACATACAAAAGTAACAGGCTCACAATCTTAAAAAAGGTTTAAATTTCGAATATTTTTTATAGGGTTAATTTTTAAAATAAGCGGCACAAACTAGCCCCGGTCTTGCCATTTCTTGGATCCTCCACGGGCCGACCACAGCGAAGGAAACTATCTATGGTCCGAACAATGAACTGCTGGATTCCAACGTCCCGGCACATGTACGACTTTCGGAACAATGGACCATCAGACCGGTACATGGATGTCAAAATATCGACTATCCCCAACGGAACACCCGGACAAATCATCTGGTCGGACCATCAGTGGTGGATCCAAGAAATGGCAAGGGGATTGTGCCTCTTCTTTTGTTTTAATTAACCCTGTAAAAATAATCGAAATTTGAACCCTTTTTTCTGTACCCTATATGCGAGACCAAGCAACCCACGAGTCCGAAAATCAGATCAAATTTGGCTGTCGATCGAACCCATTAACAATGGGATTTTTAACTGATTTCGTTAGAACCGAACCGATGGCAGATTTGTCCAAGAACCCCATGTTCTGACGTGGAATAGGCTAGAATTTACTGAAATAGCTTATTGTCGGGAAAAATATGGACCGTCTGACTAACGGCAGTGGGACACAATTTGTCGGGGAATAATTGTGTGTAAAACTATATTGTTCCCCTTGAACTTCAATGGGCTGTTGAATTTTCAAAAAAATTAAGTTTTGTCTGACAATTAAATTGCCGTCAGATTGGAATTTGAAGTATGCCCCAATTAATAGACAATATACCTGTTTTGCTCATAATTACGGTTTTTATTTCTGTCACATCACCTCCGCTCTTCGTTGCCTTACAAGCAAACGCGCCAATTCTTGAAGTCCCATCAGAGGATGGCAACCGTAAAATAGAAATCATTTCATCTCCACTTGTTACCGGTGTTTCAACGTAGCTTCCCGAGGGTAATGATAGGTCTGATTTATCTGTGGTTCCATATGTGTACGTGTTCACCGTACGGACAAAGGATTGCTCCCCATTGAAGTTGACAAAAAAACCGGCTATGTAGGTGTCATCGGTGGTAATACCAATACGGGGTTTAGTAACGCAAGTGAAATCATCGATAGCTGACACACCTAGAAACAACAAAATAATAATAATACAAAAATAAGACAAATATTTTCACATGTCTGTGAAATTATTAAAAAATAATTTGCATAAATAAATAAAATCACATGAATTTGTAATCCTCTGTACAGATCAATAGGTAAACAGTTACAATAAGGCCCTAGGCCTAATTACAACAAAGCAAGAAGACAAGTACACAACATCAATATAAAGTTAAAATCCATACAACACAAGAACAGTAGACACGCCGACTAACAAACCAACCAACAAATCAGACATTAGACAACAGTTGTAAAACAAACGTATAGGGGTATTGTTGTTGCTGTTGTTGTTATTATTTATTCGTCATAAAACACAACAAACATAAGACAATATACAAAACAGAACATTACCAGTGGTACATGCCAGGGCATGAAAAAGTTAACTAAATAACTGTGGCCCGGGGGCCTTCATACCTAGAACCACTGATATTACAAAAATAAAGGAAACCACCCTCTAGTGAAAACGCCCACACTGGAAAGCATCCAATTTGGAAAAAAAAAGTGCCCTGCACATGGAAGCAATAAGGACCACCTTTTCAGGGCTTAGCGTATCCAAACTCAGTGAAGTCAGGGACCCCAGGTCATGATATTGGACCAATTTTACACAATCCCTTTTTGTATGAACCTTGGACCTCAAATCTTTGTTTTTTATAACAAAATAAATTGAGGACAAATATTATGACGCATATTATCACCCGTGCATTTGGTCACTATGGGATTGTAACTTGCAAGTATACACTCACAAAATATTCTGTCTTATGGCTTCAACAAGAGATTTATTCAACAACTGACGAATAACATTAAAATTGTGTACCGAGAAGCGCCATGTTACAAAACATAAACACTGAGAGAGGGCGCTGTCTGGTTATAGTGAATAATGCAATGAATGAAAATACGTGTAGCAGGTTATGACAGGGGTGTACCATTCAGGGGTGTACCATTATAGGGCATATGTTAGAATGGATGGCACTCTGTGAACTAATGGTCCAAATAATTAGGTGTGTAAATTAAATTTTTTGCACCATTGTACTGATTGTTAATTGTCAAAAAATATTTACAAAAAGGTGACCCAATTTGACCTTTACTTCCTGTCCAAACCGGAAGTCAAAGTTTAATATTTAAAAAAAATCATCCACAAGAGGTAAATTAACAATCTTTGTACCATTGTCCAGATCGTTAATTGTCAGAACAATTTTACACAAAGTTGACCCCAATTTGACCTTTACTTCCTGTCCAAACCGGAAGTCAAAGTTTAATATTTAAAAAAATCATCCACAAGAGGTAAATTCACAATCTTTGCACCATTGTACAGATCGTTAATTGTCAAAAAATATTTAAACAAAGTTGACCCCAATTTGACCTTTACTTCCTCCCGAACACCTAGTGTTTGTCAATACAAACACCAATCTCTAGTTATGGTCGAAATTAAACGTATAAAGTATAAGGAAGAACCATGAACAAAAATCATAGCAACACAGAGCCAATAGACTTTTGCCTATACCGGTGTGGTTTCCGAATAGAACGACATTTTTGACGGAAGAGAAACGTATACATAACAAAAACAGCGAAACGCGACATGCCGGATATAAAATAAAAAATAAAATCATACCATTATCAAAACAAGTGTACATGTATATAGCTGCATGACTCCGGGTCGGAGAACACGAGTATACTGTACAAAAGTCCCATTCTAGGGCTAATACATTGTGGACACCATTATATAGAGCCAATACACTGGAGTCCCTCCGTATCCTTGGCCATAACAGTACTCCACCTGTACACTGAAAAATAGGTTATTTTTCTTTTTTCTTCAACTTTTGATCTGCTAATTATTACAACCTAAAACTTAGTGATTAGGTATAACCTTGCCCAAGCAGACACTTTTGGTATAAAATCCATTATTCTTGGATAGCTCACTTTCATTTTCGAAACATTAAAAATAAAAAAATTAAAAAAATAACAATAACAATAACATTTAAATTTCATTAAAATTACCGATCTCACAATAGCGAACTTCATGCCAAAAGTGTCTGCTTGTATGGGCAAGCTTACCTAAAAAAACAAATAGCAGATGAAAAGTTTTTTTTAAATTCGCCCCTTTTTGTACATGTGGGGTTTGGGCATTACGGTCCAGTGTATTGGCCCTATAGAATGGGGTTATTTATACCACAACCGGAACTTTACAAAAGATTACACTGAATTGATCACAAACAAAATACATAAATTTACAATTATAACAATAGGCCTAAATGTAATATTTTCAATAAGACAAAACAGAATACCCGAATTTAACATTAATTTCAGTCAGAGGTACTGTCATTTTTATGAAAAGTCACACTGAATTTGACAATGAATTCACAATAATTTTTAAGAAAAGTCACACTGAATTTGACAATGAATTCACAATCTGAATGCACAGGAAATCATACTCTTATCGAGGCAGTTTTACCAACATAAATTTCAAAGCGAGTAAAATGTATACTTTCGTTTAAATCCACTTTACACTATACGGGTATAGGCTTTATTGTTAATCTAAAAAAAAACTGTATCGGCCTATTGATGTAAAGTTGATAGCATCAAATACCCCTTGACATATTTCTGTCTCAGGGGGCAATCATTAAAACAAAACAAAAAAACAAATTAACAATTAATTTCTGTCATCCTAAGACAGAAATAAACACAATTAAACAATCTGAATGAACTTTCACTATTTTCTCGTTATAACAACACAAAGAAATAATTATAAGCTGAAACTTTCACAGATGCTTCGTTCTTCGGACGTAGGTCCCGTGTTCTAGATTATTAAAGTAATGCACGTAAAAGAACCCAGAACACTTTTATCATGAAAGAGTAGGGGTTTATCCCGGTGTTTCTGGTTCACATTGTAAGCGCCTTTGTTTTCAGGTTTCCTCAGGCTTCCGAGCTATTCAGTGCTTAAATGTGATTTTGAGGGATCCTTGGTTTCATTACCAGAAATGTATAATAATAATTTACACATGTCTTGATTCTTATGGATGGATATGTATTTACAGGCATTATACTACTGGCTTTAATATTCTAAGTAAGACCATAAGGACATTTTTACCTTCATAATGCCAGCATCCAAGCAAACATAAATCAAGGAATGTAACACGGAAACAGAAGAGTATGGTGGCCCTGAAGGGACATCGCATTCGCGAATATTTGCGCAAATATTCGCGATGTCGTGAATTTTTTCGCGAATATTCGCAAAAAATTCACGAAATCGCAAATATTTGCGCAAATAATTATTCGCGAAAAAATTCACGACATCGCGAATATTTGCGCAAATATTCGCGAATGCAATGTCCCTTCAGGGCCACCATAGAAGAGTGACAAACTCGCAATTACACAGAATGCGTGGACCGGAGGCAACTAAGAGTTGGTTGCGGGGTTGGTGTTGTTGATAAAGAATGACCCCGAAATTCAACTCCTGGGATAGGAGGTCGTATTTCACTTTGGAATTTGGATTTATGATCTGAGGCCTATTAAAGAGACTATATCGTCACGATCTGAGCTGACTTTCGACAGGGCATGGAATCGCGTGTCTAGCTTGCTCAGTGACTGAAAATAAAACCCCGCGAGCGCGCTTTGGACAAGATAATATCACTTTTATGCAGCGGTCATACACTGCCACATTATTTATATGCATCAACCACAGTTTATGATTTTAAAGTGTCCTGATTTCATCTAGAATTAGGACGCCCGTGTCATGCCTTGTCGACAGTCTGCTGTGATCGTGACAATATTGTCCCTTTAATGTAATGGAGATAACCTTGAAATTACACTTGTTCTGTTCTGTTTTGGGAGGGTACAGTGGCAGTAAGTCTTACAATTCAAATGTCTTGGAGTTTTCTCTATAAGTGAAGGTACAATTGATACTAATGACCAAGATTATCATATTAGTAAGCTATTATTTATGAACTTTGTGTAAAGTTGGCACACGTATCAATCATTCTGAGAAACTATTTTATCTTAAGTGCTTTCATCTTGTCGAGGAATTTATAACTCAATGGGAAAACATTTATACAACATCATACTGAACAGCAAAAGAAACGCAAGTCCGAGGTCTTGTCAAGTTTTCAAACAGAAGACAAACCATTTTGATTCTAATCACTCATTTAATGAAAAATGCTTTCAATTTGTGAGCTGAAAGTGACTGTTGAATGTGAAAATCTTGCAATGCAATTTCAACAGTCACTTTCAGCTCACAAATTGAAAGCATTTTTCATTAAATGAGTGATTAGAATCAAAATGGTTAATTTGTCTTCTGTTTGAAAACTTGACAAGACCTCGGACTTGCGTTTCTTTTGCTGTTCAGTATATATTAGAAAATACACGACACAGTTTAATTTTGGTCATTTTCTCAAAAATGCGAGCACTTTGTCACGACACTTTCACAAGATGATATAATTCCTGAAAACCTAGAGGGCTGTGGAATGAATGAACCTACGTCTCTAAACACCAATGTTCAGGTACACTGTAAAAAATTGCCTGTAAAAATTACAGTATGTTACTGGCAGCTGGTTGCCAGTAACTTACTGTAATTTTTACATTTACAGTGTAAGGTACAAAATTGATAATATTGGTAAAACTGCTTCTATATACGAGCATACTCTCGCTTCGCGTCAAGATAAACAACAAACCTTCAACATGGTGAAGACCACTGTTACCTCACTTTGTATAAAAGTGACAGCTTCTCATACACACTATGTAGGCTATTTCTAGGGAAGATTGATACCATCTTCAGTTTATCACCAAGTACGTTTTACATTAAAATTTGAAAATTTTGTTATTTTTAAATTACGAATCTTATACATACCTTTAATAAAAACCTGTACACATTTTGTAAAACGTATGTAGATGCATCCAAAAATGTGTAAGTTTCAGCTTATTTCAATCCCGAGAAAAATAGGACAACAACTATAGTTTGAATTGAGATATTTTTATGGATAGTTTTCAGAGCTTAATAGTTTAACAGTAAAATGGCGCCAAAATTAAATTTTGGTACATACTATTTTAAAACCATGTTATTCGCAATTATTTTGAGAAATGTGTCATTTTAAAACATCTGTCTTCTCTTTCTCAAGAAAAATAGCAATGTTCCGATAATGAAGGAAATTGCCGTTAAAATAGCGGAAATACGGACGATGCATCTTTAAGACGCTGTGAAGACCCAGGTGTGACCCCTGCCACATGGGGGCCCGCTATTTAATCAGGGGTTTCCCCTTTCATGTTCCCCATCGCTTTGCGATTGTTTCATTCAGTAGGATGGCAAAGGTAGAATAACTCAGCGTACCAAATGTATGAAAACTGTACCGCCATCCTATGAATACAAAATTTCTAGACGAGGGATCAATCATCTTGCATCTTACCATACATATTCTAGCTATTTCGATTGTTATGAGGAAAATTCGTACTAGACTCATCCAAAACTTGAAAGCAAGTTTTAGGGAACGACGTTGATCATAAAAATATAAAATTTCTGTTTCTACCTCAATGGTTTTACTTTCTTTGTGTTAATCATCAAACATGATTTGAAATTGTTATGTCTGACTCTGATTGAGATACTTTCAGTTTAGTAATAAGTACAGACACATTATTTCCCAATTCTTGATTGACAAGAGAAAACGAAAAAAAAAAAAATTAACCAAGGCGCGCGATCGCCGTACACGGGTATTTTGTATTTATTTATATACATTTTTTAATGTATAAATATCAAATCTGCACTTCAACGGTGATTATTTAAGAAACAGCAGTAAACATAATCTCACCAATTAGCCTACCTGCTTGTAAAAATAAATAAATAAATTTAAAAAAATTACAAAATGTGTATGTGATTTCTGCACCATTCCACATTTCCAATTCTTACCCAAGGACACAACACAGTCCTTGCATGAAATAATTATACGTCAAACAAAACCTCCTGAAATGATATTTAACATTGTAATGGATAACTTAATAAAACAATGCGTCCACTTACATCTTTTCTGATGAAAATATACTAAAATGTTGTCATGCTTAATACATGCATTTCTAAAGATTTAAGATCATTCTGGCACAGAACCCGAAATATTTATTATCATGCTGGCTTCAGTTCATGGAGTTTCAGATTAAAAACTAGAGGTTAAGCTTTTGATGAAAACGCTGACATGGGTTTCGGATGTATTGATAATATTGGGCACTGATGTCCCAAGTTCTTTGTTTAGTGTTAAGAAAGTTATGATATATTGAAATAAGCTGAAAATGCGTATTAACTGTAGTTATTGTAACAAAAGTTGCATTGTGTGTTCCTTAGACGTCCAAGTAGTACTAATTCGTCCAAACGTAATTTTAGGCAAGACCCGATCGACAGTATAGGTGGGACAGTAGGTGGCAGGAGACTGATGTTTGTTATATTGTTCGAAATGTAATGGGCACTGTGTGCTCAGAAGTAAATGAGCAATGGGAACAAATAGCAGCCGCCTACTGTTTCAAAGTCATTGATATAGACTAAAATTGTAGATACTAAGAACATGAAAAATGTTGTTAAGATGTGTGACATGAGTACTGTAATTAAGTGATGTTGACATTACTGTTTGCAGTATGGACATTGTCCAGTGGTACGACCCGTGATATAAATAACACTAAAATACAGCGGAAATTGCAGACATTATAATTGTCAAGTTGTAGTAAGAGCAGACATTATAATTGTCAGTAATAATGGTCAGACTTTTACAAGTCTGACCATCACATCCTTAAGTATGACGTCACGGACGTCATACTTAAAGCCCGCCCTCTCGCGCTAGCGCGCTAACACTACTCAACACAAGTTTGCACATTTTTGCATCACACTCATTTTTGCATCACACTCGTTTTTGCACATTTTTACTCCACCAACGGGGTCTGAAAAGCGCCTGTTATACTACTTACCATCATCAGCTTGTTGCCAAATAAGTTTTACATTACAATTTGACCATTTGGTTATTTTTTAGTTACAAATCTTACCTTAACTTTAAAGCCTGTATGCATTTATTTGTAAATCGTATGTAAATGAATCCATATGTAAATGCATCCATATGTAAATGAATCCATATGTAAATGCATCCATATGTAAATGCATCCATATGTAAATGAATCCATATGTAAATGCATCCATATGTAAATGAATCCATATGTAAATGCATCCATATGTAAATGCATCCATATGTAAATGCATCCATATGTAAATGCATCCATATGTAAATGCATCCATATGTAAATGCATCCATATGTAAATGCATCCATATGTAAATGCATCCATATGTAAATGAATCCATATGTAAATGCATCCATATGTAAATGCATCCATATGTAAATGCATCCATATGTAAATGCGTCCATATGTAAATGCATCCATATGTAAATGAATCCATATGTAAATGAATCCATATGTAAATGCATCCATACTGTATGTAAATGAATCCATATGTAAATGCATCCATATGTAAATGCATCCATATGTCAATGCATCCATATGTAAATGCATCCATATGTAAATGCATCCATTCTTAATGAATATAAGAATCAAAAGAATATGTAATCAGGTGTGTGATTTGACAAAAGTAAAAAATAAATCCTTAAAAATATAAATGTCTATTTCTACAATTTAAATTGTTACGTCTGACAAATTATTTCCCAATTCTTGTTTGAAGAAAAAACAAAATTTAAAAACCAAGGCACGCGATCGCCGTACACGCGAATTTTGTAATTATTTATATAGGCCTACATTTGATAATGTATAAAAATAAAATCTTAACTTCAACGGCAGTAAACAAAATCTCACCAATAACCTGAACTGTAAAACAAAAATGTAAACAATTTATACAAAATATAACAAAAATGTATATGTGATTTCTGCACTATTCATGTCTGATTCTTACCTAAGGACACAATAGATGTAGTCTTTTTATACCATATATCGAACAAAATCCAATGATATTTAACATTATAATGGATAACTTAATAAAACAATGCGTCCACTTACCGAAACACAGGCTTAGATATACAACAAGGAAACAATACATATAATCTCCAGCCATATTTGGTTTGCTGCCACTGAGCAGATAGGCACTGCCGTAATGTGTGTTTAGTTGAGAGAATTCAATGACGATGCGGCAACTTCGTAATAGTCCTGTGGTGGAAATAACAATGTTTATATCACACACATCTTCTTGTCATTTGATTGGTGGAACACACATCACGTGCTATCCAATAGTTTTGCCCATTGCAACTTCGCTCCAAAAGACTATCCAATACGCGTCTCATTACGATGCTCAGATATCCAATAAAATAACTAGATCGGCCGCGCATTAGCGTGCGCACTATTGGACAGTCTTTTGGAGCGAAGGCGCAATGGGCAAAACTATTGGATAGCACGTGATGTCTGTTCCACCAATCAAATGACGAGGATCTGTGTGTGTGATATCAAATTAATTAATAATATCACTCGGTAACATCTGAACTATCTGAAAAATATCAAATGATAAGGATGTGGCTTAACTTATGGTTGCAATGTTTTCTAGTAAACAATAGGTATCATATTCCATCAGCCATACTAGTTGCCATAGAAATGCTGAGCTGGTGAATCCATGTCCCAAACGTCATTGCAATAAAAACAATGATTTTCTTTGGTTTCCTCTTTTCTCATAGCTTGATGCCCGGGGTATTGGGCGGGCGATTTCCTTTGTACTCTGTGGTTCAGAAAATAAATTTAAATAAATACAACTGAAAATCAAACAAACTTCTGTTTTCATTTCTTTGTAAGAATCATACATGTATTTGATTGTATTTTTAACAAGAAAATAGTGAAAATGAAATGCAATCGGGAAATAGGATTTCAATCGGGACAAACGTATCCCCAATCGGGAATGTGTGGTTGACAAGGATTGCCCCCATCCTAATTGGGAGAATAAGGTTTTAATCAGGATAGCATGTCTCGTAATCGGGAAAGTATGATTGACAACGATTGCCCCATTGGTATCCTCATTGGGATAATAGGGTTTCAATCTGGATAAAAATCATATATCTCCCCGTCGGGAATGTTGACCTGGGCGCCGCCATTGTATCCTCATTGGGAGAATAAGGTTCAATCAGGATAAACGTATCCCCCAATCGGGAAAGTATACGGTTGACAAGTAATAATAATAATAAAGATTTGTAGCGCGCACATATCCACCCTGCTGGGCGCTCAAGGCGCGGAAACAAAGAGAAAACATGAATACAAACAATATACAATGATAGCATAGGGAAAAAATTTATGTACTGAGATACATGTACCTACAATGCAATTACAAATATACATCATCTTTGAAGAATTGTGACATAAGATGAGTTTTAAGCATCGACTTAAATCCAGTTATACTATGACAAGATTTGAGTTTAGTTGGAAGATGATTCCAGAGTCTCGGAGCCGCGACAGAAAAAGACCTATCATCCCAGTTCCGTTTTGAAGTTGGTTCCTTTAGGAGTGACATGTTGCTGGAGCGCAAATTGCGTGATGGTGTGTAGACTTTAAGCAGTTCAGAAATATAAATTGGAGCAATGTTATTAAAAGATTTGTGAACAATTAGCATAAGTTTAAAACAATTCTCTGTGAAACAGGAAGCCAGTGCAGTTCTTTCAAGATTGGCGTGATATGGCATGACTTTCTGGACAAAGTCACAACACGAGCTGCTGTGTTTTGTATGTGCTGAAGACGAGATATTTGATTCTGCGGGAGACCGTAGAGGAGAGCATTCCCGTTATCGAGCCGTGATGTGACAAACGCATGTATAATTTGTTCAGCAGCACTTTTATTCAAGTATTTCCTTATTCGGCTAATATTTCTGATATGAAATGATGATATGCGAACAATGTTGGAGATATGAGGTTTTAAAGTCATTGTCGAGTCAAATATAACACCCAAATTACGTGCTTGTGATGAGGGGGTTATCTGTGAGTCACCAATTGTAATAAATGGAAGAGAAACTTTAGACAATTGCTGACGTGATCCAAATAGAACAAGTTCTGTTTTTTCGTCATTCAATTTCAGGAAGTTTTGTCTCATCCAACTACGAATCTCTTGAATACATTTCTCCAGTGTTGTAATGCAGGAATCGGCAGGTTCTTGAGAAGATTTAAAAGTAATGTAAAGCTGCGTGTCATCAGCGTAGACATGGTAATTTAAATTATACTTCAAAATGATATCACGAACTGGAAAGGTATAAACAGTAAACCACTGTGGGCCGAGCACGAAGCCTTGGGGGTACAGAATAGTCAATAACAGGCTCGGAGATAGCGTTAACAATACAAACATGCCGGGGCCTATTTAAAAGGTAGGATCTACACCAATCCAGGGCTGTGTCATGTATTCCAAGATGATATTGAAGGCGGGAGAGAAGGATTTTGTGATCGACCGTGTCAAAAGCGGCGCTTAAGTCTAACAAAACTAATGCAGTGATTTTTCAACCATCCATGGCAGATAAAATATCATTGTTGACGCGGAGAAGAGCAGTTTCCGTTCCATGAAATGGTTTATAGGCTGACTGAAATGTGTCCGACAGGTTATTTGCACGAATATGGTCAGAGAATAGGGTTTCAATCAGGATAAATGTATCCCCCAATTGGGAAATTATATGGTTGACAAGGCGTGTACCATTGTATGCTCATTGGGAGAATAAGGTTTCAATCAGGATAAACGTATCCCCCAATCGGGAAAGTATACGGTTGACAAGGCGTGTCCCGATTGTATCCTCATTGGGAGAAAAGGGTTTCAATCAGGATAAACGTATCCCCCAATCGGGAAAGTATACGGTTGATAAGGCGTGTACCCCATTGGTATCCTCATTGGGAGAACAGGGTTTCAATCAGGATAAACGTATCCCCCAATCGGGAAAGTATATGTTGACATGGGTGCCCCCTTTGGAGCCCTTACTGGGAGAATCAGGAGAAAGGTACATGTATACAGGTGTCTATATAATTTTTAGTAATTTATTTATTTCGTATACATAATATCATTAATGTTATTTATTTATTCAATAATTGAAATTATTTACATTGCAAATACATGAAATAATATTTGGGTGGGTTTGTACAAATGAAACTAACCTTATCATCCAAACAGAGACAAATTGAAAGAAATTTATATCAAAATAATCCACTCTGATTTTACCCAAGGTTCCATTTTTGAGGTATTGGCCCCCATCTTAATGCCGTAATTTCCTTGTATATATTTCACTCATCAATTTTCACACAAGTTGCATTATACCCAGACCTTACTCAGCACAAAAAAAATAGTTTAAGAAATTTGTTATATTTACGATATAATCACTGTAAAATGCTGGTCACATTACATTTTTCGAACATGCATAAAATGTCACGTTTTCTCTTACATGTACAATGCATATCGGGTACATATTATAATGAAATAATTTTTTGTGCTGAGTAAGGTCCGAGTATAATGCATCTACTTTGAGAAAAATGATAAGTGAAATATAATTATGGCATTAAGAGTAGGCCAAAACCTAAGAAGTGTAACATGAATAACCATGGAATTGCCCATACTATGTGTCCTCAACAACCTAAAATATCCGAGTTAACCCTCCTACAATCAGTGCAATTTTTGAAACAACCCATTCAGGCCACTCCAAGCCATTATCTGTTGCCAGTGGCCTCCTATGGTTACCCTTCTGTGCACTGTCACACCACTGAGATTACAGGGTAAGGTGGTCTCCCATCGATACATTGCAGGCCATACTAATATGTTTAAACATTTACAGTGGCCTTGGATGGCACACAGCAGGCTTGTACATGTATGTACTGAAGGTTGCTCAAGAGCAGAATTTTCTGGATCGGAGTGGCCTCCATGTGTAGGAGGGTTAATTAGGAATATGCCATAGTCCATGGACGAAGAATAAGAAGACTGTATCATGTGGAGGGTGGGTTTGGATACAGCTATCTTACCCATTGCAGTATAATTACCCGAAGAGATCAAAATCATCTCTGATTATAACCTGCATGCAAATAATAAATAATTATTTCTTAAATGTTTTTTTTTCTCTCGGAAAGTTCTACAACTTGTTTGGCACAGTTTCTTCTCTGCTTGATTTAACCGGCCTGGAATTACATTCTTGAAGGGGCAAGGCCACTTGTCCCAAATATTCAGTTCTATCAGTATCAGAATGTCTATGGGAACATTTTTAAGGGACACCAAGGTCAAGACCAGGGCAACGGAGGTCATGGCCTCTGTGAAATTCCAGGTCTGTTTAATACAAGTCTTGATAATAACTTTAAAAATAAATAAACTCTCCTTTCCTCAGTACAGTATTTTTTGGAAATATTCCCATATCAACCATTCTGTCCAATTGTTTGGTGATATCAATCATTCTCTTTGTTGTACTACAGATAAAAAAAAAACTTTTCTGACAGCATATAGTAATGGTTTGGTTCCATGAAACAATAAAAAGATTATAAAAGTTTTCTCCATCTCTTTAACAAAAATCTGATGGAAATTCTCTCTAACCAAACTAGGGACAAATCTTTCAGTTTGTGCCAAATTTGTTTACAGTTTATACCAAATCTTTCACAGTTTATGCCAAATCTTTCACAATTGGTGCAACAATTTTTCACAATATGGACCAAATCTTTGACAGTTTGGGCCAGACCTTTTAAGTTTCAGCCAAATCTTTCACAATTAGTGCCAA
This sequence comes from Zoroaster sp. YZ-2022, assembly GCA_029582265.1. Taxonomy (NCBI): domain Eukaryota; kingdom Metazoa; phylum Echinodermata; class Asteroidea; order Forcipulatida; family Zoroasteridae; genus Zoroaster; species Zoroaster sp. YZ-2022. The sequence continues at coordinate 25,309,206 of CM055825.1, read as the reverse complement.
ATGTTTCAGTCTGTACCAAATGTTTCAGTTTGTGCCAAATCTTTAATTTTATGCCTACCTTCAATAGATTAGAGTGAATTTTAATCAAAAAGCATCTAAGTTTGTTGTTAATTTCCTTACGAGTTGAAAATATCAGATGGCTTTTAATACAGCAACACAAAATATTGAATCCTACACAGAAAATTCCTTTCCATTCATAACATATTGAAACCTGAAAAGAGAATTAGTCTCTTTAATCTCGTAAACAACACAAATTGACGAGACCTTCAGGAAATTCATCATTTTATTCTCCTGCTAGTATTTTCAAAAACAAATCCTGGGCATACATGTACACTTTGGTGAACTTGCTTCATCCTGTGTAGAAATGCTTTCTCGAGACATGGAGTTTTGCTGAGGCTGGCGAGAGATTTGGACTCATTACAGTGACTAAAGGCGAGTCTGACAATTCCCTGTGATTAAACCTGAAAACTAGAGCCGTAACACACTGAAGTTTCCATCCACTTACTGATCAATGGTAGTGGTACACGTAGCTATCATTGAGGTACATGAAGACAGTCGAGGTACATGCAGGGATCACTGCTGCTTGTGCACAAAATAACCATGCAATGCTCCATCGTAATACACCGATCCAGATTTGTCAAGCCTAGTCCTGCGCCAAGACGTTTATGAAAACTTTATGCACACTGCACAGCGTGCGGGTACAGTGCGATGTGAACACATTCACCAAATATTTAGGTTCAAGACTAAGCCGTACGCACAGTTGAGTTCAACTTCATCGCTGATGTTACCAGACTGGCGATAATGAAAGAATAAGTGGCTTTCTGTACACCTATTGTACATGTAATAGTTTGTAAGCCTGCTGTTGAGATGTTAAAGGGGCAGTATAATCACGATCAGAGCTGACTTTCAACAGGGCATGGAATCGGTGTCCTCGTTTAAAATGAACAGTGACTGTAACTTACCAACTCATTTATACAGCAGTAATTACCTTATCATATGGGGTATTCTTCAGTCACTGAGTTAATCTAAAACTAGCACTTCAATTCCATGCCCTATTGATCAAAACGATATTGTCCCTTTAAGCGACCACCTTGGATGTGCCGAGATCACTTATCTTTATTGACTATCACATTGCAGCCATCTTGTTTTTCTTCAATACAAATCCATGTAACCAAACCGAGGTTGGAAGGAAAACAGTCTGGTACCTTGTACGCATTGGGAGCTAGCGCTCTAATCTAACAGGGAACTTGACAAAGATGGCCGCAGTGTGATAAAGGTCTATTCTAACATCTACCGATAATTCCCACTTTCGAAGTTTTAAAATTAAAAATTACTGCATATTTGCCAAATTCACATTGAGATGTCTATCTGGAATTACGAGACGTCAGATCTCTCAAATAATTGTTTAGCAGTCATACACAAGTGGCTTGTCCTTATCCTGATATTAAAAACTGCTCCATAATTAATGTATGGTGCCAAATTCACACAGAGTTTGTCAACCCACTCAGGGGACGATTAAACTCTCAATTTTTGTTTGGCGTTCACATAGAGCAGTTCATTCCTATTCTGAAAATTATAAATTGCTCCGTAACTGGTTTTTTATTTTGTGCCAAATCCACCTGGAGTCTGTCCATCCGATCATGTGAAGTCAGAAGACTGAAATCAATGTTTGGTACTTGCACAGAGTCGTTTGTCTTTATCCTAAAATTTAGAAACTGCTACACATAATTGCCTCTTTGTGCCAAATTCACATGTAGTTTGTTCATTCATTCATGTGATGCCACAGATTCACTAGGTGCTCTGTCAGAATGACCTGTCCACAAGGTTTTCTAACTTTGACATCTGAGTAGTTCCTCTGATACAAAATGTAGATTTGCAAAAATTACCAGATTTCAGAATGAGTGGTATACTGTGCCACGGCTGGGTTTGTCTGTCTGGCGATGTCTTGTCTAGGCCCTCAGGTCATCCTCTGAAACTCATGCATGGCGGCTTCCTCTTCATCTGTCTCGATCCTCAGCAATCTGGGGAGGAAAAAAAACAGAGATAAGGATACAGGAAAGGTACAACACTGGTATAATTGGAAACTTATGTTCATTCCAACCCTCTGAAAAATATAAATGTAATAGGTGTTTTGAGAATATGAAAAGGACGTGTTGAAGAAAAATCCTGTAATCAGTTAAAATTCCTGAGAAATCACAAGCCTGGTTATACATTTTTATAGGGGCAGAGGCAGTTTAACAACTGCCTTGTTCTGGACTAGTTACCCCTCCCAGTCCTGTTCGCACCGTGAAGAGGCTAGTTATTAACTTGTCTTGTTTCGGTGCGAGGGGCTGGTTTCTTCAGTGTGGAGTAGTTGTAACAACTCAATGACTTAGTAGCCCCCCACCTTGGAGTGGCCATTGGCCTTGTGTGGGTCGAATTTGCGTAAAAAAAAAAACTAAAAAAAAAACCATTGATGTTTCCACCAGGATTCTCTTGCCATCTTCAGGAGACGACCCACTCACATACCTCTGTGATCGCCTTCTCAAGAAGCTCTTGTAACGCTTGTAAGCCAGCACAGACATGGCAAAGGAAACAAAGACAATGCTGAAGGCTAAGACGAGCCCCTGGCCAACACTGCTGACGTGGAGGCCGTTGTAGTGGGTCGGCTCTGTTGGAAGCATCTTGGATGTGACTGGAAGCGTAGGAACTAGGGCTCCCGAGGAGCAGTGTCTTTGCATTGAATCTGAAAGTGAAATTGGCGAGTAGCAGTCCAGAGTGAGATTTTGAGGATATCCGACAGTGGAAATCTTCGGATACCCGGGTACCCGTAAACAATTTTGTAAAAACTCCCGAATGTATAAAATAACAAATATGAACACAAGTTTCTCTTGTTTTATTAGAGTCACAAGAAATGTGGACTTACTGTAATAATTTCCTGCCTCTATATTAAAAACAACTCGTAGTACCCCATTCCCAACACACAAAAAAAAAAAAAAATTAATGTGTCTCTGCGAACAATAGGCACAAATACCAACTCATGATACTGGCACAATTGCAGTCAACTGAAAACAAACTAGATACCGTACATCAAACAAAAGCCAGCAAGTCTGTGAAAGGCTTTCGGCAAATGTTACTTCTAAAGCCTACCCGCTCAGTGCACATCGTAGCCCTCTAGCGGTGAATTTGCACCCAGTGTCTTGATGATCGCCACTTTGCCATCATATAAGTGCTGTGCATACACTTTATGCGTGTATGTTATGGTACTTAGCGCGGGTGTACTTCTGCCAGCCAATGATCGCTGGAGATATTCCACACGTACGCATATCAACTGTAAAATATGCAAAACGCGACGCACCTTTCGCCAACAGTGGTCTAACAACATGTGCCCTCAACAGCTCATGAAAGGTGGGAATATGTAACCGAGTTTTCTTCATTTTGTTGGGAAAAAAAATGAAAAAAAAAAGAAAAAAAAAGAAAAAAATCGGACACTTCCATTTGTGTGGCTTAAATGTTAAAAAGCCGTTTATGGGTAATTAGATACAGAAAAATGGAACTGAATAATGAGAGATCTGGGTACCCGGATACCCGGCACAGCCTTTAGTCCAGAGATTATGGTGTCTCTCTAAAACCATCAAATAATTCACGGGCAAAAACCAACAAGAAACAGTGAAGTGCTGCAGAAACGAACATCGTGGCGGTTTATATTTAATCTGAATTTTAATATTTCCTCTCTATATAATTTGTAGTCTTAATTAGGGCTGTACGTTTTCGGATATTTTTGGAACCGGATACCCGACATCAGGAAACGTCGGATACCCGGATACCCGTTTTCATTTTTGTTGAAAACATGCCTCCGGTGGTGCACAAATACATGTACTGTAAATGGTAACAAATTGACTTTTATAATACAGAGGATACCATACTATCGATCTTTTCTTTATTGGAGTGTAATCTCTTGAATTTAAATACAATTGTCTGTAAAAGTGTAAACATTACATTGTTCAAGAGTCACAGATTTCTGTTCGCACCGCTCAAATCTTAAGTCCGAATTTTAAAAAGTCGTTTACGGGTAATTGGAACCAGAAAATGGAACCGGGAAATGACCATTTCGGTCGGGTATCCAGATACCCGGCACAGCCCTAGTCTTAATTGAATGGTTTTCATTGAATAGTTTATTCATTTTACAAAGAAAATTGAACTTCTTCCAACAGAGGTTTCCAGTCCTACGGTTGGCGGTCTCCCAATTATCATTTTTCTGGGTGTGCTTGACTGCTATTCAAAAGCCATTAAAACCCTCCTACAATCAGTGCAATTTTTGAAACAACCCATTCAGGCCACTCCAAGCCATTAGCTGTTGCCAGTGGCCTCCTATGGTTACCCTTCTGTGCACTGTCACAACACTGAGATTGCAGGGTAAAGTGGTCTCCCATTGATACATTGCATGCCATACAAATATGTTCAAACATTTACAGTGGCCTTGTGTGACACACAGTTGATTTTGTAAGATTACTTGGAAAGGACAGCAGGTTTGTACATGTATGTACTGAAGGTTGCCCAAGAACAGAATTTTGTGGATCAGAGTGGCCTCCATGTGTAGGAGGGTTAAACTCATACATGCCATGTAGCCAGGGATCACACTCCTAAGTTAAGATGCTAAACCTGGAAAGTGGCAGTCGGAGATCCCTTACAGAGGATGCAGCTTATTAACGCTCCTACTATACCTGCACTTTAGTGGCAAGTAGCTATAGAGGTCAAAACCAGTCAACTGCCTGTTTTGACTGTTGACCCAAATGTGCACACAGGGGCATTTTTTACTGGTTTTTACTGTCATTTTGATCACCCTGAACAATACAAGACGATGCTTTTTATCACTAAAAAATGGTCGACTCATTTTGACCTGTAAATGTACTTACTACACATAAGGTTCGACAGTGTTTGACTTTTTAAGTGCACTAGATATACCTTGGCAAGTACAAATGTATATCAACATTTTGACTGATTTTGATCCTTGTAGTAGTAGGAGGGTTAACCCTAACTCCCTAGCCTTAATTACCAGGTACCTTCCTCAATCCTTCATAATCCTCCGAAATGTGTTTGTGCATGAAACTCACTGCCTCAATCCTTCATAATCCTCCAACTTGAGTTTATGCATGAAGCTCACTGCCTCAATCCTTCATAATCCTCCACTATCAAATGCACGACCCTCCTCAATCCTCCATAATCCTCCAATTGGTGATTTTCGAACGTGCCTCATTCCTCCAAAATCCTCCAAATCCTCCGGAGGATTATAGAGGATTTAGGAGGGTTAGGGTTACTATATCTAGGATTAAGTGATTAATATTTTCTTTTAAATAGCTTTAGTGATTTTTCTCTTACCTTCTTTTGTGGCTTTCACAATTCCTGAGGACTGTACGTCAATATTGCCATTTCTACATTCCATCCACACCTCTGAAGCGCCCTCTCTCAAGAATATTGAACCATTTGTTGGCAGGTCCAGTTCCCGGAATGTCTCTGTTCTGTGTTGTGTTACCATGGTGTCTGATGTGTAATTCAATACGCAGCTTGTCGGAGCATAGGGATGAAAACTCCACCACTGCACAACACTTTTGTAATCCCCCTGAGTTTCCTGAGTGCAGACTAAAATTTGAACTGTGCGACCAAGGGTCAAAGGGTAAAGGATAAATTTAATCTGTAAAAAAAATTACTGATGAATAAGATTTTGAGATTTAGTGCCTGACATAATTTGCACCGTGCATGAGATCACTGTTGACCGAGAGGGCAGGAATAGTGCATTGCATTTTGTGTACTTTGCATTTGATGTGTGTACCCGCAGAATATCTCAAGCGATCATTGGCTAGTAGGAGTACACGTGCGCATAGTAACATGCGCATAAAGTGTACACACAACACTCACTTGAGGCCAAAGTGGTTATCATCAAGACACTGGGTACAAATTGACCACTAGAGGGCTGTGATGTACACCAAGGTGTTAGCCAGGATTCAGAAATAGGGTTTCCAAATTTGCTGGAAATTTCAAAACAGGGTGTCCAAATTGTTCACTTACAATACTTTTACATGTAAATGACAGATGAAATAGGGTGTCCAAAATTGAAACGGGATGCCCAAAAAACACCCAGACACCCCCTCTGGCTAACACTATGATGTACATAGAGCGAACAAATCAAAATAAAGACATCTCCTCAAAATATTTTTTTGTTGTTGCTATGAAACGATTGTTGGATTTATAGGAATTCTGCCATGCTGTGTTACAAACGTGGCCTCTCTTAGCCACCATACTTTGTGTACAGAAAATCTGGTCTGGTTCTGCGTATATATGCATCACTTAAAAAAAGACTACCAAAAAAAAACCCAGAAAACAGGTTTTTTTTGCCCTTAACTTGTGACACATCCCAAGATTTATGTACATCATAGCCCTACAACTTGTTCTGGAAACTATTTCACAAAACATTTTGCAAGTGTGAGGCATTTACAAATCTAAAACTTTGCATTTCAACAACTATTTTATTAACTAACATTAAACAGTCGTCAGCTTTCATTAAAGGGTCATCTGATTTTCTCAAAAGCATGATGCATAACAAAATAACATGGCAGACAATATTCACCGACGTGACAGAAAAAAACCCATAAAAAACGGTGAATATGTTCAACAATTGACACGAAAATTACCCAAAAAATTACCACAAAAAAGTACATGTATCTGTATCACAGATAATGTATTATGATGGTTTATGATTCATACAGTTCAGTTCATGACAAATTCTTTTTATCCGTCTCCGGAGTAAATCCAGACTCACCGTTACTTGGGTAGTATGGAGGATTGCTTTTGGAGCACACTTTGCTTACGTTGGCCCCTGAAGACAAAGAACACATAATTGATTTGAAAGGCAGAATCGAGCTGTGGTTTTATCTTTCAGCCTCTCATACTTTGTACAATAACAGCAATGATGATAAAATTACTTTTAGTGCACTTAACCCTCCTACTGCAGCTGAACTTTAGTGGCAAGTAGCTGTAGTGGTCAAAATCAGTCAACTGACTGTTTTTGACCGATGGCCCAATTGTGCACACAGGGGCATTGTCGACTGGTTTTGACTGTCATTTTGACCACCCTCAACAATTCAAGATAATGCTTTTAACACTCCTACTATAGCTGAACTTTAGTGGGAAGTAACTATACAGGTCAAAAACCAGTCAACTGACTGTTTTTACTGTTAACCCAAATGTGCACACAGGGGCATTTTTGACTAGTTTTGACTGTCATTTTGACCACCCTGAACAATACCAGACAATGCTTTTTATCAGCCAAAAATGGTCGACTCATTTTGACCTGTAAATGTACTTACTACATGTAAGGTTTGACAGTGTTTGACTTTTAAGTGCACTAGATATATACCTTGGCAAGTATATCAAACTTTTGACTGTCAAAACTTACGTGTAGTAAGTACATTTACAGGTCAAAATGAGTTCAGGGTGGTCAAAAAGGACAGCAAAAACCAGTCAAAAATACACCTGTGTGCACATTTGGGACAACAGTCAAAACAGGCAGTTGACAGGTTTTGACCTCTGTAGTCAACTTCCCACTAAAGTGCAGCTCTAGTAGGCGGGTTAAAAGAAAGTAAACAAAGCAGTTTTGACAACATTACTAATGTTGTACCTTCCCTTTCAGCTTAACATATCTGCGTATGCATGCTGTTAATGTTATGGAGGAAGGAACACGTCTACAGTCTAGGCAATGTAGTAATATCCAGTAATACGCATGTCTGGTGGTCTTTAGGAGACGTGTACCCTTTTCTAAGTCACTATGTAATGACGATTCAGTGGTAATAATGACTTGTTATTTATGTAATAATATCAATTGTTGCTTCCACCTTAACCCTCCTACTGATAGACCATTTGAAACCACTGGTTTTGTACACACATGGTGATACCATTTGAACAGTGTTGGTAGCAAGCTTTAAGTATTCAAATCCATTCAAATGCATAGAGGGTCCATTGATTCACCACTTAGAAGTATCCAAAAACAAGGTGTTGTATTAGCTGTACTACCATTTGGAAAGATCCAAACAAGGTTTTGTATTAGCTGACCTACCATTCAAAACCATTTGGGGGAATCAATACTGTACAGTTATTTCACCATTCAAAACCACAAAAGTGAATGGTTTCAAATGGTGCATCAACTTGTATGAAAAAGGTACCAAAAGTAGGAGGGTTAAATTGATGAATTTTTTTTAAGTACTACATGTATACATGTATAAATGATTAATTCCTTATACTTTCAGAAGCATAAATATCATTAACCCTAGGTGACCTTCCCAAATCCTCCAAAATCCTCTTTGTTGAAGTGAAGGATTTTGAAGAATTGAGGTTACATGGTACATGTACATATATGTTTTTTGCTAAAGTGAAGGATTTTGAAGGATTGAGGTTACGTGCTACATGCTCTTAGCTAAAGTGAAGGATTTTGGAGGATTGAGGTTATTAGGCATACTTGCCTTTCCATGGTATATGTACATCCATGTTTGTTGTAGTGATTGCAAGGTCAGTGCTTGGGTCAGTGGACAGTTTATTGCTCTATGCATGCAGGGAGGGTTCCTCTAAAATCCTTCAGTAGTAAAGCAAGCACATGACATGTAAATGTATGCACACATGTGTTTCTAATATGTGATACATGTACATGGCCAGGGACCCCCCCCCCCTTCATGCATGGAGCAATAAACAGTGTCCACTGACCCAAGCATTGACCTTGCAATCACTACAACAAACATGGATGTACATGTACCATGGAAATGCAAGTATGCCTAATAACCACAATCCTCCAAAATCCTTCACTTTAGAAAATGTCTGTAGAAGGGGTTAGGGTTCTAAGTACAACATTTACTGGAAGATTTTATACACACCGCTGTACAAATTATGCAGACATCTAGGGTAATATAGGCAATATCAATGGGGAACAACTTTATTGAATATTTTGCAATGCAATAAGGAAAGAATGTAGATGACTGCTGCCAATGTTCTCGCAAACAATGACAAATATCAAATATAAGTTTCCTACAAAATATGACAGAGGACAAACTAAAGGAGAGAAAAATGTAGTCAAGTGACGATTGGAATAAATTACTGTTGGAGATTTTGTGCAATAAATTCATGCACATTGTCGTATACTAAAACTACATGATTATACACTTTGTGCACAAGTGGCGGTTGGATTCGACATTCTTTCCCGTAACTTTTTTAGGCAGATCATTTCAGTGAAATGAATGAGGGCGATATTCAGTTTGTGACATCATATGCATATTAACCCTTGTATACATGCAGTCTCCAAAATGCCACAAAAACTTGTGTCTGCTAAATACACAATGCTTTTTCTATGTATGCCTCAAAATATTACATACATGTACTGTACACAAGAGTGGTACATGGATACCCCAAAATGCCCCTGGGACAAAAACAGTGTTCTGACCTTCACACAAACCGAGTGTGCCCCAGGGTGCCATATGGTATTTTGTGGACAACTCCTGCTATGTACAGTGTATTTTGCAATGAAACAAAGCAGGTGGCTGCTTCAGTTTACCTCATCTCTCTGAAGTGCCTTGGGGAATGCCATTAATCTTCAGATAAGAAAGTGTGTGCCTCAAAATGTCACAGTTGTGACATTTTGAAGTATGGGTTGACTTTGTTAAGAACAACACTGATAATAGGAGGGTTAAAGGTCTATTGTGAATTTTGATAAGCAATTTGTGAATTTTACTATGCAATAAAAGAAAAATCATTCATTGGCTTATTCATGATGTAATTTTTTTTAAATAATCTCATTTGTCTTATTTTTTGGTCCATCTTCTCTTACCTGCAACAAAGGATATCTCACTGGACTTGTGGCTAGTGCTTGACCCGTTAAGATCATTAACAAAACAAGTCATCTGAAGGATATACTGAACTGCCGTCTGCAAGTCGGTCAATTTCAAGTTTCCTGTAGGGGCCAGATGGCTTTCTCCGTAGGACACTGACGCTTGGTTCTCACGATATAAGAGGTCACAGTTCATGTGAGAGGTCAGGAGGTATACAGCGATCGTCCATGTGACAGTGGTGGCATTGTCTTTGGGATCTTTCTCAACGCAGACGAACACCTCATCAAAAAGTTCTGAGGGTACAAAATGAGACTGAAGGGTTAAAGAAAAACTTTTGAGAAAATTCAGGATCATGTATTCAATCATTAACCCTAACTCCCTAAGCATTTTTACTAGAAACCTTCCTCAACCTATCAAATCCCAACACCATGGTTGACTGTTGCTGGTTTACAGTACTCAACCCATCAAACTCCAACAGTCCACTTGCCATAACAGTACTCAACCCGTCAAACTCCAACAGGCCCTTAGCTGTTGGATTTTGATTGAGTGGGGACACATGGCCCAAAGTAAAGTTTGAACACTGGAGTCACACAGTACTCAACCCATCATAATCCAACAATTGTTTTCATGCTAAAAAAACTTAAATATACAAAAACTAAAACACCCTATGGAATAAATGGTAGGTTCTAGTTGTATGATGTATATAGACACAATGCCAAGCATACCCAAGTACAATATTTGCCTTTATCAGTTGTTTATTACAGCAGGTTGCATACACACACTCTCTCCACTCAAAGTCCAACAATGTTGCATGCTAGTAGAACCACCGTCCTCACTCAATCAAAATCCAACACTGTTACTGCACACATACAGTACTCATCCAGCCATATTCCAACACTTTACACATGCCATATCAGAAGTACACAGTACTCAACCCATCAAACTCCAACAATCCCTGGTGTTGGAGTTTGGCTGGATGGGGATCATTAATAATAATAATAATAATACAGAAGATTTGTAGCGCGCACATATCCACCCTGCTGGGTGCTCAAGGCGCGGGTTAATAATAAAAATATGTACAAGTTTATATATCGCACGTATCCACCAAACTGGTGCTCAAGGCGCACTACATTATTACCCCTGCTAATCAGGTGCAAAAATAATTCCTGAAACCATCTCAGCTCCCTGGGGAGTATGCAGCTCAATTGCTGCCATTACAGTAGGCAGGTCACACAAATTTTAATATTGTGCGTAAATCATTTCAAATGGATCTTAACTTGAAGGGCTTGATGAAAGAAACACAAATCTGAAACAAAAATTGAAATCGGACCTACCGTTCTTGAGTTATGGCAAATTAATGAGGTCAAAATTAAATAGCGATTTTAGCCATTTTGGTCAAAAAAGAGGAAATTTGAATATTTTACATTTTTACTTTTATATTTCAACATCAATTAACAGATTTGGTCAATCAAGTTTAAAATTTTACCAATATTTGGGCAGGGAAATTAATCCAAAAAAAATCCAATGCCACATTTCTTTTTAGTTTTGGACACAGGGCTCGTTAAAGATGGTCCATTATGCTATGGTCCCATCACGGGACAAGATGGATTTCGTGAAAAATGACTAAGTCCAGCTAATTAATATGCATAAATGCTCTAACTTGAGAACGGTTCATGTGACAAGCCTGAATTTTGGCACAAGTATTGTTTGTACGAAAAGCTAAGTTTGGAACTCCTTGCCAGTGATCTGTTGAAAATAAAAAAATAAAGAAAAACAATTAAAAATTCCATTTTTTTCTCCAACTTCATAAACGAAACTCTGTGCTCCCTGCCTTTATTGAAAATTGTTAATAAGTCAAGGTAATTGAAAAAGAACATATCGTTTTTCCATTTAGTGAAAAATTCCTTTTAAATTTTAAACAATACATGTTGGAAACAAAGCTAATTTTATGATGAAAAATTCTGCTTTTTTAAAATTTAATTTTAATAACCAGTATAAAAAAAAAATCAAAATTACGGGGAGTAACACTACAGGATAGAACAGCCGACAAATCAATGACGGTGACATAGGCATTGTGTTTGTAGTTACAAGATATCACGTGACTCCTTACATTGCCGTTTCGTTTATTGTGCATGACCCTCATGCAGTATGAAAAACAACGTACATTTTTTCTGATTTTTTTCCTTGTTTAATCTTATTTTCTGTGTTGAACTAGGATATATTTTACAAGATTGCAAGTAACTGCACACTTAAAAACAAGAAACTATACATGGAAGTCGATATTCTGAGAGCAGAAGCTCGAGTTCATCGCTGCTCCATCCCGACACGCACTCGACTCGACCGCGTGACAAAATCCAACTCGTCGTCGTGGTCAGTGGTTTCCGAAACTGAAAAAAAAAATCACGCATTCCCATGTTTGGCCTTTGATTTCGTAGCGTTCTTAATTGATGTTCTTTACAAACTAAAAAGTAAAATAAAGTTCAACTCCTCTACTTTAACATAATTTTTCCGAAATTTTATATTTTTGGGGAAAAAGATTAATTCCTTATCAAATCGTCGTTTGCCACTCCGGGACGCCATTTTGAAAATTCTCGGACCATACCCATGAAAGCTTGGGCTTTTCCGAGTCTATTTGTAGATTCTGGATCGCTTACGTTGACAGGAACGCATCGGAATCTACCATTTTGCTAGGGCTGAAGCGCCCGGTGCTGAAGTCCCGCAACGATTAATGGCGCTTCCGCGATTCACGGTCGCTCGGAGGTGTTTTTCAAATGGTGTTTAGTACAAGATTTTCGGACCCAATCAACCCCAAAAACACACGATGGAATGATAAAACAACACACATCACTATAATGGTATTTATTTCTTCATTTTATTTATATTTCACATCGTAACAACATGCCAAAAGTTGGCAATTTTTTTCATACCGAGTGTATTTACGAGGAACGTGCACACGGTGAGTGTGTTTGACCTGCCTAATTACAGCACATATAGGGCCAATCAAACACAACAACCAACTCCGCCCTATACATGTAGGTACATGTACCTATTTTCACCTGAGTGGAGAGAAGCAATTATGGTAAAGTGTCTTGCTCAAGAGCACAAGCACCATGTTCGCAGCCAGGATTCAAACCCACATTCTGATGAATCAACATAATCAATAACGTCACAGCGAGCTTTACTGATTCAGAATCTATTTCTTTTATCACACAAAAAAAATTGATTAAATGGACATGATCATCATGGCACTCTGCCGCATAGTGAGAATGTTAATTGTTATGATACTAGTAGTAGGCCTAGTACTAACGGTAAGCCTGGTTACGAAACTAACGTAACGTTAGTGTAGCATATACAGTGTGTCTAAAAAAAAATGCAAACAAAATTTAACAGAATGCCAGACGTAGAATGAGTAACCAGCATAGATAATATAGGTATGGTTTGAAAGATACACCTTTCCACTTTAAAATGAGACATCAAACGTCCAAATCTGATAATTTTTGACAGAGTTATGAGTACTTTTCCAAGAGAGGTCAAATTGACAATGGGACAAAGTTTTTAAATGCAGTGATAATCGATTTTGTTTAGATGTGCAAGTGTTGCAATGTGGATGAACTGTTGATGATTGCATCCCTTCCCCCTCAACATGCCCTCCCTCTCGCTCGATACACAGGCGACATCGTCTCTCCATGTCTCCCATCGCTCTCCTAACAACATCTGGAGTCTGCCGCAGGACGTCAATCTCAGCTGTCACGGAGAGTCTGCAGGTCCGGAGAGGGAGTCGTGTACACCTTGGATTTCAAGTATCCCAGAGGTAGAAATCACACGGGGTGAGGTCTGGAGATCTCGGTGGCCATTCATGCACATGATTCAACGCTATGACACAGTCTCCGAACGCTTCATGAAGGCGGTCTCGGACAGCCAGTAGACGATGAGCCGGAGCGCCGTCTTGAGCCCACCACAGGCACCTAAACACACCTCGCTCCTGAACCTCAAAATGTTCCTCAAGGATGGAGATGACATCATCATTCAACATCTCAAGGTAATGCCGGCCGTTGAGGTTGCCCTGAAAAAACACCGGTCCGACGATGAGGCCACTGCCGCAGAGGCCAACCCAGACACTCACTTTCTCACGTTGGAAGTTGTGCTCGTAATTGAAGGGAGGTGGATGTTGTTTGGGGGCGTACTCTCGAACATTGCGTGAGTTGACTTTTCCGTCGAGAGAAAAATCCAGCTTCATCGCCAATGACAAGATGATGAACGAATCGCACATCTGCCTGCAGCTGGTCGACGACCCACTGACAAAAATTCAACCGTCTTGGCAAATCCGGCAGTAGCAGCCGATGTCGCATGCGCATTTGGTAGGGGTGCATGCCCAGGTCCAGCCGAGTGATGCGATTGAACGTGGCATGTGGTAGGCCCAGTCCATTCCATCTCGCACTGACATGCGGGTTGGCATCCAGCTGCACCTCCACCAATTCGATGTTTTCCGCCGACCTCCCAGTCCGATGTCGCCCGGAACGCCCTCGATTGAGATTGAGGCTGGTACCCTCCCTCTGGTACTTTCGCAGGTTTCTCCAGATAGTGCTGGCTGCAGGTGGATCTCGATCTGGGAATCGCTGCATAAATGCATCGATAACACCATTTACTCTTCCAGTACGGATGTATTCCGTGACACAAAAAACTCTCTGCTCGTTAGTTAGCTGAACACCAACCATGATCAATGTTTGACGAAAAATGAATTGACAGTACACAGTTGCACTGTAAGTTAATTAAGCACATTACATAATACTCTAAAAAAAAATGTTTAGCAAGTAAACACTTTTCTTGGTATCAGTTTGTAAACATGTTTACTAGCTGAACGTACATTATGTCCAATTCCTAAACATCAATTTTCATTGGCTAAACACTATCCGTCCTCATGCTAAAAATGTTTAGCATGTAAACATGTTTACAAACTGATAGTGATAGCAAGAAAGTGTTTAGAACTGTGTTTACTCGCTAAACACATTTTTGTAGGCCAGGCAATTATCCACACAGAGGCAATTAGGCTACCTTTGTCCCAATGGCTAAAATTGAAAACTTGGTCCCATCGTCAATTTGACCTCTCTTGGAAAAGTACTCATAAGTCATAACTCTCTCAAAAATTATCAGATTTGGACATTTGATATCTCATTTTAAAGTGGAAAGGTGTATCTTTCAAACCATACCTATATTATCTATTCTGGTTACTCATTCTACGTCTGGCATTCCGTTAAATTTTGTTTGCATTTTTTTTGAGACACACTGTATAGCATAGGCTATATTGAAAGTACGTTATACCATGGAGGAAGGATTTCCGTCCTCCATGGTAATACTAGTTACTACTACTACATCATGCATTATGTGCACAATAACACTAACAGTTAACGTTATATCAAATAATACAAAATAACATACCGGGACTGCTTGCAGAAGAGCACATTTTTATCACGAAACCAAAACAGATTGCCGTCACCAAGAGCATTATGTTAATGCCACTGCATCGGTTGTTCAGTCCCAACAGTAGACGGGATCATAACATTCGCCAGTATTGAAAAAAATGTAGAAAAACTTGGGACATTTGCCCATTACGATATAATGTGTACAACTTACAAGCAGCTGACCTCCACTGAATAAAAGCCACTGGTGCCCGAAGTGTAATGCGTCTTGAATACGACTTCGACTACCGGTACCAGCGACAGGATTTTAATTTTGTTTGCGTACCACCAATCAATAATATCAGGGATGGGATCAGTCTTCGCGATACCCCACAGCCCTCACCCAGGCGATAATCCCTAAATTTATATCCACCCCTACCCCACCCACTATATATCAATACAGCTTCAGGATGGGGAACTTCAAAGTTGAAACTGTAAAATGAAATGACATTCCGAGACAAACAATTACATCAATCACATTTAATGCAAACTGGGGAGGGGTGGTAAACAAATAAAAGGGGGTAAACGGATGCAGAGAGGGAAACTGCAATTAGGGGTTTTGATCCACGGCATGGTATAATGGTGGATATTTTATAGAGGTATTTTGTATCC
This sequence comes from Zoroaster sp. YZ-2022, assembly GCA_029582265.1. Lineage (NCBI taxonomy): Eukaryota > Metazoa > Echinodermata > Asteroidea > Forcipulatida > Zoroasteridae > Zoroaster > Zoroaster sp. YZ-2022. Next base: position 25,293,293 of record CM055825.1, on the reverse strand, counting down.
TGAAGGGAATAAACTACACGGGGACTGCAACTAAATTAAACCGAAATACAAGAACCACTAGGGGACATTCCACGAAACTGGCAAATAAAATTAGATATCCCGTTTAAATCTTCATCACCATTCCTTCTGTCAGAGACTAGTGAAATGGTGGAACAGACTGCTAACAGACTCCTATTAAGGGATATTTAGGGTATATAACACGTTATTTCTCTTTAGCTTTTGCTGGTCAACATACGTTTGACACACTACTACAACTAGCAAAGTTGGCGGCAATCTACAGGTGAGAATCACATATATGTTTACAAAAGAGGTCAATCTGCAATGGGCAAAACAAATGTACACCAGTCTATGACAAGAAACCATGAAATCTGATATTTTTGGATGTCGATCGGCAGTAAAATTCTTAATTTGATTTATTTTCTCATTTTTCAAAATTAAAACAATTCTTGATGTCATGTGGAGAAGTATAGGTACCAATTCATCAAATACGCACACTTTTTTTTTGCCCGGCGGGAAATCACCCAGATAGCCTACTCATCAAGGTCACATTGCAAAGTGAAAGTGTAAGAAAGTCAAGTGGTCTATTGTAGGCCTGCTGTTTTTTCCCAGTCAGATTTTCCACGAAATTCAACCTCTCAAACCGATCATGCCACACATCATCAATTAAAGTATTTTCTTCCTTGTCTTCTTTCAATTCAAAACTGGGCTCTGAGAGAATAAGAGCACTATTTCAGGTTTACTAGTGAGAAATGAATAAAATAAAAGAATTATATTATATGCTGATGCACCAATTATTTTATGTCAGTGGGAATTAATGGGCAATGTAAAACATTGACCAAAATATAATTGTAAAAGGAAGGTTACATATGGCATATGTAAAATTAACGGAATAAAATAATCAAACATTCCACCCCCCGCGTTGAATTATTTAACACACAAAACATTATGTAATTTTCTTTGATTACCTCCCCAGCATTTTAGATAATGTCTCCTGACTACATTCTATTGTTAGTTATACTCGCAAATGTTGGAAACCCGACTGTACTAGTATTATGACCGTATTATTTAGTACATACTACCATCCATGATACTATGTATGTACTACTACCCGATCTAGTCTACTGAAAGTATTTGATCGCTGTTCTCTATACAGTAATACACGGTCAGGGTCAGTTGGAGTGTATAACGTTAGCTGTTGTGTAGGTTGGAGTAATTCGGGGGAAAAAGTGGAGAAGTTGGTGAAAACTTGGCCAATTTAAGGTAATATTTAAAAAAGAGTCTGAGGTTCTGTAAACTGAGAATAATTAACGGGAACGGTATTATTCAATGGGGGACAATGATTTATTATTGACCAACTCGACTGTCACTGACGTGATTCGACCACCAACTCGACCTTCAGAAATCAGTGGAAATAGAAACAAAATATAAGTGATTACAGGGAAGGTAGGATTAAAATGTATTTGGCGAAAGATTTTACTATCATACCTGCACATTTGCTTAAATTAAAAAATTCCACTGTTACAAACTTCACTTGGGCTAGTATTATGGAAGACGACACACATTGATTTAATTTGAAGGCGTGGCACAAGCCACAAGAGCCTGTCCTGTATTTTCAGAACATTTCGCATTTTATTTATTTTGTGCACAACTTATTGGATGGCAATCATTTTGTAATCTGCTACAGCCATCTTAAATAAGTCAAACTAGAACACTGATTCCATGCCCTGTTGAAAGTCTGCTGTCCTGATGAGTGATGATACTGTCCCTTTAATGTATTTCTTAAATCTAAGAAAGTAAGCATATTTTTAGAGGTTGTACCTTCCCTTTAATAAAATAAAAAACTGTTATTTATATATTTAACCCAAAAAATTAATTCGTATAATTTTTAGATTGAAAGGATTTGGAAGTCTGACATCAAACTTTCCAACATGGGGTCGATGATGGCAAAAGCGATGGACGAGAGCTTCCAAAAGAACAAGAAATTTATGATGGAAAGTCAGCTTACAGTGGTATGTTCAAACCTAGCCTAGATTGGACTCTGAACTACGTGTTGCACAACTCCCTTGGAGTCTGTGGAACCCTCTACAGTAAAATGAATTAAGCTGAAATGGAAAGAATGTCATATCCGGCCGCCACTTTTTAAGGGCTTTTTTGGATTTTTTTTTGCAACCACTAACCAGTTAAAAAATCATTCTATCGATTTTTGGTGGTACAGAAAGCGAAAACTATCTTCAAAATCCACTTTTATGATGGTTTTTGGACTTGATTTCCCTTCTAAAAAAATCCTCCCCTTCAGAAAATAGAAGGATCCTATTTTATAGTTGCCACTACGCATGTACAATGACTGTGTTGGTCACTAATTGTGGAGTTTACAAGATCAGACTGACATGACTGAGGAAGTCATCGTATACCAAAAATGCCTGATTTTTATGAAATAAATATCCTGGAATAATTTGAAGTATATGTCCATCATCATCCATTATGTTCTCCACCTTACCAGGTAGGTAAGATTACATTATTGGTTATATTTAATGAAAAATAGTGGCGGCCAGATACGACATTCTACCCCATATTTCACCTGGATTTTTCGACAACATTTTGCTACCGTGCTGTTACGAGCTCAAGCCTGGAATTTCATTCTTGGAGGGGCACTAGGCCACTTTTCCTGAGTAAAGGGCACTTCCAGTTGAATATCAGTATGTCTATATGGGAAAATATAGACCAGTGTAACGAAATTCCAGGCCTACAGCTGCGAAGTTGCCATCATGAAATGTCACTTTATTTAGTGGAAAAATTAGGTACAACTATAGAATGCAGGGCCACACCGAAGGTTACTTCTTATAAATTTATGTAATCTGACTGAGAAATACACAACTGCAGTTCCTAGGTCAAATTCAGAAAAAGGGAAAAATTTGGCCCTGCATTCTGTAGTTACTCCAAAAATTACAGATTGAAATTTCTCCATGCGCAGTGTTTATGGTATTGCACAATAATTAACATTCCAGCAAGTGACCGCTCATGGTGCACCACGCAACTTTGGATCATAGACATCACATCTGTCGCTCTACGGCGTCTATGCATAATGCTATTCAACTTGACCACACTTGTTCTAAGGACCAATTTTTCTTGAAGGCAGCATAAAAAATCTGCTGCACTAAGACATCAAAAAAAAATATTTTTTTTAAAGTCTCAGGTTTCTGGTCTCCGCGTGTGTTGCCTCAGACCCATGCAGTGGCATTTTTATTTTATTTTTTTGTTGTGAAGCGATGTCCAATTGCAGCTAAAATTGCTAGATCGATTGGAATTCTGCCGTGCTGTGTTTTAAATGACTTTTTCACATAGGGGTATGAACATTTGCCCGATTTGTGAGGCCTCTCTTTAGCCACCATACTTTGTGTATGGGAAATTTGGTCTGGTTCCAATAACTGCATCATACATGTATCACGTATTTCACTGGTTGGCACCACACCGCACCGATTTTGAAGCTGACCTATGATGTTTTGGCCTAACGTATGGGTTGTCTTCATTACACTGAAGCAGAAATAAATTTATAAATAACATTAATACCCTCCCCTGTCACTGTTTTAGATGGACCGTCAGATTCAGATGCAGAATCAGATGAGAGAGAAAATGATGGCAATGCAACTCTCAGGAGCTAGAGAGCTGTTCAACTGGTATGCATCCTTCTACGGAGTGGCTGCGGTGGGCTGCCTTGCTGGGTAAACTTTCACAATTGAATAGAAAATCGGTGATGAAAAGTCACAGGCCAATTAACAATTTTACAAAGTTTATAAAACAACAGGGGGTATTCTCGGGCCTTAAGGCTGGTTCATACTTGAAAGCGAATGCGAAGCGAAATTCGTGACGTCGACAATGGTTCAATGGCAATGGCGTAGCGGTACTTTTCTCACCTTTCACCTCTGTGGACCCAGGTTCGAATCCCACTCGAAACCTGAGTCGACATGTGGACTGAGCTTTCAGTCCTTAATCCTAACCACCTCAAACAGCAGGGTTTGTTTGATTTTGATGGACTGTGTTACTGTACAGCCCAGACAGGGATACTTTACATGGGGCCCGGGTGTCCTAATTACAGCTAAGTCCAACAGTTGGGTGGTAGTGTTTGTGCATGGTGGTGGATTTTGGCGGATTGAGGAATGTTCTAAGCCAAAATAGCTAGAGGGTTAGGGTTAATACCTGATTCCTTCCCTATGATGTAGGACTTCCCAACTACATCTATAACCGAGCATTACTTCATCATCTTCTCTTCACAGGTTTCTTATGCTTGGGAGCTAAAGTGCTGAAGGTCCTATTGAGGAATATAAATAATTATAGTCTAAAGACTGTCACAAGGCGTTAAACTCAACTCTTATTTTACAGATTCCTTAAAAGCAAGAAGCCGGCAATACTTGTTCCACTGGTTCCACTGTCATTTATCATTGGATACCAGTATGATTACACTTACGGGACCAAGATACAAAGAATACGAGGTAAGTAAAATAAATTAATTTCAAGCACATTGAAACCTGTCAGTAGTGAACATGAAGCATTGGTAATCTAAAATCAAACGTTCCGTTGGTGTTAACCCTAGGTATTCTGGCTAGGAACCTTCCTGAATCCTCTAAAATCCATCAGTGCACTTTTGGAAACATGCACTTATCTTTAAAATGCACCATGCATTTTTTGTTGATCTTTCATATTCTGTACTTCTTGCCAGGTTGTAATTTTGTCCCATTTGAAGAGGTGAAAGTACCAGTTTCCAACAGTGCTGAATTTTCCCCAAAAAGTGTCCCTTGGAGGACATGGGGTGGTTAGGGTTAATGTTATTGATGGTATAAAACTTCCCTTGAAATTGTTATGTATGAGGTGCCATCGTCTCAGTAAAATAAGTCATACTATTAAAGTTTGTGTTTGCTGATTCAACTACAGTGTATTTATGATACACCGTAATACGCTCATATTTTCACAGGTCAGTTGCTTTATTTAATAGCAGAATACCAATGTAATACAGACCTGTGATTTCTCAGGATTTTTTCAGGATTTCAGTATTTATTACAAATTTCCCTTTGCCTCAAAATTTTCTTGAAAGAAGAGAAGTAGCCACCAAGGAAAGAAAGAAGTAGCCTGTTTAGTGTTCAAACATCTAGTTTCCTGTTTGTTGAGAGTCTGTAAATTCTCCAAAATTAAACATTCAGGAGGCTTTGTCCTCTAGACCAAAGGGAGACCCAGGCCCGCTACCCATTTTTCTGATTTTTTTTATACTTTTGTCATATCCAGGGATGATATTGTGAGAAAGTGAAAAGGTAGGGAAAATGTTTGCCATTAGGCATACACTAGCCTATAGCGGTTTACCTCTATAGCCATGTATAGCAAGGAAACTGTTTTTTTATCTTGGTATTTACAATAAAATGATACACAAGGAAAGTTTCCATGGCCTGAAGTTAGTCAGAACCCGGTCTCATGGTAGGATTTCCTACAAAAGTAGGAAGAATGCCTGGTCATATCGTCCCTAATTTGCCATAGTGACCAATCCCGAATTAAGTTGGCATAGTGACCAATGCGGTATTGGTCACTTTGCCAAATTACACAAATAGCCAGTTAGAGCATTCGTCATTTGAATACATGCTCTATCTCCAAAACTATAAGGAATACATGCATGTGGATTAGATACAATGGTAGGTCTCTTCCTGAATGTACTATTGGGAGGGAAAACTTAAAATTGAAAAAAAGTCGGATTGGTCACTATGGCAAATTAGGGATGATATCACACCTCTGGTCATACCTTGCCTTTATGCAGAACTTTACCTTTTGAATTCCACACCGGTCATCCGCATAATGTAACAGCTACCACGCGACACACATACGCACTTGTTAATTTTTGATAAAGACCACTTATACACCTCAACATGATCAGGCCTCAACTAACCAGATTGTCTGAACTGTCTTAGGCATTTATTCATGCCAGGTTATGTATACAGTCCTCCAGAATGTCACTTTAATTGGTTACATTTTTTTAAATTTTTCAAACCAAACTCCAGTGGAAGCGGAGAGCATACTGAAGAATGAGAGGGACCTGTTACCGATGCCCCTGGGGTTACCCAGCATAGCGAGCATCGATGCGGCCAGGGAGGCCAACAACCTATCCCAAGCATCCCCTCAGGAAAGTAAATAGGACTCCTCATTTCACAGTCGAGGGCACACCACCGTGGCATTATTTGTACAACAACGGACATACAAAGTCATAAGCACTGATCTGTTTGGACGGTTGGCTTCTTGGTGAAGTCACCAAGTAGCCATTTTTCTACTACCTAAACAAAACAGACACAAGGAATGTACAACAAGAGGCAAACTTCTCCCTTTTAGCTATGCAATTATGTAGTATAAGAGACTAGCAACATGGTGGCACATAACACAGAAGTGAAGACACCATGCAGCCATTTTACTACTACCTAAACAAAAGGGCCACACATACAATGGAGATCCCAATTATTACTCTGGTTTCAATGTATACTTCAGTCAGTCTATTAGAGGTCACAGTTGCCCTCAAAGGTGAACAGGATTAAAACTCCGAGACACAGCAATGCACACGTTAACCCTCCTACTACTACAAGGGTCAAAATCAGTCAAATGATATACTTGCCAAGGTATATCTGGTACACTTAAAAGTCAAACACTGTCAAACCTTATGGGTAGTAAGTACATTTACAGGTCAAAATGAGTCGACCGTTTTTTGACTGGAAAAAGCATTGTCTGGTATTGTTGAGGTTGGTCAAAATGACAGTAAAAACTAGTCAAAACAGGCAGTTCACTGATTTTGACCTCAATAGCAACTTCCCACTAAAGTGCAGGAATAGTAGGAGGGTTAATGAGGGAGATATTCCATGACGGAGTTTAATCCAGTGTAAACTATTCCTACAAATTTTGTGAATGCATCCGTAGTTCATAATAAAATGCATTTTGATTTTGTATTCATTTCAGTTTTGAAAATTTATTCATGTTTTTTCGAAAAAATAACAATATGTCAGACGGAAGTATTAGCTTTTTGATGATAATTCTCTCTGTTTCTTTTTGGGTCAATGTATGTGGTTTACATCCTTTCAAATACAGATGTGCAAAGCAGGAAGTGGGCATTTCCACCTTCAATTTCCTGTGTAAATTCCAATGACAGAGGTCATTAATTAAAGGTGTACACTAAGTTAAGTGCATCACCAGTGATAACAGAGAGCATAATTTTATTCCCTGGACAAACACGGGTTATTTCTATACAACTGTCATTTAAAAATCTGTCCACATTTGTCCTAGTAAAAAAAAATGGCGGTATGTAATTTAAATGTCAGTTTCTCTCTTTTGGCAGACATCATAAATTGTTGACACCCCCCTCCTTCCCCCACCAACAAAATCTTGATTTCATTTTTCTGCCTTTTCAAAGCCCATTCTCATCAATATCGGTGATTGGAAACAAAAAGAAAGAAACTGCCCATGCAATAAATGTAAGTATTTTATGACTAATAAGTAGAGTGTATTTCAAGTTATATCTTAATTTGTTTGTATAATTATGTGTTGTGGAATTTCAGGTATGTCAGAAAATGTATCCCCACAAATAGGTGGTTTGCAGTTAAACGGGGAAAAATAAAAGGTTTTTTTTTTTTTACCATTTCATTGATTGTCTTTAAACTGCTTTTCAGTGCAGTGATTCATTATGATATGAATAATTAATGAAGATTTAGAGTTTAGGGTTTACATCGGTTCAAAGGGGCAGTGTTATCACGACCAACGGCATGGAATCAGAATGCTAGTTTTAGATTAACTCAGTGACTGCCGTAATACCCCAAACATGATAAGGTCATATGACCGTTGCTGCTGCATAAATGAGCTAAATGTATTAATTTTTAATCTTAAACTAGGACATCGATTCCATGCACTGTCGAAAGTCTGCTCGGATTGTGACGATACTGTACCCTTTAAATCAGTTTAATCACAGTTGTTTGATTTTAAATCTCTCAATATTAATACTTGATTTTATCCTGATTGTAAGCCTCTTCTCCCAGTGAGAAAACCAATAAGTTCAATCACCTTCGACACTAATGTAAGTACTTGTTCAGTAGTGAAATGTCATAAACAAACAATTTTAAAATCTATTTAAATAAAATCAATCCGAGTTTACTTTTTTAATTAACTGTTTTGTATTTAAACATCAAATTATTCCACAGGTTCTTCTCAGAACTGCATAACTCTAGAGAGATTTTTTTACATTGTTTCACAACAAAACCCACATTGAGAGAATAAATAAGGCTTCGTTGGATGGACGATGAAAATAGTGACATCAAAAAATTCATTTCTATCTCAGGATAAGTCATTGTATTTTTGCCAATCTATATTTAGCATCTCTGTTTTCAGGAATGATTTATGAGCAGGGGTAATGATATAATGCGCCTTGAGCACCACTTAGTTGGTGGATACGTGCGCTATATAAGTCCACACATTATTATTATTAAGGAATCACCCTTGACAGTGTTAAATAAATAGTCTTAAAATGTCTTAAAATGTTTTAAACACTGTAGAGAATTAGGAAAATGATTTAAAAAAATAAACTTATAAACATCTATTTTTGAACTCTGATGGTTCATGTAGTAAACAGTGTTTATTTTCTTGCACAGAACATCTGTTGTGAGGACAACCATTTGTAATTGCCCATCCAAGATACGCCCTGCAGATAGCCAAAAATAAAGGCTTACATTTTAGTTCTGCAAAAAACCTGGCTATAACCCTTTCAGCTTTTAAGGTTCCTGAATCTTTATAATAATAAGACTGTCAATTATATAGTGCCTTTATCCCAAAGATTTTGAAACGTATTGGCGCATTTTGGGCTTTCATTCCAGAAACATTGGGGCAAGCCCCTTCTCTTTCATGATAAGTGTTCTGCAGGCCTCCCTGCGCCTAATCTACCAAATACAGGGTTTTTTTAAAAAGCAAAATATAGGCTTTTATAGGTTATTTCCCATGATTATGCAGTGTTAAGTAACAGGTTTTTGGTAAATTGCATACCTTCTGAGTACTTTTTGCAACAAGGGACATTACCCCATACCCTGTCCGGCAGAAAATCTGAGAGCGGTACACATGCTACAGTTTGGCTTCATCTCTTTATACTTAGGATTTTATGAGGAAGTTGAAAATGTGTTGCATGAGATTAAAAAAAAGATATATATATTTTGGGGGGGGGGGGGGGGGGGGGAAAAAAGGTTCCCATTTTGAAATATAGGTTTTTATAGGTTTTATTTGGAGGCCTGGTTCTGTGTTCTTTTACATGCATTACCCAACACTCAGGACCTCCAGCTTTGTATCCAGTACGATGGCTGCAGACCCTGATGATATAGGGCCCTTCTGGCTATCAGTGAACAAGGGTGAAATAGGATGAGAACAACTCCTCCCCACACTGTATCTCTCTGAGGGACACCAAAACAACAGACCGCATCAGCCTGAGTGAGAGAGGGGAAAAAAAAAATATTGAAATTACCAATACAAGAATTGTGGAAGGAGGGTATATTCAAATATGGCATCAAAGGCAACAGCATATAGTCCAAAGCCCGAGTTGGGGTCTAGTGGGCCAAACCCCTGGGGCTAATTTCATAGAGTTGCTAAGCAGAAAAAAATGGTTACTAGCCAAACTTTCATACAAAATGTATGCATTTTGGCTGGTAGTCTGTTTTATATTTGCTTAGCAAACCTCTTTGGTTACCAGCCAAACTTTCATACAAAATGTATGCATTTTGGCTGGTAGTCTGTATTATATTTGCTTAGCAAACCTCTTTGGTTACCAGCCAAACTTTCATACAAAATGTACGCATTTTGGCTGGTAGTCTGTTTTATATTTGCTTAGCAAACCTCTTTGGTTATCAGCCAAACTTTCATACAAAATGTACGCATTTTGGCTGGTAGTCTGTTTTATATTGCTTAGAAACAATATTTGCTTAGTATAATTCTCTGCTTAGCAGCTCTATGAATTTGGTCCATGGAAGCTCTACGTTTTTTAGCCATTTTGGTGATATAAAAACTTGTAGTCACATTCACTGTCTCCTCAGCTTATCACGGCATAATTCAGAAATGCAAAAGAAAATTCCTTTTTCATAGGGGGCCAATTCATATAGAATTTTGCAATAAAAAACAGACCACTGGCCAAGGTACATCAATTTTGTATGGGAGTTTGACTGGTAAACGTTTTTCATTTCATTTATTGATTTCACAGGTAGAAAAACAAATAAACACAAATTTACATTAAATAAACAGAAACAAAGGTAGCACCCCTGTAGGATTACAAAAAAGTAAACTAAATTACTGTCGAGTTGATCTCCTGATGCTACCACTTAGGAAGTAAACAAACATTGAATCACACAAAGAATGATAAACAACATGGCTTTAGGCACACTTTATGATATAAAAACAATACTAAAATATAAATAAAAATATAAAAAGTTAATACTACACAGTTTGAGTTAGGACATCTCCTAGGCCAGTGACTAATAAATGTTTTCTAAGTGAATTAATAAACAAAGATAAACTATAAATAACTGTTTCTTTAACATCTGCTGGTAGCACCTCCCATAATCTTGGAAATCTATTAAAAAAAGAATGATAATAATAACTAGAAATTCAGAGTTTGTGAACAAACTCAAGGTGTTCGGAAGTGACGGTAATTGATGTCCTCATCAATTGGGATCATTGTTAAAATGTGACTTAAGATTGTTTTCAAAAGTAAGTTGCCTTACTCATTTCAAAGAAATAGCTTTTCGGTATTGGCTTTTTCAACAGCCCTTTTCATTCGTACAAAAATGACACTGCAGTATTAAGTTAATACGATCTATGGTTTTAGAAATATTGTAGCGCATCCGTTATTGGCTTAAACGCCCAACCACACATCTATAAAATATATTTTATCCTGCAAGAGCTTTAGCCTGTGACACCGCAAACATCCCCGTGAAGACCGCCAGCTGTTTTCCAGTAGATAACGATCTCAGTCTCTGCAGTTTGTAAACAATGGGCCCCAGAACCACGAGTGTCTGGTGTGTGTTAAGTCAATGGGATTTTGGCCCAGAAAAGGAATTTTGAAGAAAAAAAACAAATCAAAACTTTGACCTTCCGCTACGACCGGAAGCAAATGTCAGACGATTTTGACGTTAACTTTTCAAATGTTGCCTAAGCCTTGATCTATCAGATCCCAGATTATGAACATCATAGCTTTAGTATATTTTGATATACAGTCGATAGCAAATGGTCATTTTTAAAACTTAAATGGCTTGTAATTTGATACCTGATGACGTTACGTAACAACTTCTAGATTCATCTACATGATAAGGTCTTTATATGTGTGAAGTTGTTAACTTGCACTTTCGATGTAGAGAAGAGTTAAGGAGAAGAAGAAGAAGGAGAAGTAAAAAAAAAAAAAAAAACGGAACAATAACAATAGTTGTTCGGCTGAAAAGCCGAACACCTAATAATGTAGACTTATGTAGTACACGTATCCACCAAACTGGTGCTCAAGGCGCATTATATTATTACCCCTGCTCATCGGGCTCATAAATCATTCCTGAAACCATCTCAGCTCCCTGGGGAGTATACAGCTCAATTGCTGCTATTTCAGCGCATATGGGCTAGTCAAACACAACAACCAACTCTGCCCTCACAGGTACCCATTTACCCCTGGGTGGAGAGAAGCAATTATGGTAAAGTGTCTTGCTCAAGGACACAAGTACCCCAGTCGCGGTTGGGATTCAAACCCACATTCTGACGACTCAGCCATCAGAACACAAATCCGATGCACTAAACCGCTCGACCATGGCACTCCATGTGATGAGTAGCATTGGACCTTGCCATTTGATGAGAAAACTTAACAACTTCAGTGTCTACGATTAACAGGGATAAGATCAATAGGAATGTCAAATTTATTATATTTGATTTCTGCTTGGCGGCTCCATGAAGTTGGTCCCAGTGTGGACAGTGGGATGGGGTTCCACAGGTAGCAATACTTGGCCCACCTTTGTTTTGTGGAGTCATCCTGTTGATACGCTGAGCTGTAGAATGCATTGGGGACATACTGCAACAGATGGACAGGGAAGGAATCCGGAACATCAAACTCCTGGTATGCGACATTAGCTGCATTGTCTAACAACGACAACGAAAGAAAGAAAAAAAACTGCTCAGATGGCCATTTGTATTTTGGGACACGTTTTTTTTCAATGAATGGACTTCAAAGACAGATAAAGATATTTCTAGTTGACTTTTCAGTGGATGAAATTTACCTTTGTTTTGATTGTTAACAAACTGCCCCACTGCCAATGGATTTGATCGCGAGTCGGTCAACCAGCTCAGGTCAGAGGTCAAATAGGGTCCCACACGATCCCGTAGAGTACATGACCTATTGGGAAAAAACTCAAAATTTTATACTTGAAGATAGTCCATATGTGCAGTTAGAAATAAAACTTACTTGGTGCATTTAAGTTATTTAACCCTCCTACTACTACAAGGGTCAAAATCAGTCAAAATGTTGATATACTTCCCAAGGTATATCTAGTGCACTTAAAAGTCAAACACCGTCAAACCTTACTCCTTTTGACCTGTAAATGTACTTACTACAGTAAGTACATTTACAGGTCAAAAGGAGTTGACCGTTTTTGACTGGTAAAAGCATTGTCTGGTATTGTTCAGGGTAGTCAAAATTACAGTAAAAACCAGTCAAAAATGCTCCTGTGTGCACATTTGGGTCAACAGTCAAAAACAGGCAGTTGACTGGTTTTGACCACCAGAGCTACATGTACTTGCCACATTTTGTGCATCAATAGTAGGAGGGTTAATAATATCAATCATCCCTTAAATATATTCAGTGTTAGTTCTAGTAAAATTTATAAATAAATAAGACTAATTGCGGTGGCACCATGTGAAATTCTCTATTGAGTAGTAATTAGTTCTGAAAAGAACTGGAGGTTACAACTCGACGTTTAGATCAGTATCCTCTGATCGTTCCCAATAATGTTTCGGGATTTTTCTTTTTATAAATGTTGACTGCATTATAATCTACCTTTGGATCAAAATGCCATTTGAACTTTTGAGAATTAACTTTTTAAAATGTTTCCAGAAATTGTGGATCAATTGAGCTGAACAAATTCACATATTAGTTTGAAACTATATTGATCTATACTAAGAATAAAACAATGCACATAATGACCTTCGACCCTGATTCCCGATCGAAACATCAGACTGACAGCTGTACCTGTATATCATTCGCGAAATACCCTTGTCGTTTCCGTCGATAAGCGTCCCGTCGAGACAACGAAATATGAAAGGATTGGCCAGTGACTGCAACAGAATGGGCTCCCAAGACTTATACACTGTACCTGCAACAAAAGAGAAACTGTCTGGGATGAGATTCACGGGATGCGTCCTGACACTATCCAAAAAGAGGTTTGGACTGAACAATGAACAATTTATACTGAAGTGGGGATTTGAACCTACAACCTCTTGATCACAATACCAGCATTCTTCCAACTGGGCTTTAGAGCCCAATAGTTGGCAAACTCCCAGTTGTCAATATCTTTGTTCTGGGAGTGTTAGTCAGAAGCCATGACACCCCATACATACGATGATGCAGTATAGCCAGGGAGCACGCCTCAAGTTACAATGTTGTACTTCTACTTCTTCTAACCTCTATGCTGATACACGTTGGAAGCCTGTTCAGCAACTTAACCCTCCTACTCTAATAACTCTAGCTGCACTTTAGTGGGAAGTTACTATCGAGGTCAAAACCAGTCAACTGTCCGTTTTGACTGTTGACCCAAATGTGCACACACGGGCATTTTTGACTGGTTTTTACTGTCATTTTGACCAGCCTGAACAATACAAGACAATGCTTTCACCAGTCAAAAATGGTCAACTCATTTTGACCTGTAAATGTACTTACTACACGTAAGGTTTGACAGTGTTTGACTTTCAGGTGCACTAGATATACCTTGGCAAGTATATCAAGATTTTGACTGATTTTGACCCTTGTACTAGTAGTAGGAGGGTTAATGAGGATACCTGGGAAGCGGCAGTCAGAGAGGATTACTCAGAGAGGATTCTACTTTTTTTCTTATCTCATCACAAGGAAAAACAGATTTGCATATTTATAAATAATTTGCATATTTATAAATAATTTGCATATTTATAAATAATTTGCATATTTATAAATAAATCAATTTTTGGAGTGAACAAAAAACTGACAAAATATTTATTTACTGAAGTGGGATTTGAACCTCCAACGCATGGATTACTATGAGGCACTCTACTGAGTTTTGGAGTGAACCCTCCCCCCCAAAAAAAAAACCTTACAAAATCTTTATTTACTTAAGCCAGATTTGATCATTTGAATCTGCAATGTATGAATTACTGTACAAGTGCTCTAAAAACATTGTTTGCTCCAAATATTTTCAACTAGGACTACTTGATAATCATACAAGTACAACACATACAAGTGAGTATGTGACTTAACATCAAATAAAATTGTGGAAAGGAACAAAAAATCCAGGTGTTTCATTACTTGCCAGGGTACATAGCAACAACCGTCTCTGCAGGGACAGTTCCGTGGGTCACAAATACTCCCGTACCCCCTCCAGCGATGCTGCTAGGCCGACGCTCAATGGTGAACCCAAGTATCCGACGCATTACCTCCGGCCCATCCAGGCCTAATCTGCTGCCCTCTGTAGGCTGATCATGGTTTGTGTGAGTTTCAGAAGATACCGCCGTGGTGAAGTCTCTAGACAAAATGCTCTCAGAAAATCTACACAGAGTTCTGGCATCTGGTTTCAGGCAAATGCTTAAACTTTCAGAGTACTGTTTGTGGTATTCTTCAAATCGTCTTTGTCTCTGACTCTGGTAGAAACTATTCTTGCTTTCTTGGTTTTCTTGTTTCACTTCTGGAGTGAATGTAAATCGTTTACTTTGCAACCGAAAGGTAATATCCAAGGGAAGCGATTTTAGAAAGAGGTTGATTCTTTGGTGAAGTGATTGCAGACATTTGAATCCAGCATTGCAGGGTTCTTCCCATACAACACCTGTGCTCCATGTTCCACATCTTTGTTCCCATGGCGATGCAGTATCAGTTCATGAGGGTGTCTGACCACCTACACAACACTCCTTGTCTGGGGTCCAGTGACCGTACTGCGTAGTGACTAACTTTTGGAGTAGATTTCTGCGCCTTTCTGATGGTCCCACTGACCGCACATGCTGTTTGTTGCTTCTGCTTCCAACATTATCTTCCTGTTGACCTTTTGAACTTTGACCTGTATATACTTTAGGGTCAATGGGATTATTCTTGGAGAGGCCTGTGAAGAAAACGAGTAGAGACTGTTCCACTTTGCCGTCAGGGATGACTTTGTCATTGCTGCCACTTTCAACCGCACGCACCTGCCTTCAAAGAAATTTAAAAAAATACATAAATTTTATATGTAAATAACATTTCCCATATTAAAATTTTCAGGCAGAAATACTTTTGTGTGTATTTTATGAAAAACTAATTTTAAATAGCAAATCTTGAATTTTGATTAGCAAAATGTGAATTTTTGGCAGCTATTTGCTATGAAATACAAACAATTCACTTTTAATCACAAACCCTGCTATCCGGCACAGACCTAGATGATAGCATAATACCCTGGGCTATTGTGACCAGAGCTAGAAAAGAAGTTAAACATGTTGTTAGACTGAGTGTTACTGTCTGTGTTAACGTGGGTCCTACTAAAAACCGACAACTGACGACAACTCACAACAACACATTCTAAATACACTGAAAACTCAAAAATAAAGTAAAAAATATGTTTATAAGGGACAGTGGCATACATACAGGGTTTCAGTTTTTAAAAATGTGATTTTAATTAGCAATAAAAAATGATTTTCTTCACTGCAGTAGTATTGGCCACCATCTTGCTTGTGCAACGTAGAGGACTTATGTGAAAGGGTGAAAGTAAACCAGACTACAAAGCGGGTGACATCATAACGCGGGCTGTGTCCGTGTGCCTGTGTCCCGCCGGCGCACAAAATTTATTTTCATGTACAATGGTTATAATTTTATAATATTTGTAGTATATATTGTGTCCTGGTATTTTATTTTGTAAAATATTAATATAAAGTGTATTATATTGACCTTGTAAGTTTTAACTATGTTTAGGCCGACTGATTTAAATAAATTCAATAAATCCAAAATATAGTGAAAATGGTTGTACTTTTTAATCTTTATTCTGCTTGTTTGTATTATTCTCGTGAATATTTACTAATCTGCGAATAAAGTTTGAACAAAATTAAAAGTCATGGTTGTTCTTGTGATGTTTTTGACCTACGGTAACGTAGTTTTCTGACAATGCAGACACAGTTACTTGTTGATTGAATAAGAAAACATAAATTTTGTCAAAAGAGTTTTATAAAGTATAGACCAACTATCGTGACAGCTGTCATTCATACTTATTGGCGAAAATTAATTGCTCAGCAAACAACACATATAGGACTCTTTGATTCACCGATAAAGAACTACTTGATCACCACTGGGATGTCAATCATGATTAAGAGCTTCATAAAACATTTACATTTTCTAAAAAATAATAATAAATAATAAATAAATAAATAAAAAATAAATAAATAAACAAAAATAAATAAATAAAAATAAATATAAATAAATATAAATAAATATAAATATAAATAAATAAATATAAATAAACTTAACATTTTTTCCTGGCAGTGACAATACCAGACCTATAATAATTAATACTTCACAAAAATTTATATAATGTTTTCTACATCTGTAAATATAATTATACATGATTGTAATTATATTGCAATTCATTGTTATTGTTTTACAATTTACACTCCATAAAAATACAACAAAAGACTTCCCCTCCTGCCTGGCATGGGCCGACAAAAGTTGTTCACCCTTTGACATAATGGTACAGTCCTTTTGCGTTGCGCAAGCAAGATGGCGGCCAACAGTACTATGTAATTACTGCAGCGAAGAAAATAATTTTTTATTGCTAATTAAAACCACATTTTCAAAAACTGAAACCATTTATGTATGCCACTGTCTCTTATAAACATATTTAAAACTTTATTTTTGAGTTTTCAGTGCATTTACAACGTGTTGTCGTGAGTTGTCGGTTTTTAGTAGGACCGGTTAACGTTACTCGTTAGGCTAGTTAGGGCCTAGATTTTACAAAAAATTTACATTTCCTACCTTTTTCTCAAGTTTAGAGCGATCCAAGGGACAAATCTGTACTTATATTGCTTCCATCTCTTACTTAAGGTGTCAAATATTTTTGCCATGGTTATTATACTCTCTTTAGCTGCTTAATAACTGTAATTTTAAACTGACCAAACTGATCGAAACATTTTGAGAAGTTATCCATGGAGGCCGCCATGTTGGTTATAGTACAGCAACTACCACGAGAGGGCGCTAGACCATGCCTTAGAGAGTGAGAGCCGTATTATTTCGATCCGCGATGTTGTCTGAAGATCTGACGTCACGCTTTGAGGCTCCTTAACGGGATAAAGTCAGGAGACCAGTCTACCTGGGCTCCTGCCCAGTTGCTAAAATTCATTTACAATTTCTGATTCTGGTCAGTATTCTTTCTCAAAGAATTTAGCCTACATAATTTGTTTCTGTCCATGCACCACCTCGACAAATTGATGAACATTAACAAATTTGTGAGTGCCTTTGTCCACTTACTTCATAGAATGTTCAAATTGAAAACTGTCAAAAGAGCTTTGCATATACTTCATAGAATGTTCAGATTGAGAACTGTCAAAAGAGCTTTGCATACTATTGGCACCCATTCCGCGCCTTTTTGTTCCAATACTTGAAGACGAACGAGGACAATTTCTTTAAGCCTAAATTTGCAACTTAAAAAAAAACATTTAAAAAATGCAAGTATTATTATTTTATTTTTTTAATTACCCACGGTCGTCTTAGCAAAAAACGCGAGCGGGACATTCCTGGGTGACCCGCTGTCTGGCCTGCTGACTGTTACTCAGTGACATCATCATGACATGTTTAGACTACAAACGATAAATTAACAAAAGTGTGTGTGATCTTTCCTGCTGCAAGAGCATAGACCTACGACCTAGGCCCTACCAACAACCCAGAAAAGCATTAGCCTTGAATTTGCTAGTGATTATCCAAGAGGGAAACCCAACCTCAACACGGTGGGTGGTGGGGATGTCGGTACGGTGGCACGGTGGCAGAGCTGGAGGGAGTTGGATAGCCACACATTTTCAACAAATTCATCAAGTTCACTTTTTGGGGGTCGGAAAAGTTTCTGCACACCCACTTAATGTTTTATTTACAAAATAATTGAAATTTATTACGAAATAATTATTACACTTTGTCAACTGTGAAAAATATAGCCGACTTCCATCCAAGCAAAGCTTCAAATCCTACTGATATAAAGAAAAATTTAAAAAGAAAATACATTTGGATCTTTGCCTTTAAATATCGATTGCTGATTTGTACTTTATATTTGTGAGGAACATTAGATAATTATATTAATTTGCGACAATACACCGCCTTAGTCCAACCTTAGCAACGTGGGGGAAAACTCAAGCTGGTGAACGCGCCCGACATAGAAACAATAATATTGTCTGTGGGAAAAGCATGAACCTTTTGTATATGTGTCATTGGATAGGCTGGACGGCCGGATATGCCAGCAAAACCGGAAACTCGTCATCATTGTCAACTACAAGTTCAGATGGCACTATAGTACGTCTAGACCTATCCAACATTTTGGTATCGGTGATGCCGGTCTGAGAGAGGGGACCATGTGTTTTTGTGGTCCGTGCCTGATGGGCAGTAATTCAAGCAATGTGTGAGAAATCTCACTCCTCTTAGTCGGGCAGAGTCAAGTCCAACGGTTCCCGTTCCCTATCGGAAAGGGAACTTGTTTCTCCAAGCGCACATTGCGCACGCAAGCCTAAAAAACATTGGTTTGTCAAGAAATTGCTATCACCCAGTTACTTGGTTTCAAAAATGCATTGTGGCCATCATCCAATTGCAGATCCATTGGGGTCACTTTTTTTTTTTTTTTTTTTTTTGTACCGATCCTATTGTTTCATCATGAAAATTAACCGTACATTTCCATTTGGTCAAAAAAGTCTCCGGGTTTCTGGTCATAGGTCAGCTTCACAATCGGTGCGGTGACGCGCGTTTGTTAATTTTTTGTAATCTTTTTTTTTCAACCAGTGAAATACATGTATACGCGATTATTGGAACCAGGCCAAATTTCCCATGTGCAAAATATGGTGGCTTAATTAAGAAAGGCCTCACAAATTGGGCAAACGTTCAATGTGAAAGTCGTTTAAAACACAGCACGGCAGAATTCCAATCGATCCAGGAATTTTGGCTGCAATTGAACATCGTTTCATAGAAAAAAATGGCGACGCGCGCGGAGACCAGAAACCAGAGACTTTTTTGTCCTTTGTTTCCCTTTTATGGCAACCCTTCCGCCTTTTTGCATCCTGGATCCGCTCTGCTTCCCCGTTTGAAGGGGGTGAGTAGTAGTATGTTGCGTGTACCATTACCACAGGGAACAGGGTCCGGTACTGGTAGCACGCTAAGGCGTAGTTGTCCAACTGTTCATCCCACACGCTCCGGCTCACCGTCTTCATTCCCCGGCCCGTTCACGGAACCAAAAATGACGAGCAACCACGATCTTGTGCCGGTCGTAGTCGAATTGCTTCACCCTGTTCTTGGCATCCTCGCTTAGCCTCCGGGCGAGCTCTGGTGCCGTGTCCCTGTTGTAGTCGACCCCGTCAGCTGTGTTAAGAGTTTCTCAACCCGTGACGGATTGAAGTGCTGGCTAATTGGCACCATCTGGGAACGTGTTCTCAACTTGTGATGTCGCTGTGCGTTGGAGCGAAGCTCAGCTTCCCCGTGCTCGCTGTGACACTTGGCGCAAGGGAGTACTTCCTTGTGGTGGTGCCGCAGCTGTTCGGTCCGGGTAGAAACGGCTTGTTGCTGCCACTGGTATTAATAAGTTGCCTGGGACATTGAGGCGTGTTGTTGTCTCAGAGATGTTTTGCAGTTTTCGTTGGCTATCCATTTCTGCAATATGTTTGACGAGTATTAGTAGTATAAGAGGCGCTTTTCAGACCCCGTTGGTGGAGGGCGGGCTTTAAATATGACGTCCGTGACGTCATACTTATAGGATGTGATGGTCAGACTTGTAAAAGTCTAACCATTATTACTGACAATTATAATGTCTGCTCTTGCTACAACCTGACAATTATAATGTTTACTCTTACTACAACTTGACAATTATAATCATCTGCAATTTCCGCTGTATTTTAGTGTTATTTATATCATGGGTCGTACCACTGGACAATGTCCATACTGCAAACAGTAATGTCAACTTATCACTTAATTACAGTACTCATGTCACACATCTTAACAACATTTATCATGTTCTTAGTATCTACAATTTTAGTCACTTTCTACATGTGCATCCTCTCTCAGAGTCAGATCCCTTGGGGCTTGTAAACAAAAGTGTGCCTCAAAAACTGGCTTTGTGTAAACATAGCTGCATTACAAGCAGTCAAGGACAGAGTATAGCCAACAGTGTTATGTCACTTACTACATGAGATAGTAAGATGCACATGTCTCGGGTGTGGGGAACATACTGAAAATACGTTTCTGTGAATCGCAACATACCCTACAAAAATAAACGAAATTGTGACGAGCATAGCACCACTGTCAAATCCATTCCTTTGGATTTCAAAATGGCCACCATTTTGGACATATTTTTCCCAAATTTGTTACTTTCTGACCACCTAATACATTGTTGTTTTCCATTTAATGTTATATTTTGAGTCTTGAAATCTGAAAATAATATTACTTATTTTGTAAAGTAGGGTCACCATCTTGAATTTTAAAGGGGCAGCCATTTTGGTTTGTTTTTCTTAATTTGACTTGCTAGCCAGCTGATATGCATGTAGCAACATCGAAGAGTGAATGCCTACATCTGGAACATGGTTTTATTCCTTAGGGCAATATAGTTAGGGTACCATTCTTTTCATTGGCATCTTTGGCTGCCATTCTGGATTTCAACGTGGCAGCAATTTTGGAAATATACTGAACAACAGCAAAAGCAACGTCGTATGAATACAAGATATCAACAGGTATATTTTGTAACGTACACTTTGAAAACCATTCAAGTCGCATTCCGTCCGCCTATAGGATTTTCAGGCACAGTCATGATTCAGAATGATGTTAGACTGCATATTTCCCGAAAAAGACACATGTAAAACTCTTGTGGTTGAGTTATGTCAACGATTTAAAATCACGACGTTTCTTTTGCTGTTCAGTATATTTCCATTATTTATTTCCTTTTACACCTAAATTTTGTATTGCCAAAATTATTACTATGTTAAGTAAATGATTCTTGCGTCGGGTGATAAACAATTGATTTAATTTTGCCCTACACATGTCATGTGTACTTATTCACGCCCATTGCATTTAGATTGCCAAAACAAACAAAATTAGTATGGTCGGCTCCAATTCTGTTTGTTTTAAACTTATTTTATTTGCTTTGGGGTTAAGGGCGGTAACTGATAAAACGCATGTGTGACACACATTTTAGCAGTTCATCATATAAATAACATGATCTCCAGGAAATTTTGGTCAGGATGTTTCAAAAAAGCGACTTAAAATAAATGTGGTTTAGGTCAGGCGCGGATCCAGGAATTTTTTAGACGGGGGGCACACCCAACACGAATTTGTTTTTCCTATGCTAACATTGTATATTGTTTGTAATCATGTTTTTTTCCCTTTGTTTTCGCGCCTTAAGCGCCCAGCAGGGTAGATATGTGCGCGCTACAAATCTTTATTATTATTATTATTGTTATTATTATTAAATGAGAGCGCGAAGCGCGAAGCGCGAAGCGCGAAGCCCTTACGGCGTTGGGTCCGGGGCCTGCTTAAGGGCCCCAGAAAATTTTGGATTCTGGATGCTCTGTGGTGCAATCTGAGGCGATTCCTGGCCAGTTTCACCTGACTTTTTTTGCAAAAGTTTTCAAGATTATATGGAGAATATATATATATATATATATATATATATATATCATTATTTTAGCCATTATTTTTAGCCATTATTTTAGCGATGTCATGACTACAACAATATAAGTTTCTCCCTCCCCGATTTTTGGCATTTAATTTGCAGTTTTTGACTTCAGTTTGAATTTATCCGGAATTCAGTCCAGTTGAAATTTTCAAGAAAAGGGCTTGATTTCATACTGTTCCTTGCCCTGTGTTAAAACCATCAGCTGCAAGACTCATCGTACTTCGCAGGCCTATGCGTACTGGCGTAGAATCCGACAGTAAATTGACATCGGCGATTGTAATTTCCACACGGTACCCCGACCCTTCTTCAGATGAAACGGAACAATTTGTAGACGTGGAGGAATTGGGTCAAGGAACCAGACTAGCTTGCTTTGCACCCGATCATAGACTACCGATTGCAAACGAAATGTAGACTAACTAATTTTGGGAAGTATTTGAAAAAAGTCACTATAATCATCATTGGAAATTGATACAAAAAATCCACTTTTCTCAATAATGACAGTACACCAAACTGAAGGCGCTGTTCACCTTGGATGGTGGCTTTATTTTTTACTCTGCACCCTTAATTTTTAATCATTTTTTATCAACCTTTTATGAGACACATCGTTGGATATTTTTATTACCGAAGCTTCTGTGGAAAATCAAATATAATATAAAAGAAACTGCAATCAATTAATTGCCATAATGAGGCTGTGCTAAACTTTATGAAGTCATCTCCATTAACTAAATTCGTGGAGGAAAATTGTCTTTAAGAATGGGTTGACTAAAATAAATAAATCAGTTCCTCAGAAGATTGCTAAGGGCTAACTGAGACTGGCCTGAAAGTCCATCGAAGAGAAATTATACCTCACACTGGTTAGACCACATCTTTGATATGGGAGCACTGCTTGGAAACCCCATATCACCAAAAACATATCTTCGCTTGAAAGAGTCCAGAGACGAGCTGGCGTTCAGAGCGGCAAGACCTGCCTGTCGAACTTACGGCAGAAGTCAGTTGCTTTAAACGTCGACTTTCTGCCGTGTCTAATTCAAATACAGTCAAATCTCGATAAGTCAAATCTCAGGGGAATGAACTCAAACTTCGACTTATGCGGAGGTTCGAGTTAGCCGAGGTCGCCATTTTACCCCCCCCCCCTTGCGTGCATAAATTACCGTACGCCCGCACGGGGAATTAAGCACACAAGATGCAACATTTAAAAAAAAATTATAAACGTCTTACATATTTATTAATTTGTTTCAAATAGCATGATTTTTGTTTTTAAAGTTTTCCAAAAAATAAAAAATTATTGTTAACGCTTTCGAAATCAATGATGACCTACCTTATACAACTCATTGGTGTGAGATTTGGCTACGCAACAGAGCTATAAAAAAAAAAAGGATTGAGCGCATTTCCAGCACCGCGTTGACGTTAGCCTTGGCGTGTTTTGAAACGGTCAAGCCACCCATCACTGCAGCTGAAGTCTGGATGTCCTAACTTCTTTGCCAAAGACCTGGCCTTTTCTTGAAGAATTGGACCCGAAATCGGAATGTTTTCGGCCCGTACAGCTTTGAACCAGGTCAAAGCAGCCTCTTCAACATCGGGAAAAGCCACCTTTCTCATGCGTTTCCGACCTGCTGAATAAGACTCATTGTTGAACTGTTCCAGCAGTTTCTCCTTATTACATGTAATGTAAATTTTTGGGTCATTATTTGAATTAGATACGGCAAAAGTTCGACGTTTGAAGCAGGCCTATAAACAAAACTTACTAACTAGTAACTAACGGAGAGATAATACGACCATAATTTTGTTGAGATGCATCACAGCCTTGCATTCAAGGCTATATTCACTGCAAAGGAATTTTGGCAAGGAGCCCAGATAATTAAGCTGCTCAAACGAAGTATACTACGTGATGTACTTTGGTCAAAGAACGTTCATGGTTTTGGGGTACAAATACAACTTTATCATGATGAAACGATTTTCTCTTTTAAAAGCCAAGGTCTATTTGTTTGTGGCACCAATTTCAACGATCAAAAAAATAATACATGGTTTCATTTATACTGGACATGATGGCACTGGATATTTTATTAATTGAAAAGAATGTGTGCGTTTAGGCCACTCAAAAAGGATTCTGGCAAAACTAGCAAATCATTCAGTCAAGTGATCAATTGTTTCCTGCTGGCTGTGGCCATTTAACCGGTAATAAACTTCCCCAAGAGGATTAGATGTTGAGATGGAGAGAGTTGAAATCCCTGAGCTCCGGGAAATACTTCGGTTTTCTCTCAAAAGAGGGTTTCAGTTCCATGGCATGATTGATACCGGTAACCTTTTTTTCTTGTTGCATTTTTCAGTATTTATTTTATGCCAAAAGTAGACACAGCAGATGTTTAATATTGTCGCCGGTATTTTTTTTAGACTCCTCCTTTTCTCTGACCTCCCCCTCTTTTTTTTTTTTTTTTCCTTTTTTATTTGTTTCCTTTTTTTTTTTTTTTTACTCAATTTACCCGGGGGACACGTGCCCCCGCGGCCCCCCCCCCCGGATCCGCGCCTGTAGGTGGTTGTATAAATGTAACAGCTATGGGGGAGGATGACAGGAAACAAATTGTCCTGATAAAACACATGACAATTCAAAAAGTTTTGGGGGGAAATTTGGGGAAACGTTTAATGACAAGCCTGGAAAAACAACAGCTCCAAAGGCTGCAAGTGAACTTATGTGGTTGACTTACAGCCACAGTGTCTGGAACAAACTGGCCTGTACAATGCTTTGCAAATCATGAAATGCAATCACTGTGGGAATGCAACTTGTTTAATTTCATTAAACTTCATGTTTAATTTTAGGCATAAAATCACAAGATACATGTAAATGAAGTGCATATTCATTTAAATTAACGCAATGTTAGCTATAACTTTGAATAACTAGTTCAAGATATATTCGTCGGGTCAGAGCAGAAAGGACTTATAAGATCTATACTTTTTTTCTGATGAAAATATACTAACATTTTGTCATGCTTAATACATGCCTTTCTAAAGATTTAAGATCATTCTGGCACAGTACCCTAAATATTTATTATCATGCTGGCTTCAGTTCATGGAGTTTCAGATTAAAAACTAGAGGTTAAGCTTTTGATGAAAACGCTGACATGGGTTTCGGATGTATTGATAATATTGGGCACTGATGTCCCAAGTTCTTTGTTTAGTGTTAAAGATGGACTTCAACGGAATATATTACAGTGTTTTGATGCTGTTAGGCTTACAAGAAGTGTGTAATGATTACTTCTATATGATTAAAATTCAAATAAAGTAATTTCTTAATGTAAAAAAAAAATCATTTTGATCAGCATTTCACTATCTAGAAAAGTCGTGTTTCGCAAAAAGCCCGAACTCATGAATAATTCATATCGTAGTTGTGACGTACAATCAAGGACTGGCATTCGCTGCTTATGCCCACATGTCATGAGTGTTCCCCAGCAAAGTGCATTAAAAAGCGACGTGTACGAAACGAAAGCAATCCTGAGAGGACGACGAACTCCCAGTCGTACTCACTTGCCTTCTCTCGATATTTGACGCTTTCAAAGTTGGAACAGAGCCTTGCTTCAAACGATATTTGGTATCCAAACCAAAACTTTCTTTCACTTGACTGGAAGAATCTCTACAGTCGCCCGTAAAATGGGCTGAACAAATCAACGACCATTTTGTCAACGTGAAATCCTTTCGTGTATTGTTCACGAACTTCACCCACTCCTTGGAAGCCGCGGATCCGCGGAAATCGGAAAAACTAACCTCTGGATTCTTGGTGGCACTTCTTGTACATCCACCAACAGCACATGTGCTAGGCATTATGCCGTCTTACACAAAATCGTCAAAACGGGGAAAAAATCATGTGTATCAGCTTCGAGCAAGTAAAATCCCCATTGCCAAACACAAAGACAAAAACGGCTTCCTTTATTTATGCCCCAGATAGTACGTCACACTTATGCTGGTTTACGTGGCCGCTGGTATTTCACCGTTCATTTCGTATTGTATTTCTATGGGCCTTTGCTGGGAACCATGAAAGCGCGCAGCCAACGGCGAGAAAAAACCACTCGCTCAGAAATCTAAGAAGGGGGGCTATTTCTTACAATCAAAATTAAACAAAATAACGGGGAATAAAACCATCGTACTGATAATGAAATAATAACTAAACACAACATAAACAAGACTCAGGAGACGATTTAGTGTACGAGCTCTCGTTGAAGTCCATCTTTAATTACCCTTTCGATCCCACGGGCTCTAAAAAGAGCCTTTGTTGTGATACGCTTCCTTCCCGTGGGCTCTAAAAGGTGCCGGGAATCGGCATGCCCTTGACGACCATGGCGACTTAAATCACCACCTGAAAATGCTTGAGTGGTTTTGGGGGTTGGCGCCCTCTATTGACAGGAATGAAGTGTATAAAAGTTTATGAAAAGAAAAGTGCGTCACTTTGCGGTTCCCGGTGCTAGCATCCACTCGCTTCCACAACGGTCAGTTTAATTTAGTTGCAATCATGATGGAAACGGACATAAATGATGGCATTTTGGCAGAGATTTTGGCAGACAGTGGCTCAGAATCAGATGACGAAGTAACGGATGACGACAGCACATTAGAAGTACTAATTCCAGCGGAATTCGTTGAACTTGAAGAGGTAGGCCAAAATCACAGTAAAAATGAATAACAGTTAACGTTACTCTTCCTGGCCCAATGCAAATTAACGTAATTCACTTATTTTCCTAGGCTATAGCGTTACAACTGTTGGAGTTGAGTAATGTAAATTTAGAAAATGGATCCCTTTTAATAGGATTGACCAAATCCCCACCCCCTGGACTGGGTCAAAAAAGTCAAGTGAAAATGTACAATTATTAGTAGTTTGTTGGGGTAATATTTGTATTCATTGAAACAGCAAGTTGATGTATAGATATAGCATAGAAATTTTAACATTTACCCATAGCCGGTCGTGCTGTTTAGCGTTAACAGGCTGAAAATGCACTCTTAGTCTCAAGCTTCCAAAAGAATAGCCTTGTATTCGAAAGGCCCTCATAAGTCGTATTATGCAAGAAGTTGGGGGAATTCACATTCACAATCCCACATTAAAACGAAAATTTATCGACAACGAGTTTTGGAGAGTGGATGGAATCTGCCATATTTTTTTTCTCAGCACAATATTCATTTTGCGCATGACCCCCTGTGGCCTGTGCACATGCAGCATTGAGATATTGTATTTACAAAGGACCGAGATTAATCCTCCTTTGCCTTGTTTTTCTGTTGCAGCCTACCTACCAAGGTGACAGCCGACCGAGATCAAGGACGACAGGAAAGTTAGATTTCCGAACCGGTTGGGAACGACGAGACCATTACGAGTGTGGGACTGTGCAGTTCATTGGAAATTCTGGCCCCACCGGCGACTTTGCCACACTGTCGGCAGTGGAGATCTTCAAGCTGTATTTTTGTCAACTCGTGTGGGATATGCTCGTCGATGAGACTAATCGCTATGCGCAGCAAACAATAGACTCAAATCCTGGTCAACAATTCTCCTGGCACCCAACCAACATTCCAGAAATGATGGCATTTGTGGCACTTCTCATTGCTATGGGCATAAACAAATCCTCTCAATACAAGATGTACTGGTCAACATCTGAAGTTCTTCGCATCCCATTCTACCCGTCGATCATGTCCCGAAATCGGTTCATTTAAATTCTTCGGTTACTAAAAATCTAAAATAACCAAATTCCTCGTAGAGCCTTGGATAAACGGGACAAACTTTCCAAAGTTCGCCCTTGATAGAAGTCCTCGTCCGAAGTTTCTCAACCTGTATAACCCTCGCAGAATCTGTCTCCAGACGAGAGTATGTTGAAATTCAGGGACGCTTAAGTTTTGTTCAGTACATGCCTAACAAACCTATCAAACGGGGTATTAAAGCCTTCTCCCTGAACGAGTCCAAAACAGGATACACGTGTGCTTGGAAACTGTACACAGGAGCCGACGACACCCAAACTGTTTGTGATGCAGACGTAGATTTCAAGTCATCAGACTGTCATCCACCAAACCCAACAGTTGCAGGAAAAGTCGTCATTGATCTGGTCCATGGACTTGAGAATAAGGGACACGTAATATATTGTGATAATTACTATACTAGCCCAGCTCTTGTAGCTAAACTTGCTAAACTAGGATTCGGATGTTGTGGAACTGTTCGTTACACTACACAGGGAATACCCCAGGCCGCAAACCCAAAAAACCATAAAATGAAGAAAGGAGATGACCCATTTTTTTTGGTGAAAGGTGGGCAATTGTGTATCGTTTGGCAAGACAAAAAATCTGTAACACTTTTAACTAATGTAGGCAACACTGATTTGTCCAAAAAGCAAATTCGGTGTAATAAAAGCACAAGTGGATTTTGTGATGTTATGAAGCCCAATTGTATTGAAGATTACAACAAAAACATGGGTGGAACTGATCTTGCCAACCAATGTTTTCAGTACTACAATCATACACACAGAAGCTTGAAATGGTGGAAAAGAGTTTTTTTTCCATATGCTGAATATCTGTATTGTCAATAGCAGAGTAATATTCACCAGCATAGCAGGGAACAAAAATGTCAGTAACCTTGATTTTCGTATAGGGATTGTACAGGGCTTGCTGTTGGGTTGGGAACGTAACGCAACAAGTCAGTTGATTATTCCTATTGAGTTGACAGGGCAACAGCACTATCCTGGCAAAACCCCCAATGGAAAGAAACGCGACTGCATTGTTTGCAGTAACCGAAAATTAGGCAGGCGAAAACAAACAAAGATGATCTGTAAACAATGTACACAACCTATGTGCATAGTTCCTTGCTTTGAGAAATACCACATCACTTGATTGTAAATCTATACTATTTGCCTTCAAACCCCCCCCCCCCCCGTTCAATGTTGGGAATGGTCGGACAAGCCGTAGATTACAGTCCAAACCAACATTGAATTGGGGGGTGGGGGGTGGGGTGTTAGCACGGATTGTGATGTATTTACACTGAATACAAGTAAATGGTTCATTTCCAAGTAGAAAACCAAAAAAAATCCCCCAAAATCTCATTCAAGTTATTGTTTTTCACATGGAAAAAAAATCTTATACCTGTACCGTATTTGCCTGAAATATCACCCATTTGTATTACTTTACTTTAGTGTAAATACTGATCCAAATATTTAATTGTTTTGCTTTTACACTTAAACAATCTGCAGATTACAGTCCAAACCAACATTGAATTGGGGTGGGGGTGGGGTGTTAGCATGGATTGTGATGTATTTACACTGAATACAAGTAAATGGTTCATTTCCAAGTAGAAAACCAAAAAAAATCTCCCAAAATCTCATTCAAGTTATTGTTTTTCACATGGAAAAAAAATCTTATACCTGTACCGTATTTGCATGAAATATCACCCATTTGTATTACTTTTCTTTAGTGTAAATACTGATCAAATTATTTCGCTTTTGCACAATGTTTTCCTCCCTTTTGTATACTCATTTTTACATACAAATGAGAAAGTTAAAAAAGTGTCTATTCCTGCCGTGTGAGGGCGCACTTCAATGAAATTGTGAAAAACCCACTGGTGCTGAAGTGACATTGGGCTCCTAATTACTGTGGTAAAGAAGGGTACTCTCTGACATAACTGGCTGGTAATGAAAGGGTTAAGAAAGTTATGATATATTGAAATAAGCTGATAATGCGCATTAATTGTAGTTATTGTAACAAAACTTGCATTGTGTGTTCCTTAGACGTCCAAGTAGTACTAACCATGGGCGTCAACAGCTTATGAAAAGTGGGGGGGACATGAGCCCCAATTAGTGATCTGTGTCCTGGGGAGTTATCTAAGGGGAGGGGGTGTCCCCTTGCCCTTAGAGATTGTTTGCGTGAGTAACGTTAGAAACAAGCGACGTCGAATCGCCTGCTCGCCCCGTATAACGCTATGAACTGGGGGCGAAAATACATACGCACGCAATACGATCTTTGGCTTTCAGTGCGCATGTCTCAAAAAAGTGTCGCTGGCATTCTGCACCGCACGCCGTTTGTGCATAGTGAGCAGCGTTGGAAAACATGCCTGCGCGGCTGGCTTCTAATATGTTCCTACTGTACGGTACAGGAATATTAAGCGTCCACCTCCTCTGTCTCCGTGAGTAACGTTATAGGTCTACCTAGTAGGCATACACGGCGGCAACGGTTCGTCTGCCTCTAATTTTTGATGATTTTGATAATGAGTCGAAAAATGGCTGTTTTCACTAATATCGAGTTTGATTCTATTTGAGTCAGCAATTGATACAAAAAATCGAACATATGCCTGCCATTTTTAAAAATTATTGTTCTGAAAAGTGGGGGGACAAACGATATGATATCCCCCCACTTTCAAAAGTGGGGGACACATGTCCCCCCCGTCCCCCACCTGTTGACGCCCATGGTACTAACTCATCCAAACGTAATTTTGTGCAAGACCCGATCGACAGTAGGTGGGACAGTATGGTGGCAGGAGACTGCTGTTTGTTATTGTTCCAAATGTAATGGGCACTGTGTGCTCAGAAGTAAATGAGCAATGGGAACAAATAGCAGCCGCCTACTGTTTCAAAGTCATTGATATAGACTAAAATTGCAGATACTAAGAACATGATAAATGTTGTTAAGATGTGTGACATGAGTACCGTAATTAAGTGATAAGTTGACATTACTGTTTGCAGTATGAACATTGTCAAGCGGTACGACCCGTGATATAAATAACACTAAAATACAGCGTAAATTGCAGACATTGCAGACATTACTTAAAGCCCGCCCTCTCGCGCTAGCACTACTCAACACAAGTTTGCACATTATTTTTTTGCATCACACTCATTTTTGCACATTATTTTTTACTCCACCAACGGGGTCTGAAAAGCACCTCTTATACTCTTATTATTGCTGATCAGTGATAAATTTATGACGAAGGCGACAATGCTCCTGAAGTACTTTTATTCTTATGCTAGTTTCTTGTTTTCAAGAGCAATGTGACACCTTTTGATACACAACTGAAATCCGTTTCCGACTGTTCCGCTCTATGGTCAATGAAAGTTTCATCGGCTGTGTTAAGTTAAACTTTGTCCTGGTGCAGGGCACCCATCCATCAAGCTAGCAGTTCAGATCGTGAGAATCAGACCATCAAATAGACCTCATTAGGCAATTATAGCTGCCTAAAAACATCCACACCATATAATATAATGACGGACACTTATATTGCGCCAAGTTTGACACTCATGGCGCATGAACATTATTACCCCTGTCATTGGGCCATGACGTTATATCATTCCTAGAATCATCTCAACTCCCTGGGGAGTCATGCAACCCATGCTGCCAAATATGTAGCGCAACGAGCTTAATCAAACACAATTACCATCTCTGCCCTCAAAGGTCCCCATTTATACTCCTGGGTGAAGAGAAGCAATTATAGTGAAGTGTCTTGCTCAGGGACACAAGCACCACGGTCGCGGCCAGGATTCGAACCCACATTCTGACTACTCGGCCATCAAAACACAGGTCCGATACACTTTACCGCTCGCCCATGGCACCCCATATAGTTTTCCCATAAAAAGCGCTTATCCAAGGTGTGTTGTGTAGGCACAATAGTCTTTGACTCGTTGTAAGATAAGCTGTGATAAGTTGCTTAAAACTATTTAAACTAAAGTTGGTGTTATTGAATGAGAACCCAGGTGAAAAAATTCCACTGACCAGCAAGATGTTAATTCTTACATTGGCCCAAAATAGGTGAGTATCCCTTGGGCTGTGACTTGGTGGGTAAGGGGATCGGGCTGTGTCCTCAAAATTATTTCAATCATTTGCATATTGATATTTTAATAATTGCGTTTTGATTTGATAATATTTTGGGGAAAAAAAAAATAAACAAAGGTACAACACGAGTATTTCATCAATTTAGCTTTCAAAAATATATCTTAAGACCGCACTGGGAAATTTTCATCTCAATATATAGGTGCTCACGTTTTTGAAAAATGACGAAAAACTGTTATATGGTCATGCTTTTATTTTAAAAAAATAAATAAATAAATTTAAAAAAAAACCGACGACAGCCTTTGTTTTGTGTTGGATAACAGCACTTCAGACGGAATTATTTCTATGGTGGTTGATTAATACTTTAAGATAATAAATCGTTAATTGAATAATTTGATATTAGCCAGAAATCAGTCTGTACCCACCCCCCAAAAACATTGTTTTTGCCCGAACATATATATTTTGATCGAGGTCACAGAACCCCTCCCCATTTAAAAGGGTTAAAATGTGGTCAAAGATTTCGCTGTTGGGCAATTTGTTTTATTAACCAAATAATATATAATAAAAACAGGCCAGGGGGCGCCCCATATAGGCCCAATTTAACTTATGATAATATCATGAGAATCTTTCTCGTAAGGCATACTTTATACAGATGTCAAGAGGAGCAAATTATACATACAAAGTAACAATACATCAGCATTTACAAAAACGTATAAATCATGATTCGTTTTCACATTTGCTTTTTTATTTTGGACCCCAAAATGGTGCAAGTAAAGTTTTATGTGAATACCAAACGTACCTCACACAATGAATGCCATAATTCGTCCCTAATTTGCCAGTGACCAATCCCGAATTCAGTTGGCATAGTGACCAATGCGGTATTGGTCACTTTGCCAAATTACACAAATAGCCAGTTAGAGCATTCGTCATTTGAATGCATGCTCTATCTCCAAAACTATAAGGAATACATGCATGTGGATTAGATACAATGGTAGGTCTCTTCCTGAATGTACTCTAAGGAATACATGCATGTCTCTTCCTGAATGTACTATAAGGAATACATGCATGTGGATTAGATACAATGGTAGGTCTCTTCCAGAATGTACTAATGGGCGGGAAAACTTAAAATTGAAAAAAAGTCGGATTGGTCACTATGGCAAATTAGGGACGAATTGGCCTATTAATGTTACAATCTCGGGACAGCTAGACGGACGACTATAAACCAGGATCATTTGCTGGCCTTATGTCCAAATTGTTTATTCACATGATTTTTCTCTTCAGACACAGACCTCCATGTACTTTTAGTACCATTTTTCTTTGGGGACCTTACTGATAAACAATAAACCGAAACACGACTGTTATGCTTCCACCTGCACACGTTTTAAATTACATTTTTTTTTACAGTTCGAAACATCGTTGTCTTTTAATTTCATGGCTTCTTTAAAATAAATATCACATTCTTGGAGTGACCTTAATCTAATTCGTTTCATAATTCGTTTTGAATTATAAACCTTATCCTAATCCCGCCTTTTCTTTTGCTTACACTTGTAATCCTGTCGCAAACGATCACTCTTTGGTTAATTCCATTAACCCAAGTTCAAAAGGGCAGTATCGATTATTCGAAAATGATGGACAGGGTATACAAAGAAACACGTAAGTCTCATTATCCGAGACTGAACCCCAACAATGTCGAGTAACCGGGTAAGAATCGAAAGCGCCTTGATGTCACGGTGATCGCTCGAAGCCAGATGGTGTTACAACGGCAGGGAGGTAGGTTGGAATCATTTTCTGAAGAATAAGAACCAAAAACTCAAGAGTAAAAGAAAGTAAATATCGTATAAACATCTTAATATTTGGTTAATTCCAATAACCCGAGTTCAAATGGCAGTATCGATTATTCGAAAATGATAAGGGAAGGGGAGCCTCAAGAGGAAAACAGGAGGCGACTTGAAACAATCATGAGCATGATGTCACCACAACCACTTCAACTTAATATTCGTCACTTTTTACCATAACATTTAAAATGACACATTGACACAATAATGGTACAACAGTCTAGGCCGATTATCACAACGTTTCCAAGATCCCTTGGCTGCCTTTGGCCACATTGATTTGGGATTGTAAGTGGCTTAACTGTGGGATAATGCTTGGTACATTCTTCTTCAACCCCCGCCCACCCAGACGAGACATGTACTGTTAGTTAGAATTCGACTCCTTAAGATAAACATCAGTGCCTATACAAGAAAATGTGTAGTTCAGGTACCTGCCTCAAACAAGTTATTAAAAAATACTATCCCGCTGCTTCCATGTGCCCCCTACTGAACCAAATCCTAGGCTGCTGCGACCAACTCGTACTAATCCATCTCTCACCTTCACTATTTGAGTCCTCTTCCCGATTGCCCTAGCTGTTCTCTCCTTGCAGACCTTCTTGGGAAATGGCGACATCTCCATTGTTTCCAGGCAGTTCTTCAGATGCGACCGCAGTCGCTTCTGCTCGTACACGACCACCTCTGGATCCCCCTTGAAGGCCAGCTCAGTGGCGTAAGCGAGGGCGAACACGCCGCAGTCGCTCGACCCTCTCTGGTGGTGCATTATCGGTAGGCGGACCTCCCATGCCACGGAGTCGTCACCTCCACACAAGTTGATGACCTGGTGTGTCAGCTGCCGGGTCAGCCCGATGTTTTTGCTGTCCATGACTTTGATATTCTCCCCAGTTTTGAAGAGGGTCACCCAGTGGTTGTTGCCGTTCTGCATAACCTGAACTCCGTCCGAGACGATGGGTTTGAACTGCAGGACATTACCGAGTACGGGCTCCTGGAGCCCCTCCAAGGCGGGAAACTGACGGCTGAGCAGCCGCTGTCCCGCCACGATGTGGTTATCCGTCAGCCAGTCGCCGTCTTCAAGGATCGCTCGGTCTTTGGCTCGGAGATCGAGCTCAGGAACCCACAAATCGCCATCGGCTTTCAACTCGGCATTGCCGCTGTTTGAGTCTGTATCTACATTCAGTTTCGTCTTCTTTGGTGTCACCAAGTTGTTTTCATCTTCGCAGATATCTGTTTTTCTTTTTGTGCCCGTTGTCTGATCCCACGAAAACACCTGCAATTTAACAGTGTCGAAATATGGAAGTGGCGATGGAAGTGGGGCGGGGCCAGTGATATAGCTATGGGGGCCTAGTCTGGGAGAAACATGCCCGATGGAAAAGACAACCTCTCTCCAATCAGGTTCTCCTAATGTAAGCGTCCATTTCAATGCCACTGAAGTTCCCACAACTAACGCGTTTCCTATCCCCCACTGAAAATACTGGCTCTATCATAGTTTTTATGTGGAGAACATAAAATTCTCTCAGAGGGTGAAAATTGATCGTCATATTCATTGATATTAAAAATTACATGAAAAAGAGAATAAAGAGAATAAAGAGAATGGGTTAATTTAATTTGATGGAAGGCCCTCGTCTTTGAAAATTATTAACAGCAGTTAAACAAGTTATTCTTTTTCTTCACATAGATAACAGTATACTGTTCCATTCCAGCCAGTCAATCGACTGCAAATAAAATGTTTTGTCAGTAATCGATATTTTTTTTACATACCCGATGATGATTATAGTCAATAGATACATAGCAGTTTGGCAAATATCGATACATTGCCGCTGATAATTTCAGTCAATAATCAATACATTGCCGCTGATAATTTCAGTCAATAATCAATACATTGCCGCTGATAATTTCAGTCAATAATCAATACATTGCCGCTGATAATTTCAGTCAATAATCAATACATTGCCGATGATAATTTCTTCTCAATACATACCCGATGATCATTCAGGGAGTACCCACGGATAATAAGCTTGATTCGTTTGGCCTCAATGTCGCTGCAGACATGGACTGATTTACCAATAAGATCGGGAGGTTTTTGGACTTCTGACTCCTAATTAAATAAAATCAGAAAAGAATGTCGAGCACGACCGCCCATTTTCTATTTAAACACGACACTTATGGCATATTCTCATTTAACAGACAATCGAGGACACACTTAAGGAGAGGAAAGTATAGTCAAGTGAGGATTGAAAAGGATATTTTGGGAGATTTTGAGCAATGAATTTATGTAAATCCAGTGAGATGCTGGCCATTTTGTCGTCTGCTAAAAACACATGCTTAGACATTGCCATGAAGTGCATGCAGTTGGTTTTTTACATTTTACCGGTTCTTTTAAGAAATAATGTAGAAATTTTAGTGAGTGGAGGTTTACATTTAACGCCAAAAAGAAATGGTCTGACAAAAGATGCTGGTTTTGTTTTTGTTTTGTATTTATATGCGTAATAAAAAAAGAAAAAAAGTCTTTAAAAATGGCACAAAATTGTTGCCATTTAGCAGAGCCGAATGTAGAACTATACTAGATAAGGCTAGGAAAATCTGAGATTTTTGACTTTTTATGCGGACCCCGGACCCCCACCCCCCACCCCCCGCCCCTCCCTTCTAAAACTCTGTTCGAACCGCATCCCGGCCAGCCTGGTGGACGGAATCACTGGGAACACTCCAAAGAACAGTAGGTCTACCACCCTTCCAAATCTGCTTGTTCCTAAACCGGCCCCGGCCGGACCGACCCGATGCCATTTTGGTTGATTTTTTTCTATCATCCAGCTGCCTGCATACACTAATTTTGTTTATTTTATGCAGAAAAATCCATGTTTATTTAATTTATGGAATAAGTCTTTCATTTAAAATGTTTTTAGATGTTTAAATCTTACCACAACGGCAAAAGTATCCGTCACACCTGGGGACATAGTTGCTGTACATGTATTCTGTCGCGGAGGAGTTGTGTCTTATTGCTGATATACTTGGCCGCTGTGAGAAGGTCGAGTTTGGTCGTTTTCCCCGTGCTGCCAGAAAAATGGCGACTCGAACTCGCTGCACGGGTCAGCTTCCCTTTAAATTTCGTTTTCTTGGTTCGTTTTAACATAAGTATTCCCCAAACAAAAAAGTAGACAAAGGCCATTGTTACAGTTCGTTCGTATTGCGCAACACCGAATACTGAAGAACAATTACCATTTTGGTGGGAAATAGTTAACTGTTTTCTGTCAAGACTTGATGTGCCCGGTACAAGTTCAGGCAACGAACAGTCGTTGTTTGACAGGTCGTATTCTTCTTAACCAGATGTGTTGGTTATATAACAATGAAAAGCTAATGGAATTATGGAACAATACATTTTACTTGAAATCAGAACTCACGGTCGGAGAAAGTAAGTCAAAGTAAGTAACAGCACGAATTACACGCAAAACCAAACCAGCATTAAATATTAACACGTTATTTTTCAGAAACACAACTTACGCAACCGGTCGAGATAAGCTGGAGATGAGTTTTCCCGTCAAAAAGAAACACTACAAAAATTTCGCTCATATAAAACATATGCGTAAAACATCTGCTGTCTTCAACTTTGACAAAACAGAATAACAGGAGAGAAAAATATATAAAAGAATGGTTTCGACTGCATTTCGACACAATCAATCCATGTATATTTATACCGTGGGACAAAATATTACGTGGCGGTCCATCACAGCGAATATAAATAAAGTTACGAGTGGCACCTATTTTTACTAATTTTCAAAAGTGTCCTGAGCCTAAAAAGCTGTGGGCCGGGGGATAGCTGACAGACCCAGGGGACGGGAGGGGGAATATCCGCACGATCACTTTCGTCGTACCATTAAATGGGCGATATCGTCACGATCAGTGCAGACTTTCAACAGGGCATGGAATCGGTGTCCTAGTTTAAGATGAACACAGTGACTGAAAATTACTGGCTCATTTATGCAGTAGCAACGGTTATGACCTTGGCACAATTTCATGGCGCTGCTTACCACAGAATTCTGTGCTTACGGCGCCATAAAAAGTGTGTGATTCTATGCGCCGTAAGCGCAGAATTCCGCAGTAACGGCAGTGCCATGAAATTGGGCCCTTATCACGTGGGGTATTATTTTCAGTCACTGAGTTCATCTAAAACTAGCACTCCGATTCCATGCCCTCCTGATCGTGACGATATCGTCCCTTTAACAAATTCAGAAAACAAGGATTTGGCATGCCAATGGGAGGGGGGAAATGAAAAAAAAAGAGGAAAATTTGATGTACCAGATGCAGATACAGGATCTCGATGGGGGGGGGGGGTGTCACATGGGCAAAACGGGGAGGACACACTGCCAAAAAACGGGGGGGGGGTGGCACACAAAAATGGTTAATTAAGGTTAATTTACATGCATGACAAGCCCCCAGAATAAGCAATCCCTCCTTCCAATATACCACCAAAAATAAGGGGGAAAAGAGACAAACTTTTGGTTGGAAATCAGTGGCATAACTAGGGTACCAATTTTCAGGGGGACACTAAGGGGTGCATCACTTTTTCTAGGGGGCCATATCAATACTTGAATCCTGCAGTCTCAAATAGGGACCTATTTTTCAAAATTCAGAATGGGGGCACCCGGGGGGGCATGGACCTCGGCTGGGGGAGGGGGGGGGGCACATTTCCCCGTAGTTTCGCCACTGTTGGAAATGAAGACTGGTAGGACTGTGTCAGTTGATATGGATATATCCAAATTTTGTGATTTTTATTAACTCAAATTAGACAAACCAATCAAACAATGAAGATATCAAATGACAATCACTACAAAAATGGACGGATTTGTATTTAGTCTAAAACTATAATTCAATTAATTATTATCAATTTTTATAAATATACTGAATTGGAATATAACATTTTAGTGGAAGGCTCAATGCTGTAAATACACTCTTGAATTGGTAGTTAAGTCGATGGAACGGTTTAGAAGGCAACGGATGGATTGTAAGTGCTTATATTCAAAATTAAAATTTCAATATAAATTTGTTATACCACAAATAGATTTTCTTTACGGAGGATAATTCATTATTTGATGTCATAACTTGGCTTTAAATAAAATAAATGATTATAATTCAAACAAAAATATATGGTATGTCATAATAAACATTTTTAAAACTTTTTTCTAAGTAGTTGGTACTGCAGTTTTTACGTGACAAAGTGAGTCATTCTAAAGTTTCCTAATAAAAAGTTTCAATAATTTTATTGAATAAATCAAATACTATATTCTTTAACCAACTGGATGAAAAATAGTAATATCATGAGGAAGTCCTCACTAAATCCAATTGATTATGAACAAAATTTAAATCAAAATTAAATAATAAAACCATCAGAGATTTATGTACAGATTTATGCATTTCTGTACTTGCTAGGGGCAATATATTCAACTTGATAAATCCCTCTGAAGATAAACCTTGAGAAGAATAATCCTTCAATACCAATAACCCAGAAAATCGGCAGTAGACCCTGTTCCCTCTTAGCGATGCTAAAAACTCATGTCACGTTACCTGAATAAAAGCCAAGCACTTTGACCTACATAGTAGAAATTGTCATGTAAAGGCTTAATCCTGTTAATTAACCATTCTACTACTGCTGCACTTTAGTGGCAAGTAGCTACAGCGGTCAAAACCAGTCAACTGCCTGTTTTGACTGTTGACCCAAATGTGCACACAGGGGCATTTGTGACTGGTTTTTACTGTCATTTTGATCACCCTGAACAATACAAGACAACGCTTTTTATCAGTCAAAAAATTATGGTCGACTCATTTTGACTTGTAAATGTACTTACTAAACGTAAGGTTTGACAGTGTTCGACTTTTAAGTGCATAAGATATACCTTGGCAAGTATATCAACATTTTGACTGATTGTTGACCCTTGTAGTCATATGAGGGTTAATCCATGTCGTTTGATTGGCAGGATTGAACTGTGTATTTGCCCATCTGCACAAAATGCACCCTCATAGTGGTGAAAATGCACCACTGCACAGTTTATTAGCCCAGGGCATTACGTGTGCACAAAATACCAATGTCCGCATGGTTGGATAAAAACTCTTCCCTGGTAATTATTAACAATTGAGGTTTAAATGGATTCAATAGTGCATGCTTACCAGTGACAGCTGTAGTGCGCCCTCAACAGATCATGCACAGAGCCAACAGCAAAGGTTTTCTGAGAGAAAAAGAAGAGGGAGGGGGACCTGGGGGGAACATTTCCCTGGTGAAAATCTGAATTTTCTCAGATAAGTGTTACCACAGTGCCCACACAAGAAATTCTTCCCCCTTCCCCAAGTCCACCCCCTTCCCCAAGTCCAACCCCCTTCCCCAAATCCATCCCCCTTCCCCAAATCCATCCCCCTTCCCCAAATCCATCCCCTTCCCCAAATCCATCCCCCCTTCCCCAAGTCCTCCCCCCTCCCCGAAATAATCCTGGATATGCTATACACTGATACAAAGGCCATACTAATGATTCAGGACATGATGCTGTTGGCGTCGTTGTCCACTGCGATGGTGGTCACCGCTATTGCGAAGACGGAACGGAGATCCTGTTAAAAGAGAAGAAAAAAAAGAAGACAATGAAAAAAGTTAGATACGTAAGAGAGAACAGAAATTGCTTGAATATCAGGTAGAAATAATATTTCTTATACAATGATGTTTATAGACAGAGGTGCGGCATTTAAGCGATTGTTTTGCATACACTTGTTTCTAGGGCTGTGCGTTTTCGGATATTTTTGGAACCGGATACCCGAAATCAGAAAAGTTCGGATACCCGGATACCCGTTTTCATTCTTGTTGAAAACATGCCTCCTTTGGTGTACAAATACATGTAAACGTTAACAAAATCTACCTTTATAATACAGAGGATACCATATTTAATTCGATCTTTATTAAAGTATAACATTTTGGTGACAAAATATTGTATTTACTGAAAGTTATTTCTGAAATGAAACCGTAAAATTGCTACAAAAGTATCTGTTTTTAATAACCCAACTTACAATATACCATAAACAGTGAACAACAGAAAGCCCAATTGATCACACGCGCGCACGGTACGCACGGCCGGTGCATCACACAGACAGCTACAGCGGCCTCACACGTGATAATATCATGACTGCAATCAGAAGACAATAATCAACTGGTATGTCCGTGATCAGAGCGCATCCGTATAGCAAGTTGACTTTGATGTTCATGTCACAAAACACGTGTTGAATAATGTCATTGGTCAATCAAAGACTATGTGGGCGGAACTAAGGCGATGTGGGCGTAACTAATCATTGTGGGGAAACGATCCATGTGCTTTTGCCTTGCCGCGCCCCTGCCTTCTAAATAAGGATATCCCGTACGTCATGTTTGCTTTGGATTAAGGACATGATTTTGCGTATTTAACTGCAAAATATTACGAATCTAAAATCAGAACTTGAATATTTCTATCACAGTAAACTTTAGTTAAATGTCAATAAACCTCGTTTCCTGAAAGAATGAATTTATATGAGACCTAGCTAGGAATAATTAAAAACAACATCTACTACTACTAATAATAATAAAGCTAAACAATTATTTTAAGAATTAAGATTATTTTCAGAACCCAATATTTCTCTTTCAAAATCGGTTGAGGTTTACTGATTGTTACTCATTGATAAGTTCACTTTGGTGGGGTGGCAGTTATGCGGGCATTCATTGCCAGGAATGCCAGGAATACCAGCATGTTCACGTTATCTGGCGTTAAGCAACTCCGATTTGTCGTGACGATATTTCCTGCGGTGGAAAACACCCGTTCGGAGGGCACCGACGTTGCTGGAATACCAAGATACTTCTTGGCGATCCTTGCGACTGATGGAAACCGAACGGCGTCTGATCGCCACCAATCACATGGATCATCACTGAGCCTGGCTGGTTTGGTTTCAAAGACAATGACCGCCTAAACACCTCCCTTTTTATGTCTTTCTTTTGAAACAAATTGTCACCTTGTTGGCAAACGTAATACACAAGAGAGCTCGGTATTGGTGGCTTCAATATTGACATTCTGGACAATGAATCTCATGAATGTCTAGAATTCCTTGAAGACGAATGTGATTTAGTTCAATTGATTAAACAACCAACACATGTTGGGAATGCTGACGTGCTCATCGACCATGCATATGTTTCAAATCGTGATCAAGTTTCACATTCATCAGTTATCAACTATTCGATTAGTGACCACTTTCCCACATATGTTACTTTACGATTACAAGCTCCACAGAAGGCGGAAGGTGGTGCTATTCGTTACAGATACATGAAGAGTTCGACAAGATGACTTTCTTGCAGATCTTTCTAATCAGCCATGGTCGATTTGTGATAGTTTGATGACCCTGAGGACTGCTATGACACATGGCTGAAGCTATTCTCAACCTGTGTTGATAGATATGCTCCATGGAGAGAGAAACGTGTAAAAGCATCTGAAACGACCAGACTGGTGGTCCGATGAGATCACTAGTGCAATTAATCTTAGAGACAGTATTGATAAGAAAGCTGAACCTTTAAAGTATAGAGAGCTGCGCAACAAGGTGCAGAAACTCATCAACCATACAAAAGGGACTATTTTCGTTCTTTGTTATCAAGGTGCTATCATCTTTTTTGGAAACATCTTCGTGAATTAGTACCGAAAAGATGTTTCTATTAGTCAACTCATGTGCTGTTTAATAATATTCTAGTTGAGGATCCAAAAAGCTGTGCTTCTTTGATGGATTTAATCATTAGTTTACCT
This sequence comes from Zoroaster sp. YZ-2022, assembly GCA_029582265.1. NCBI lineage: Eukaryota > Metazoa > Echinodermata > Asteroidea > Forcipulatida > Zoroasteridae > Zoroaster > Zoroaster sp. YZ-2022. The sequence continues at coordinate 25,250,798 of CM055825.1, read as the reverse complement.
CAATTGTTTCAAAATATGTCAATTATAGTAATGTTGATAATTCTAACAGCATAGACAATTTGAAATCATTTGTAGCAGTAAAGGTGCTAATCTTAAATTTATCCTGCCATGTATGACAGTCGAATTTGTTCAAAAACACCTGGAGGGTCTCGATGCTAAAAATCTGTTGGCCTTGATGGAATACAGGCCTACTTTTGACTTCATCGGCGGTGACAATTGCGCCATCTCTCACTGGTGTCTTGAACAAATTTGTCTGTCTTCAGTCATTCCATCAAATTGGAAATGTGCCAAAGTGATACCACTACACAAGGCTGGCCCTTGTGTAGACCTCAAACTTCCGTCCAATAAGTGTCTTACCAACTTTATCTAAACTCTTAGAAAGACACGTACATAATCATCTTGCAGATTTTTAAACTCATATGATTTAATTTGTGGTAAGCAGTCTGGATTTCGTGCTTTTCATTCATGCCAAACCGCTCTTACTCAGCTAATTGACTGTTGGAGCAGTCATATGCTGATCGAGACCTAATTGGCGTGATCCTGTTAGATCTGAGAAGGCGTTTGACCTTGTTAATCACAATTGCTCATTGAAAACTCAAGATATATGGTGTACAGGGCAATGCCTCGATTTTTTCTGTGACTATTTGAATGGACGCAGTCAAATTGTAAATTTTAATGGTCTTCTATCAGGTAAAACCGATGTAACAGTTGGCGTCCCAGAAGTCGATTCTAGGCCCATTATTATTTTTGTTGTACATAAACGATTTACCACTCGCCACTCGTAATTGTACAGCTACTATGTTTGCTGATGACTCTACATTTCACACTACAGCTAAGTCCACTGGTGCTCTAGAAACCGTTTTGAACTCTGAGATGGATAACATCAGTGATTGGTGCAAACAGAACGAATGTGCCCGAATTCTGGGAAAACCAAGTGTATGCTAGTGACAACATCCAGAAACGGACTAGAATTAGTTAAGAAAAGATCTCGATGTGTTTCTAGACAATACTAGGAAGCGATAATGTGGACTCTGAAAAACTGCTCGGTGTCATCATACAAAACGATCTGTCGTGGACTAAGCATGTCGATCAATTTGTTCAAAATTTAAGCAAAATTATATATTCTTTCGCGGATCCGCCGCTTCCTACCGCAATTTGGTAGAAAGCAGTTTTTCAATAGTTTTATTCTACCTAACTTTGATTACTGTTTGTCCATTTGGGGTAACTGTGGTGTTAATAATTCAAAACGCTTGGACAGACTTATGAGAGAAGTCATGCGAATCATTCTAAATCGACCTATTGATACAGAACCAGAATCAATGTACCGTGAACTGAAATGGTTTCCATTATCATACAGGCATAAGTTGAAAATGTGTATTTTAGTGTATAAAGCTTTTAATCAATTAACTCCAAGTTATATTACTGATCTTGTGAATTTGTATAATCCGGTCACACAGATGACTTTAAGATCTGTTAAAAATAAAGTTCTTCGCGTTCCTTTTACTAAATCAAAAATTTATGAACGTGCTTTTAGTATTAATGGTCCTACATTATATAATAACCTTCCGTTACATATTAGAGATTCTAAATCACTCGTAAGTTTAAGTCTTCATTGTATAGTTATTATTATCAATCTTACCTGTCAACTATTAGCAGTTCCTAGAACCCAGTTTTTAATCATTCATTCTTGTCTATTATATATCCATGTTAAGTTTTTATTATGGTCTCTCGACCATCACGTAAAGAGGATATGTCATTTAAAATTTTATTATTATGTCATAACCTATGATGCTATCGAGATTAAATAAAGTATATAATAATAATAATAATAAAAATAAATAAATGTAAATGTTGGATGGTCGGTGGCACATCAAAATAATTACACAACAAAACCAATTTCAGCAGCACTTTTTTATTAGGACAACGAATAATGTGGACGTCCCCTATAATAAAATCCCCTCTATAAACACATCATGGAGCACGCTCCCTTGCAGAAATTGCAGCAGAAATTGTCCCACTAATCCAATTACTGTGAACAATAGGCAAACATTCCATCCTGAGCAGCTAGTTTGATACTTGTTTGTAGCATGCGGCAGCCAGGCTATTCATGGAGGTAGAATAATACCTCCATGGGCTATTTGAGTCTGATTGGATACAATGTATCCAAATGTATGGAAATTTCCGTAAAATACTACAAAGGCATTATCAGAGTGTAATCTCTTAAATAAAATTGCTCCTAAAAGTGTAAACATTACATTGTTCAATAGTCAAAGATTTCTGTTCACACCGCTGAAATGGTAAGTCCCAATTTTAAAAAGTCGTTTACGGGTACTCGGAACCGAAAAACGGAACCGGGTAATGACAGTTTCGGTCGGGTATCCGGATACCCGGATACCCGGCACAGCCCTACTTGTTTCCCCCTTTTAACCCTCTGGCTCCGCCCCTTTTTATACACTTACTGGTGTTCTGTATCTGTGGCACAATGACAGACAGTCCTGAATGATCGGGTGGTCAACCAGCCGGAAGAAGGGTACCGGGCTGAGCTTGTTGTCGCCAAGCTCGCGGTACACGCTTGCCAGACGCTCCTGGGAGAATGTGTCCTCGGGGTCAGAGGTCACGCTGAAGCGGTGACTGTCACCCAGGGTGGGCTGGCCGTGGTGTAACACCTGTGAGGGGATAAAGGGGGCGATTCTGAAGTTAAAAAGGGTATGGAGACAGAAGTTGATTTCCTGTTTTTTGGTTTGATCGTCGAGTGCCCAGAGGAAGGTCGTAAGGCTCTACGACCTTCTTCCGGGCACACAAAGTACAACTTTTTGTCCCAGCAGAAGGTTGTAAGCAATAAAATAGTGCCTTTGAAAAAAAGTAGGGCATAACTGTTATATATTTGTTGCTGGAATTTCTCCCAAGACATGTTTTTCCATTCCCATGCGGAACTTTCCTACAATGACTTATAAATGGCAGAAAAAAGATTAAACTTTCACACTCAGTTTTCTTGAAACACAATTTTGCACATTAATTGCTTATGACCTTTTGCCGGTCACACTTTCAGGCATGTGAGTGGGCAGTGAAAAAAAAAAAAAAAAAAATTTTGTTACCTGGCAAGCGCGGTGCGGAAACCCGGAAACTTGCAGTCCTTGAGTATTTTGCCATATAGAAGCTCTGAGGTGCATTTTGAGCTTTTTATTACCACTTTCTAAGACAAAATTCTTTATTTTTTTTAATGGTGTTATCCCCTTTTTCTTTTGTAAAATTCTAAGTGAGGTGTTTGAACTAAGAACAATACAAAGTGAGAGGGAACACATTATTTTTGTCACGATCTTTGCAATATCCCAATGTTTGGGGAAGACTTGGAGTGAGAAGAGTGTCCCAGAAAATGTAAAAGTACGCACAGACAATAGTTTCTAGAAACATTGTATACATTACAAACCAAATCTGTTTTTCACAAGCGGATCTTTCCGATCTGCCTCACTAGACTCAGTATCTAATGTTGAGCCCCGTTTGACAAAATTACAATCCCTGGTCGCCATATTTATCATCTGTACTTGTCTTTGCCTGATATCTATAGATGATTACAATTGGCAAATGAAGATTTTCTCTTTCGTCGTCGCAACTTTTCTTTATGTTTTAGTGTGGCTGAGAAAAGACAAGTCGTCCGGCGGCGTGCGTGTGCAAACGTGAAATTTTCAGACGTGTGGCCCGATCGCGATCCGAATTAGCGGCTAAATGACAACGGCTACGGCACTATATGACAACGGCTACGGCGCTATATGACAACGGCTATGGCTCGATCGGCACGTCATCGTGCGTTGAAGCATACGCTGCCCTAGCCGCTTTTTCGGACTAGTTCACATGTTCACACGGCCGAACCGTTTACCGGGTCTAGTCCCCGACTCACGTGTCAAAATCACAGCGCGATCTTAACGATGTGCAGCCCGATGCCCGGTTCCGTTTTCTCTGTGTGTAAGAAGTGTGTATGTGTTTGGATGGTATACAAGCGGAGTCTACAATCACGGCGCGGCGCCGGGAAAAAAGGGGAGCCCCGAGAAAAATGCGGAACGGGGAAATAAAAAACGCGGATTTCCGCGTAAACGCGGAAATTTCACATGCCTGCACTTTCGTTACGTCCTTTTGCCGGTCACACTTTCGTTACGTCCTTTTTCTGGGCACACAACGATATCTTTTTAGAAACCAGGAAATTTAGGATAAAGAGCTGGGAAAAAAAACACTTGAGTGATCTGGCCTTCACAGATCTGGTCTTTACGTGAATACAAAAGTGATTTATGCAACTTGAAGTTGAAATGTTTTCAATTTCTGCAAATCATATGCTGCGAGTTGCAGCTGCTGACATCACAATTTGGACTTCAGACCTGCAGAGGATTACCCAATTGTGCAGTTCTCGACTAATAATCAGAATATCTTAAGAATAACATTTTAAAGACAGAAGGGGAAGACAAAGGGCTTACTAACCCGCACTAATGCTTTCAGATCCACAGTGGCTTGCAGGGCACTGGGTGGTATTCCTTCTTGTGGGGGGCCCAGGCTAGGTTCAATTCTCTTGTCTTGTAGCCTTATCTCCCGACCTGTAATCACCTCAACAACCTGAGTGAAAACATGATGTGAATTGAACAATTTTTTTATACACAATTTTTTTCTGAAATATGCTGAGATCCCACGAAATCATCCAACACTGTTGGTAGTAGCCTGAAGATCTGACGTCATGCTTTGAGGTTTGTGAATTACGCCAGATACTGGCCGCGGCTGCCATGAGATTGAACTTTGACCTTGGTTGGTAGTTGGCGCGCGAGTCTCGAAGCGTGACGTCAGATCTTCAGCACAACGTGTCCAATGAAATCCCTTGAATGGTATGCCAGGAGCCTGTAAAGACAGGGGACCAGTCTATGTTGGTAGTTGCTTACAGCACAATTTGTAACGAACAATGCTATGCCTATCAGCATGTACTACATGTACAATGTACATAGAAGAAAACCTAACTCACAGAAACTGATTGTATCATTGGCTTTCAAAGCCAACAAACCTGCAAAAAAAAAAACATTACAGATTATCACTTGCAAAGGAAATCCTCCACTGTGTAGATATAGTTTGCTCACACAGGTTGGATTCAATAAATTTAGTTCAAAATCCGGCATTCTCCATTTTGAAAAACAGCAGCGAAAGCATGAACATCACGTTGTGTGCCCGGAAGAAGGATGTAACAAAAGTGTGACCGGCAAAAGGTCGCAAGCAATTAATGTGCAAAAATTGTGTTTCAAGGAAAGTTTGGCCGTTTTTCTGCCATTTATAAGTCACTGTAGGAAAGTTAAATTCCGCATTGGAATGGAAAAACATGTCTTGGGAACAATTCTAGCAACAAAAATATAACAGTTATGCCCTGCTTTTTTTCAAAGGAGCCATTTTATTGCTTACGACCTTCTGCTGGGACAAAAAAGTTGTACTTTGTGTGCCGGACGAAGGTTGTAGAGCCTTACAACCTTCTTTCAGGCACTCGACGATCATGCTGTTTTTTACTACCACACATAAACTTTTCAGAAGTGGGCCATGTGATCAATATGCAAATAAGGCCTGAGAGGGCATGATATAATATTGAATCAACGTTCAGGGCGGGGCATACCTCTTTAATGACGTCCAATTGGTCCAGCTGCTTCTCCTGTGACTCCGCCTCCTCCAGTTTTGGGCGTGGCATGTGTTTCCCAGATACAACACTGAGGCCGCGGAAGAAGCCGTTCAGGGCGTCCTGGTCGACGCTGAAGTACATAAGCTGAAAGGAGAGAGACGGGGACAGACATTAAGATGTAACACACCCTTAGAAAAAAAAGTGCGCCCATGCATGCACTGGACAGTAGCTCATGTATGCTGGCCACATCCACCCCGGTGTGTCGTCATTGTTTACCCTCTAACGTGGCGCCATGACAACGCCAATTCATAAGGTCTATAAGTTTTAATTATAGATGTGATGTCATACAAACGTGACATACCATATTTGTGTAGTCCAACAACGGTGGCACGGAGGTGTTATCAGCGCAGATATCAAAGAATAATTTCTGCACATGGGCAGACCTGTCGAACGGCAGTGGCTTGCTCGGGTCTTCAGGCGTCGGGGGTCTTGGATCTGAAGTGTACCACAAGGGCACCTGCAAAGAATTTAAGATACATTTTAAGAACGGGAGACTTTGATACAGTTTGACAGCACCGAGGAAAATTACATAGCGCTGCTATTAAGCACACAAATTAGCTGAGCACTAAATATTTGTGCTAAGCAGAAATAGGTTACCAGCCAAATTGTCATGTAATGTACAGTATATGACATAAAACACAATAAAGGGGGCCACTTTCCTACCGTCACGTTAGCAGTTTTTCTAATAGTTGTAATTTTTTTTTAAATATCTGAAACCACCCAAAAAGAATTTCAACATTTGAATAGACATGCATGCTTATCCTAAAGATAATTTGAGTTGATTATTACTATTATTTTTTTAATTACCCTAAAATTTCCATCAACAAATGGACGGAAAAGTGAGGTAACTTTTTTTGTCCAATTTTTATGGAAATTTGAGGGTAACAAAATAAATAAAAAAATAAAAAAATCAAATAAATCAACTCAAATTAGTTCTAGTATAAGCCTGCATGTCCATTCACATGTTGAAATACTTTTTGGTCGGTTTCAGGTACTTAAAAATAAATAACAACCATTGGAAAAACTGCTAACGTGACAGATACAAAGTGGCCCCCTTTATTGTGTTTTATGTCATATCGCTTGTAACTGGTTCTCAGCCCAATTTTGCTTAGTGGATAAATTCGCTAAGCTGCTCTGTAAAATTGGCCCCTGGTCTGGTTAATGGAACATCCTCCCTAGTGCATATCGTCGCATCACTGCAACAAGGTCGTATCATAGTTACGACCTTGTTGCAGACATGGATTTTGCTCGGTGCAACAAGGTTGTATCATAGTTACGACCTTGTTGCAGACATGGATTTTGCTCGGTGCAACAAGGTCGTATCATAGTTACGACCATGTTACAGACATGGATTTTGCTCGGTGCAACAAGGTTGTATCATAGTTACGACCTTGTTGCAGACATGGATTTTGCTCGGTGCAACAAGGTCGTATCATAGTTACGACCATGTTACAGACATGGATTTTGCTCGGTGCAACAAGGTTGTATCATAGTTACGACCTTCTTGCAGACATGGATTTTGCTCAGTGCAACAAGGTCGAATCATAGTTACGACCTTCTTGCAGACATGGATTTTGCTCAGCGCAACAAGGTCGTATCATAGTTACGACCTTCTTGCAGACATGGATTTTGCTCAGCGCAACAAGGTCGTATCTTTTTTACAGAGTTCCAGGATGAACACGCAAAACCTATGGACTAAGATATTGTTGCACTCAATTGTTTTAATGTATGCAAATTTATGCACTGTTGCACATGTGACCTTGTTGCAATTTTTAGATACGACCTTGTTGGTCTGACAGGACGATATTCTTAGGATTATTTTTTTCAAATAATGCCAAATGTGAACCAATATGGAATGAGAAATTAATTTACCATGTACTCCTCATTGACAATAGAAACCAGTGCTGTTATTATAATACTTATAAAGTACCCTCTACATGAATAACTTTACCATGAAAATGCCCTGAAAATCTGTTTTACCGTGAAATAAATAGTTCACAATTTCACGACGACACAACACCGTGAAAACGGCATGAAATACTCTTGGGATTCCTTCGCCGTGAAAACGCTGTGAAAATGCCATGAACTTCTCGTGGCAGTTTTTGATGCAGCTCATTATTTCTCGAGAGCTCCGTGAATTTGCTGTAAAATCACTGTGGACATTATTGCCAATATCTGAGAGGAAGAGCCACTGTGAAATTGCTGTGAAATTACGGTGAACTGTTATTTCAAGGCAAAATGGATTTTCAGGGTATTTTCAAGGTGAAGTTGTTCATAGTGTACATTACTCCTCACAGCAGCACTGGCAAGCAAGATGCCGAGCTCACCTACCTGCTCAAACTGTTCCCTGGTGACAGTACCCGTGCCGAGGGTGTCCACGTCCTTGAATCTCTGCAGGGTTTCAAGCAGCTGGGCCTGGGAGGGCTGCGGCCAGGGATGGGCTATCTGGAGCATGAACGTACACCAGTCGATGTACTCCGAGTCCGGGGACAGGACGGTGGCTACCTGCTCCAACTGAAAGCGAAAAATTACGAGAGGGAAAATTTTCTAAAATTTGCTACTGATAAAAGTATTTTTCTTTATTTTTAAACATGTTTTTAAATGTCTGGATTCTCCTGAAGATGGTCTGAGCATACTGATCTTAACGTCGAGTTGTACCCACCAGTTTTTTTTTCAGAATTAATTCAAAGAGATTTTTCACCCGGTGTCACCACAAACAGTCTTTACTTACATTTTTAAACATGTTGTACACAATTTTTACAAGACATACTTTGTCTTCATAGACATCACACCTAGGGAACAAACAAACAAACACACCGCCTACCTGTTGCAGATTTAAACTCATCCAGTTATCAGGCAGGGCCTCTGTGCCGTGCTGAAATACAAACCACAAACAGTGAGTTATATTCAACTGAGGACTACTTAAATGTGTCACAAGCACTGGTTGGTAGGCACGACGTCATTCAACATAAGCTACCCCACCTTCGTATTGTTTTATGACATATGTGACCCGCTCTGCGAAAAAGGGTATTAAGGGATGCTACGCTAATTAACGTAAAGGGCTGTTCTATGTGGAGAGGGTGAAAAAAAAAATTCACAACGTGATTTTTTGTTGTGGGTTTATTGGCTTCTATTATATCAATACATTCATAATTTATTTACAGAAATATTATTATTGATGAGTAAAGATGAAAAAACAAATGTTTTTGTGTCCCTTGTGTTCGTCTTCTGTGTGACTCTGTCAGTTTTAGGGAAGAAAAACCTCCAAATTTTGACAAAAAGACTTTTGTTCCTTTGTTTTTTATTCTGTTGGTGAAGTTTAATAAATATTTTTAAATAAACACCTCATTAGCCATAGCTCAAAAGGAACATAACTGTTGCTGTGGGCATTCAAGAGAGTTTCTTCTTAGCTCATTTCTTTTTCCACTTGCTGTGTTTAAAGGGCTGTATCTCTGAAGGCACTTCCGTTAATTTATACAATATGAATATGCAAAAATCAGTATAATCTCCAGAATGCAAAATGCCACAGGGTTCAAACCTACACCAAATTAAAGCTTATAGTGTAACCAATTCAGCTATGTATGTAACTCAATTTTTTTATTTTGTCCCATAATACCCATTTTTGTGGAGCCGGTCACATATTTCTTGAAAAAAAAGAGGATTGAAATGAAAGAACTTAACCAATTTTGTATCTTCCCTTTAACCCTAACCTTCCCAGATCTTCCAAAATCCTCTTTGCTAAAGTGAAGGATTTTGAAGGATTGAGGTTACATGCTACATGCTCTTTGCTAAAGTGAAGGATTTTGGAGGATTGAGGTTATTAGGCATACTTGCCTTTCCATGGTATATGTACATCCATGTTTGTTGTAGTGATTGCAAGGTCAGTGCTTGGGTCAGTGGACACTGTTTATTGCTCAATGCATGCAGGGAGGGTCCCTGGCCATGTACATGTATCACAGATTAGAAACACATGTGTGCATACATGTCATGTGCTTGCTTTACTACTGAAGGATTTTGGAGGATTCAGGTTATGTGTAAGCAAATGGGCCTAGGGAGTTAGGGTTAATCACATTTTTTCACAGCTCACCGTGAGTGCTGTCATGTCAGACAGCGTATCTACAAATCCTTTATTGGAGATGAACCCAGACGGGGCCGAACAAACAAACTGGCGATACAATAATTTTATCTGGTCGACGGTGAACGTGTCGGGAAGGGCAATCTCAATGGGCGATGGCCTCGGCGGGGGGCTTGGTGTGCGAAACACTTTGACTTCCTGGAATGATAAAACATATCCATCCAAAATGTTAAGGGGTGATTCAGATTTTATCGGAACTTCTGGTACTCCTTGCTTGCGTGTTTGTGCATGCGTGAATTCATGCATGAAGTCAATAAACACCAGAGTTGTACTACTTGACTCAAATGTGAGTTTGTCTCAAGAAACAAAATCCACTGTGTCTTGGATTTATCAATAAAAATCTTGATTTTTTTACCTTGTTGATGAGGAACTCGTCTTGTAAGGAGATTAACTCAGGCTGGATTCTTTCTCTCTTCTCGATTCTCTCGCCCAGAACTTCTGTCACTGTATCAATGCTGCAGCAAAACACAAAATGTTGTTTAAAATAAATCTTAATAATAATAATAATAATAATAATAATAATAATAATAATAATAATGTGGACTTATATAGCGCACGTATCCACCAAACTGGTGCTCAAGGCGCATTATATTATTACCCCTGCTCATCAGGCTCATAAATCATTCCTGAAACCATCTCAGCTCCCTTGGGAGTATACAGCTCAATTGCTGCCATTTCAGCGCATATGGGCTAATCAAAACACAACAACCAACTCTGCCCTCACAGGTACCCATTTACTCCTGGGTGGAGAGAAGCAATTATGGTAAAGTGTCTTGCTCAAGGACACAAGCACCATGGTCGCGGCTGTGATTCGAACCCACATTCTGACGACTCAGCCATCAGAACACAAATCCAATGCGCTAAACCGCTCGACCATGGCACTCCATCATACATAGACAGAGGACTCCAGGAAGACAGAATATCAACACCACAGACATGTATTCCCTATAGAAGGACAAGGTACACACACACACACACACACCGTAATCTCCGAGTCTCTGAAGCCGTGGACAGACAGCATGCATAAATACTGCATCGCGTGCATGTACAAATTTACACAAAATGGAGTGTCGTGGCCGAGCGGTCTAGCTTGCCGGACTCGGGTTCTGGTGTTAGCAGCAGAATGTGGGTTCGAATCCCAGCCATGACACTTGTGTCCTTGAGCAAGACACTTAACCATAATTGCTTCTCTCCACCCAGGGGTTGAATTGGTACCTGTGAGGGCAGAGTTGGTTGATTAGCCCTATATGCGCTGTAATGGCAGCAATTGAGCTGTATACTCCCCAGGGAGCTGAGATGGTTTCAGGAATGATTTATGAGCCTTATGAGCCGGGGTAATGATATAGTGCGCCTTGAGCACCACTTAGTTGGTGGATATGTGCGCTATATAAGTCCACACATTATTATTATTATTATTATTAAAATGTACCGATACACACACACTATGAACAACTTCACCCTGAAAATACCCTGAAAATCTGTTTTGCCTTGAAATAACAGTTCACCGTAATTTCACTGCAAATTCATGGTGTCTATTCCTCTCAGATATTGGCAATAATGCTCACAGTGATTTCACGGCAAATTCACTGTGCTCTCGAGAGATAATGAGCTGTCCCAAAACTGCCACGTGAAGTTCATGGTGTTTTCACGGCATTTTCACGGCAAAGGAATCCCAAGAGTAGTTCATGGCGTTTTCACAGTGTTGTGTCGTTGTGAAATTGCTGTGAACTATTTATTTCACAGTAAAAAACGGATTTTCAGGGCATTTTCAGGTTAAAGTTATTCGTAGTGACAATATGCTCATTTTCCCATGTTTTTTAGCTCTAGTCAGGCGCAGTCACCGTTACAGTGTCCTGACGTCATTTGGAATAGCTGATTTCTGATTGTAGTAAACCGTTTCTGGCATGGTAAGCATAGAAATGTGATGTTCATGGAATCTTTACAATCCATGGACTCCCTCACCTTTGCATTTCTTGCTGGAAGCGTGCCCCCAGCCAATCATCCATGTCCTTGTACACTTCCTCCGACTTGGTCTTCAGCTCCTGAAGAACGGCAATGGCGTGGATCTTGGTCAACTCCATGCGCATCTTAAGGCCTGCCTCTGTGGGTGGAAACATAAAGAAATATATGATGGACTCCTATCAAAACTAGGCAGGACTTCACTCTGACTGCATGAGGATGCAAGGTTTGTTACAGATTTGGACAGAAAAAGGCCTCATGCTGCAGACGCCAGAAGAAATGTGGCAGTATTATAAGCCACCCAATGAAAAATTTCTGTTAATTTGCCTAAATTACCTAAAAGCTTGCCTAAATAAACCGTACTGAAATGACTCTGTGAATAAAAAACTTGTTCAATCTGATGACATTAGTTTGCTGTGCACGTTTCTACATGTACCACAGACACTCGGAAAGCACCGAGTATACAGCGCTATACACACGTTGGTGTAGGGCAAAATTAAAATCATTTGTTTATCACCAGACAAAAGAATTTCATCAAAACTATAATTATCACGGCACCTGCTGCTATATAGGATTCTAGCTAGCCAATCGACGTCGGGCAAGCTCGGTGGTCGAGAGGTTAAGACGTCTGCACTAGTAAGCAGGAGGTCGTGGGTTCGAATCCCGCCCGAGTCACATGTGAAGTTTTTTTCTCCACAGACGCTCGGAAAGCACCGAGTATACAGTGCTATACACACGTCGGTGTAGGGAAAAATTAAAATCATTTACATGTATCATGTACACACACCTGGCTTTGAAGAAAATTTGGGTAATTGTGGGTAAGGGGGGGTTAATTCAGGACAATTATAAGGACTCATAGTTGTAGTACTTGTACCCGTACTCAAGGACATTTTTCTGTACTTGTACTCATGAAAAGTACTTGATTACAGTTACAGAAATGAAGAGCTTGTACATGCACTCTAGCTAATGTTTCTGTACTCATATTCATGAGTACTTGACTACAAGTCTGTCAGGACTATCCAAATTGCAAAATAAACAGTTAATGCTATTTCTACCGTAGGTTCAATTACCCTCGTGTGAGATGGCTGCCAGGTATTCCTGCTTCATCCGATCTCTCAATTCCTTCTTGGCTCTCTCCTCTGGAGTGGTTTCCGTCGCTGCCGAATCAGTATTTTAGAAGAGAAAAGAAACTTTTAGTAAAATCAATTCAAAGTGTTTAGAGACCGAAAGAATGATACTGAGAAGGGAAGTTCTTTTTTTTGGTTATAGGCATTTATCACAGAAGCCATCTTTGTCGGATTCCCTGAACATAAGGCATTGATCATAGCACTGAATCATGAAAGGGACCAGTCTATTTTCCTATGAACCTCATTTTGGTCTTGTAGATTTACATGGTAAGCAATGATAATAATGGTGGATTTTTATATAGCGCCAACTCCATCACGATGTGATGCTCAAGGCGCTTTTTACATTATTATCCCTGTCATCAGGCTACATTTAAAAAAAATCATTCCTGGATCATTCTCAACTTCCTGGGAAGTATACAGCCCCGGCAGCCTGTTCGGCGCTCAACAACTAATCAAACACATCTCTGCCCTCACAGGTCCCCATTTATACTCCTGGGTGAAGGGAAGCAATTCATGGTTAAGTGTCTTGCCCAAGGACACAAGTGTCTTATTAACTGGCATGGCTAGGATTCGAACCCACATTCTAACGATGCAGCCACTAGAACTTGAGTTCGGTGTGTGAGACCGCTTGGCCACAACACTCCATGACAACATCGCTCTAGCAAACTCAAGGTTTAGTACTCTCTCTCCCTTTCCACCCCGCCTCTCATAAGAAGATAGATTCATATATATTAAAAATGATGAATTTACCAGGCGGTGGTGTTGGTGGAGGAGTGGGGGTGGCCGTCTTCTTTCCCTTCTTGGGCGATTTCTTCCCCACCGGTGATTTCTTGCCGCTGGGGGATTTCTTGCCTCCGGCAGGGGATTTCTTGCCAGACGGGGACTTGCTCTTGCTGCGTTTCTTGCCTGGCTTCTTGGCATTACCCTTGTCCTTCTCCTTGTCCTTCTCGGCATCGCGGAGTTTCTCCGCTTCGTCTTCGGCATCCCGGGCAGCGAGCTCGGCAGCCGTCTGGTTTGGAAGGGATGAAAGAAAATAGTGCAAGGGGGGAAGAATTTACAGAAAACCTTACTAATGATTGTAAAGTATTGATAATGACTTGGTAAAAGTTGTATGTGTGAGAGTGTGGGACACACCAAACTTGTGAGTGCTAGACGGTTAATATCAAGTAGAATGTACAGAAGTTGATTTATATTATCAGAAGTCTATTACCTAAACGAAGTGTGCCAGTTATGTAATAACTCAGTCCATGGCAATGCACTCCAATGGATTTTGGCCATTCAAATTCAAATTTTATTTCCTTAACTTCCTTAGTAAAACAAATAAATTTAATAAAATCTATGTAGGTAACAAAAGTAGCAAAGTAATATAAACACAACATAAGATTAAATACTAAAACATGAAAGTAATGAGGAAGATAGAACACTCCCTTTGAACACCCCCCCCCCCCCCCACCCCAAAAAAAACAAAAAACTTTTATTCCACAAACTGCGTAAGGTTTCAAGAGAAGCAGTTCACCCTGGGAGATTTGTTGACATATATACAATAACTGTGTACTGAGTTGTAAACAAGAAAATAAAGTGCATGTGGTTAAAGGCTGTGCCGGGTATCCGGACTCGACCAAAACTGTCATTACCCGGTTCCATTTTTTGGTTCCAATTACCCTGTAAACGACTAAGCATTTAAACCATACAAATGGAAGTCTCTGATTTTTTTTTGGATGCTATGAGTCGTTTTTAATAAAGAGGCGGGAAATTATTACAGTAAGTCCACATTTGACTCTAATAAAACAAGAGAATCTTGTGTTCATATTGGTTATTTTATACATTCAGGAGTATTTAGGTGTTTTTACAATATTGTTTACGGGTACCCGGGTACAGCGGCGTAGCCTCGGGGGGTGGGGGGCCTGTTAACCCCATAAATTTCCAGTGCCCCCCCCACGAAAAATCCTGATAGTGCCCCAAAAAGAGAAAAGAAAAAGAAAAGGGAAAAAACCCATACCCCCTGGGGCCCCCCAATGAAAAGCAATGTCCCCTGTGCCCCCCGCCCCGCCCGCCCCACTGAAAATGTCCTGGCTACGCTGCTGCCTGGGTATCCAAAGATTTCCAATTTCAGGTATCCGGTTCCTGAAATAACCAAAAATGCAGTCCTTACACATGTGGTGCGACTCTCGGCTGTTGCCCAGTCACATTTAGTTTGCGTTCCATTTAGTTCTGGAACTAGCAAGCGACCCTGAACGCCTCTCCCAAGATGCTCTCAAGCAGGGTAGCCAAACTCGATATAGTGGTGTTCATTATATTGATTCATGGCTGCAATGCTGATACATAAACTGGGAACCAAGGGTCATGTTTGTTACAGCTATATGTGTATTATATTGGCGTTCAGCTTTAAATTTGCCTGATGTTTTCATTATTACAATTAATCTTTTGGAAACGGGTTTGGTGGTTTAAAACAGAAACAGAATAAGAGTCAAAGTCAGAAACTGTACAAAAGTATGAGTTCCCCATCACAGTTTTCAGCATTTGAAAAGAATATCCCCGTTTGAAAATATAAAAAAAAACTGAAAAAAAAACTGAAAAAAAAACTATGAAGTAAATACATTTTATGCTTCCGTTGCAAGGAAAAAAAAAAGTGTGACTTACAATTTCCGTTATTTTCATCATTCCGAATTGGAAGGCATCGAAGATCAACTGTAATGAAAAACAAAATTGAAATACATCTTTAGAGTAAATAAATAAATTCCATCCTCAAATCATTCAGATTTGGATAAAACAAAACAAAATGACGAGGTACATCAGTTAATTTGGGGAGTGAACAAAGAAAAGTTGACTGAAGTGGGATTCAAACCGGCAAACTCTAGATTACTGTACCAGTGCTCAACCAACTGAACTACCTGACAAATGTAAAACTATTTTTATCCTTCAGTTGACTGATGTGGGACTCAAACCGGCAAACTCTAGATTACTGTACCAGTGGTCGACCAACTGAACTACCTGACAAATGTAAAACTATTTTTATCCTTCAGTTGACTGATGTGGGACTCGAACTGGCAAACTCCAGATTACTGTACCAGTGGTCAACCAACTGAACTACCTGACAAATGTAAAACTATTTTTATCCTTCAGTTGACTGATGTGGGACTCGAACTGGCAAACTCCAGATTACTGTACCAGTGGTCAACCAACTGAACTACCTGACAAATGTAAAACTATTTTTATCCTTCAGTTGACTGATGTGGGACTCGAACTGGCAAACTCCAGATTACTGTACCAGTGGTCAACCAACTGAACTACCTGACAAATTTAAAACAATTTTTATCCTCCAGTTGACTGATGTGGGAATCGAACCGGCAAACTCCAGATTATTGTACCAGTTCCTCAACCAACTGAACTACCTGACAAATGTAACAATATCTTGATATCAGTCAGAAAGCCAGGGATCAAGCCCAACGTTATGATGCAAAACCTGAGAAGCAGCAGTTGCGGGATTACTTTCCTAGCCTGTACCTACCTTCTCATCAGCATCTGTAGGTGGTAGAGGACTCTCCTGGGTCTCTTCCAGGCTAGTTGCCGGAGCAACCTTTTCCTTCTCCTTCTTGCCGGCCCTGCTCTTGCTTCCTTTCTCAGCTTTCCCTGCCGGAGTTTGACTCGGGAAAAAACCCTCTGAGGAGGTTGGGCGTCGTGGGACCAGCGGAATTCTGAGAACAGAATGAAACAAGATAAAAATGTGACTTCAGGATTAACATGAGAGAAAGTAAAGTAAATCCAATAAAGTACATGGCAGATCCAGGAAATGGGGGGGGGGGGTGTTGAGCCCAGTAAATTACTGTAAAAGCAATTCATAAAAAATCTGATATTTTGGACTTTTTTCTTCAGAAACTCACTTTGGTTTTTCCTCCTCCGTCTCCTCTTTACTTTCCTCTGGAGGAGGCTCCTTCCCTTTCTTCCCCTTAGCAGAAGGCGTGGTGGGCGTGATGGCCCGTGCGACGACAGACTCACTAGCGACGGCACTGGCCGGGGCAGAACTCGGCCTCTCCGTGGCAGTAGAGAGGTCGATGAGGGGAATCCGGACAAAGCCCGTGTCAAATTCCTCCGGGATCTTGCCCTCCATCCCCTGATAGTAGTCCTTCAAGAGGCGGAGAGTGTCTTGATAACGGTCGACCTCGCACTGTGTTGAGGAGTTGAGAAGATTGTTAACGTATACATACAAATTAGTACAAAATCACGATAGCCTGGGTAAAAATGGGTGCTAAGGACCCCTTCCTTTTATTAGCCAACCTGGGCTCGCCCCTGATAAATTTTGCAGTGAGTTTGAGGTTATACCTGCATGAGGGTCAGGAAGTGATTGGTCAGTAGGCCTAGCCTATCCTCCAGCCACCCTTCCTCCATGACAGCGGTACGCTCAGTCTCCGCATCCACCTTCCGATTGTCGGACATCTCCCAGAGTTGCTCTTTAAGATCCTGAAATACGAAATTTAAAAAAATTTAACAAAATTCACACAAAACGGAGGGCTTGAATAATCCATGAGTTCCATGAACAAGGAACCAAAGAAAGTTAATTTCATTGAGGGGCTACATGTAAATTGAACAAAATGTACTAAGCAAAGCATGTTCATTCAGATCGGACACCGGCTACTATTTCATGTGTTTGCAGGACAAATGAACTCAACAAAGACGCTCTACCTGATGACCAAAGCCGTGGCATGTTTCTGATCAAGATCACAAAAATATACCGCAATTTCACAGAGCTGCTTAGCAGAAAAAATTGCTTAGCAGAAAAAAATTTGCTTAGCCGATTTGGCTGGTTACCAAACTTTCATAGAAAATGTATGTATTTTTTGCTGGTTGTCTGTATAATATTGCTTAGCAAAATCCTCTGCTTCGCAGCTCTGTGAAATTGGCCTCTGTACTGTAAGCACTTACCATGACCCTCTGGTGGAGTTCAGATTTGGTCTCCTCATCGTCCCTCATGTCCTCCGCCATCTCGTTGTACTCCTGCTGCCAGGCGGCCAGGAACTCCTGTTTACTGTCCGGCCGTCGCAGGTACTCCTCAAAGTCCCGCCGCACCTTGTAGAAGTAGTGGTAGATGTTCTCGCGCTCCTCGCGGATGTTGTGGAAGATGTGCTTGGTGCTGGCTACGTACGTCGATTCGGTGTTCTCCCAGTGAGGGGCTAAGACACACGCGAGCGCCTTGTGTGAAAATATAATAATTTACAGTGATCATCTACGCATGTGGGTATAGCCAAACACAAATACAGTTGTGTTTCTGGTTACATCAAAAATGTGGGTTCGAATCCCGGCCGTGACACTTGAGCAAGACACTTAACCATAATTGCTTCTCTCCACCCAGGGGTTAAATGGGTACCTGTGAGGGCAGAGTTGGTTGATTAGCCCTATATGCGCTGTAATGGCAGCAATTGAGCTGTATACTCCCCAGGGAGCTGAGATGGTTTCAGGAATGATTTATGAGCCTTATGAGCCTTATGAGCAGGGGTAATAATATAATGCGCCTTGAGCACCACTTAGTTGGTGGATACGTGCGCTATATAAGTCCACACATTATTATTATTTTTATTATTATTAAAAACAAATTAGGGTGGGTAGGTACTTTTTACCCAAAGTTTGTATTGAAACTGAAACAAACATATTCAAAATATACAGTTTGGGCGAAGGTTGGCTCCAATTCTTTCATATCTTTTTAACATTTGTATTTAATAAATTGATTAAGATCAACATGTTTTGTCTGATTGGGGTGTGTTACCAGCAACTACCTCTTGACTGAAGAAAGAAACACAAACTTTTAGGGTTGAAAACGCCAACAAACCTGTGACATAAGATTTAAGGCTTTGCATGGTGGAGTATTGAATATTGTTTTGGTTTGTGGTAACACCATGTGTTTATCTCAACTATCGCTAAGTGAGGTAACAGGTTCTGAAAAGAACCTTATCGCACAACTCGTATCTCAACTGTCGCTAAGTGAGATTATGGTCCAGGGGACAGACATGCAACTTTGTAATTGCAAAAAAAGAGGAAATGGCCGAGCACACAAAACTTTGTAGTGTTTTTCAGTTTTCTATAGCACTATTATTAAAGAAAAAAGAGGAAATCAGCTTATCAGCTGAAAAGTTACATGCCTGAGGGGAGAACCAATATCAGGCAACTCGGTTCTCAACTGTCGCTATTGAGAATGTGATTCAGGGAGAATATGTGAAAGAACGAAATAAGATTATCGTTTGGAAAAGCCCCTGTTCGTGCCTACAATGGCTGCTACAGATCTCAAAATCTTTCATTTACCAGGTTACCAAACCAATTCAAAGAAGACCAATGCTCTGGCATTTTGCCTACCACTTATGTGACACGGGGTCGTGCGATCAATATGCAAATGAGGTTTGAAGAAGTTTACCAAATGCCGGTGAAATGGATTATACAGCATACCTCATCAATGGGCTCGTCCACATACACCCAGTCTTCAGACCCTGGCTGGGGTAGGGGAGGGCCAGTGGGTGCCGGTGGCTCGGGTTCAGGCTCCGGCTCGGGCGTGGGCTCCCTCTTGGGCGACTTGCGGCCGGATTTGCCTCGTTTGGGGGAACCTTTGTAAAAAAGAAGGTAAGAAGACTGCAGGTTTAAATCACAATAATAAACAGCAGTTGTGGAAATGCGATCTGAGTGGTTATATGTTGTTTTAGAAAATATCACAGCACAGCAGTCAAATAATTTAGTAAATTTCATGCAGTTACTTTATTAACCAGTTCGCACCGGGAATAAAAAAGTTTTTTCGAACCCCGTGGCGGGTTTATTTTTACCGCACAAACACGACCAATGGTGCTCACCAGAGCGTGACCGGGGAGACCGCGTCTTCCACCGTATGCTTATGGCTCGTTGCCACGTCGACCGGGAATCTATACAAATATTCCCGAGAATCCTGTGGCGTGTTTAGACGCTCTCTGATCCGCTGTCCAAAAAAAATTGCGTGTATACACGGCCTCCGACGTGAACTGGTTATAAAATAGAGATGCGGTGAAGTTTCAAAAAGAAGGAAAAATAGTTATTATATGTCACATGCCAAAAAACGTTTGCAGTATCCAAGAAAAAAAACTACACAAATTCAAATTCAGAGAGACATTCCAATGCTACATTTTTTATATTCTTCATATTCTTATCTCCACCAAAAACTTAAATAGATTTTGACAAAAAGAAATAAAAAGCTTGAAAGTGAGTTAAATTCTTTACTAAATTCTGAGAAAAGACATTTAAAAAAATACCAACAAGTAATGAATAACTTTACCCTGAAAATGCCCTGAAAATCTGTTTCACCGTGAAATAAATAGTTCACAGCAATTTAATGATGGCACAACACCGTGAAAACGCCATGAAGTACTCTTGGAATTTCTTCGCAGTGAAAACACTGTGAAAACGACATGAACTTCTTGTGGCAGTTTTGGGGCAGCTTATTAATTCTCAAGATCGCCGTGAGTTTGCCCTGAAATCACTGTAAACATTATTGCCAATATCTGAGAGGAAGAGACACCATGAAATTGCCGTGAAATCATGGTGAACTATTATTTCACGGCATAACGGATTTTCAAGGCATTTTCAGGGTAAAGTTATTCAGATGGGCAAATTGAAACGAAAACCATTTGATAAAATAGTCCAGTGTGGCAGATATCTATTATGAAACTAGTATATGGGCAATTCAATGGTTATTTATTTGAGGTATTGGGCCCACTCTTAAAACCATAATTTCCTTATGCTATGGTCCCACAGAGATTTCGACTCTCTAGATAGTGTTTCGTCAAGATTTTAGATTTTTTACAAAATTTTCTCGAGAAAAGTCGAAATAGTCTAAAGAGTCTAAAAAAATCGAAACTGTCGATATTTGTCCAAAAAAAAATCATTAATCGAAAATTATTAAACCTGACCAATATTTTTCGATAAAGTTTCGATCAAATTTATCGAAATTTTGTCGACATTTTATTGAAACTATCGAAAATGAAATCGAAATAGTCTTAACAGTCTAAAAGTTCGAAAACCAGTCGAAATAAATCTGAACTCTCTAAATAGTCTAAACAATCGCTACACTCGAAATAAATCGGAACATGTGTCCAAATTTTTTAAAACAATCGAAAATTATTCGAAAAAAAAATCGAAATCAATCTAAACAGTCTTAAACAGTCGAATTTTGTCGAAATGCCAGTCGAAATGATCTAAACAGTCGAAAGTCGTCGAAATAAAATCGAAAATGAATCGAAATTGTCGAGAAAATACAAAAATAAAACTTTCCTCACGGAAAACAGATATTTTGTCGATATTTATACGAGATTTTGACGAAATTATAAAAAAAAAAAAAAAAACATGAATCGAAATATATTTCGACAGAAAGATCGAAATATTCCTGTGGGACCATAGCATTATATACTGAACAGCAAAAGAAACGCAAATCCGAGGACAGCAAAAGAAACGCAAGTCCGAGGTCTTGTCAAGTTTTCAAACAGAAGACAAACCATTTTGATTCTAATCACTCATTTAATGAAAAATGCTTTCAATTTGTGAGCTGAAAGTGACTGTTGAAATTGCATTGCAAGATTTTCACATTCAACAGTCACTTTCAGCTCACAAATTGAAAGCATTTTTCATTAAATGAGTGATTAGAATCAAAATGGTTTGTCTTCTGTTTGAAAACTTGACAAGACCTCGGACTTGCGTTTCTCTTGCTGTCCTCGGACTTGCGTTTCTTTTGCTGTTCAGTATATTTCACTCACCAGTTTGTTCACAGAAGTTGCATTATACCCAGACTGTACTCAGCACAAAAAGAACATTTCAGAAATATGTAATATGTACGCTATATAACATAAAAATGATGGTTATACTCATGTTACATTTTTTTAACATGCATAAAAGGTCACATTTTATCTTATATAGCGTATATATAACACATTTCTGAAATTCTGTTTTTGTGCTGAGTAAGGTCTGGGTATAATGCAACTACTGTCCAAAAAAAATGATGAGTGAAATATATATTATGGCAAAGAGTGAGCCCAAAACCTCACAAAATGTAACGTGAGTAACCATGGAAACTGCCCATATGGATGGCATGGAGGAGGTTGGAAATGAAAATATTTTTGGCTTCCTTTCTCTGACTGCGCATAGGGACCTCAGTGATATGCGCTATAAGAGAATCTTTTTCTGATTACAAAATTCTACCCAAAATCTCAGCATCGGGCAAAGGTACACTCTGCATATCACACACGTGGGGTGTCGTGGCCGAGCGGTCTAGCTTACCGGATTCAAGTTCTGGTGTTAGCAACATAATGTGGGTTCGAATCACGGCCGTGACACTTGTGTCCTTGAGCAAGACACTTAATCATAATTGCTTCTCTCCACCCAGGGGTTAAATGGGTACCTGTGAAGGCAGAGTTGGTTTGCTCTATATGCACTAGAAATGGCAGCAATTGAGCTGTATACTCCCCAGGGAGCTGAGATGGTTTCAGGAATGATTTATGAGCCTTATGAGCCTTATGAGCAGGGATAATAATATAATGCGCCTTGAGCACCACTTAGTTGGTGGATACGTGCGCTATATAAATCCACACATTATTATTATTATTATTATTATTATTATTATGCATACATATCACAACATAGCGTTGCGTCAGTGGAAAAAATGTTGGATCACAATATTGCTATCACTATGAATAACACCCTGAAAATGCCCTGAAAATCCGTTTTGCCATAAAATAACAGTTCACCGTAATTTCACAGCAGTTTTATGGTGTCTCTTCCTCTCGGAAATTGACAATAGTGTTTACAGTGCAATTTCAGGGCAAATTCACGGCGCTCTCGAGAATTAATGAGCTGCCCCAAAACTGCCACAAGAAGTTCATGGCGTTTTCACTGTGTTTATACTTTTCACGGGGAAGGAATTCCAAGAATATTTCATGGCGTTTTCACGGTGTTGTGTCGTCATGAAATTGCCGTGAACTATTTATTTCACGGTTAAACAGATTTTCAGGGCATTTTCAGGGTGAAGTTATTCATAGTGTATGAGGTTTTTGTCTCTGATGCAATTGCTTGAGTGCTTAAAAGTGGAAACGTCATGGGTTTTTGTGCACACACACAGGAATTTCAGGAAGAAAGGATGATCTTTCACTGATTCTAAAACGTGTTAGTGCAACAACAATGCTGTATCTTTTCATGACATTGTTGCACTGGAACGACAATACTGTGCATACTAGACGATTAGTGCAGATCCATGCAGGGGTCGAAATTAACTTGAATTTTATGGTAGCCCACAGGACTAGTTATGTCAAAATTTTACTCGTCCTTCACTTTTTTAGCAGTCCTGAAAAGGGTGAAAACATGGGAGTCTGTATTTTGTATTAGCCCATCAGACTACCCAAACTCCATCACTAGCCCATCAGACTACCCAAACCCCATCACTAGCCCATCGGACTACCCAAACCCCATCACTAGCCCATCGGACTACCCAAACCCCATCACTAGCCCATCGGACTACCCAAACCCCATCACTAGCCCATCGGACTACCCAAACCCCATCACTAGCCCATCGGACTACCCAAACCCCATCACTAGCCCATCTGACTACCCAAACTCCATCACTAGCCCATCTGACTACCCAAACTCCATCACTAGCCCATCGGACTACCCAAACCCCATCACTAGCCCATCGGACTACCCAAACCCCATCACTAGCCCATCGGACTACCGAAACCCCATCACTAGCCCATCGGACTACCCAAACCCCATCACTAGCCCATCGGACTACCCAAACCCCATCACTGGCCCATCAGACTACCCAAACCCCATCACTAGCCCATCAGACTACCCAAACCCCATCACTAGCCCATCGGACTACCCAAACCCCATCACTAGCCCATCGGACTACCCAAACCCCATCACTAGCCCATCAGACTACCCAAACCCCATCACCAGCCCATCAGGCTACCCAAACCCCATCACTAGCCCATCGGACTACCCAAACACCATCACTAGCCCATCGGACTACCCAAACCCCATCACTAGCCCATCAGACTACCCAAACCCCATCACTAGCCCATCAGACTACCCAAACCCCAGCAGCTAGTAGTCCCGCTGCTAAAACCACTAGCCTCGGACTAGCGGACTAGCGGACTAGTGTTAATTTCAACCCCTGCCATGCGATGGTGAGCTGGGTATATCATTATCATGACCTTATATGAATACAGGGGAAATGTCTCAAATGATGATTTTTTTTTTTTCATGTTTCAGAGTGAATGATGTTTAATTTATTGAAAAGTGCAGTGAGAGAGTATGTGCAATACATCCATCCAGTTATGGCCATAGTGCCCGTCTACCCTTAGAGCAATGCTGGAAAAACTCAGTCATGCACCTAACTCAAAAGTGGGAGTGTCATGGTCGAGCGGTTTAGTGCATTAGATTTGCGTTCTGATGGCCGAGTCGTCAGAATGCGGGTTCGAATCCCAGCCGCGACCATGGTGCTTGTGTCCTTGAGCAAGACACTTTACCATAATTGCTTCTCTCCACCCAGGGGTAAATGGGTACCTGTGAGGGCAGAGTTGGTTGTTGTGTTTGATTAGCCATATGCGCCGAAATTGAGCAGCAATTGAGCTGTATACTCCCTAGGGAGCTGAGATGGTTTCAGGAATGATTTATGAGCCTGATGAGCAGGGGTAATAATGTAATGCGCCTCGAGCACCAGTTTGGTGGATACGTGCGCCATATAAGTCCACATTATTATTATTATTATTATGCTGTAGTGTGTAATTTAATATAGATTCCTTAAACTTTAAAGTTAAAGGCAAGTCCAGAGCTTTCTAATTTCTTGCATAAATCCTTCAAGGGTGGTCAATACATTTCCAATGGGCTTCTGATGATCTTTGGAGCCAGCACGTGTGGAGTGGGCGTGGTTTATGTTGGAATTACGTCACACTTACCAACAGGATAAAAGCAAAGCGCGTGACTGATATAATTACAATTCTCATGGAAAGGCCTGACCCTATAGACCTTTATCACACTGCGGCCATCTTTGTCATATTCCCTGCATACACAATGACAATGACAGTTGTAATTCTTATTTCATAACAAGGTGCCAGACTATTTTTCCTTCCAGCCTCGGTTTGGTTTACATTGATTTGAATGGAAGGGAAAACAAGATGACTGCACCATAATAAAAGTCTATTGTTTAAACCGCGCTGTTCTTATTGACTGACAGGTTGGATGGGTGTATAATCACCAGTGATCAATCGCAAGTCATTGAGGAAAAATATTATAAAAACCAACCTGATTTTCCTCTCTTGCCTTTAAAATTGGAGGAAAAATATTATTCAACATTAACATTTTACTGAATACAGAGCAACAGGTTTAAAAAACATGTTAAAAACAAACAAATAAATAAATAAATAAATAAATAAATAAATAAATAAATAAATAAATAAATAAATAAATAAATGAATATTAAGTACAAATTTCAACCATTTTATAAAGTAAAAGCATCTAGTATGTAGAGTTTGTCTTAATTTGATAAATTTGTTAACAAAATGTTATTTTGTATTTTTTAAGAATTTATAGTTGAAACATATGTATTTTTTGCAGTACCTTTTCATTTCAATTTGTAATGTGCTATTTTCATTGCAGAATGATTTTTTTTTTTCAAATTACTTTTCAGAAGGTAAGTTTGAATATCTAGTAATTTTGTGTCTGCTTTGAGTTTAGTATTCAAAAATTTATATCAACAATTTGTAAAACTCAATAACGACCAATATCTGGAGGAGAATAATTTTCAAAGTTTCTACCTTTGCCGCCGGACGGAGACCTCTTGGCACTCCCCGATCGGGACCCTTCCTTCTTCTTCTCTTTGTCCCTCTTGCCCTTTGGCGACTTATCCCGTTTGGGGGACTCGCCTCCTTTGGGGGAGTTACCTCGTTTGGGGGAGCCTCGCTTGGCCGACCCACTTCGCTTTGCTGATCCTGAAATGGCACACAGGGTGGAAGTGTAAATTTATGTAAATTCAACAAAACAATTTGTTTTCCTTAACTAAAAGTACTTCAGATGGAATAATTTGTTATAAAGGTGATTGATACGTGTACCAACTTTAGAGAGGAGGGCCAAAGTCATGATACAGCCAAGCCTTTGAGAAGCATGACCAGGCCCAGGCTACCTGGCCATCTAATATGTCTTTTGTAAGTCCTAATCCTGTAACAATACACTATTAAGTAAGACTAATTGCGGTGACATCATGTGGAATCTCAATTGAGTAGTAATTAGTTCTGAAAAGAACTGGAGGTACAACTCGACGTTTCGATCAGTATGCTCTGATCGTCATCAGGACGTCCTCTGATCGTCCTCCTGAGGACGATCAGAGCATACTGATCGAAACGTCGAGTTGTACCTCCAGTTCTTTTCAGAACTAATTACTACTCAATTGAGATTCCACATGGTGTCACCGCAATTAGTCTTACTTATCATCCTCACCATGCAAAGCTACAAGTTTTACCAATACACTATTATATCTGCCAACCTACATAACCTGGACGTCTGGAAGGCCTAGCCCAAGTACAGCTCATTATAATGGCTGCAGTTGTGAACAAAAGATAGCCGAGGTGTCATCAGTCAAGTCTGTGTTAACAATAAGAGCTATTTGAGATCTATTCATAAGTAAAGGGTCTTTTGTGCTCAGCTAGGGGATTATATAGGCCTCTAGGCCAAGGCAAGGCCTGGGCCTGGCCAGGCTTCTCAAAGGCTTGGCTGTACCATGACTTCGGCCCTCCTCCCTTACACAAAGTATACTTTTGTTATAATAAATTGTTAAAGTGGTGTGATTTGACAAAAGTCAAAAATCCTGAAAAATACGTAGCAGGCCTGGGTCTCCCTTTGGTCTGGAGGACAAAGCCCCTGAACCTCCTGGATGTTTAATTTTGGAGGATTTACAGACTCTCCACATCCCCCACAAACAAGAAACTAGAGGATTGGACACAATACAGGCTACTTCTTTCTTTCCTTGGTGGCTACTTCTCTTCTTTCAAGAAAATTGTCAGGCAAAGGGACATTTGTAAAGTGCTATGGTCGTAGACACACTGAAGTTAAGTTTTCTCATCAAATGGCAAGGTCCAATACTGCTCATCATATGGAGTGCCACGGTCGAGCGGTTTAGTGCATCGGATTTGTGTTCTGATGGCTGAGTCATCAGAATGTGGGTTCGAATCTTGGCCATGATTATGGTTCTTGTGTCCTTGAGCAAGACACTTTACCATAATTGCTTCTCTCCACCCAGGGGTAAATGAGTACCTGTGAGGGCAGAGTTGGTTGTTGTGTTTGATTAGCCCTATATGCGCCGAAATGGCAGCACTTGAGCTGTATGCTCCCCAGGGAGCTGAGGTGGTTTCAGGAATGATTTATGCGCCTGATGAGCAGGGGTAATAATATAATGTGCCTTGAGCACCAGGTTGGTGGATACGTGTGCTATATAAGTCTACATTATTATTATTATTATTATTATTATTATTATTATTATTATTATTATTATTATTATTATTATTATTATTATTATTATTATTATTATTATTATTATTATTATTATTTTAAAAAATCCTGAAATCAGGAAAAATCCTGAGAAATCACAGGTCTGTTGTTAATTTAATAATCTGATTATAACCAATGTTGTACCTTCCCTTTAACAGGACAGTCAGATAAATGAATAAATTTCCTACCTGCACGAGAGCCTTTGGGAGAGCCGGGTGCCACCATGGGTATCGATTCTTTACCAGCTTCAGATTGGAGGCCATCAACAGGCTATCATGAAAATAAAAATAAAAACATCATCGTATGCTTTACTCTATCAAAGATTTATCATGTTTATATATGATAAAAAGCTCTACACATTTTGTCATCAAATGTCACAGAAACGTAATTCGTCGCGTGCCCAGTAAAAGAACGAAAGCAGGTGCTTTCCTCGCCTTTCACCTCTGTGGACCTGGGTTCGAATCCCACTTACACTATGAATAACTTTGCCCTGAAAATCCGTTTTACCATGAAATAAATAGTTCACGGCAATTTCACGACGACACAACACCGTGAAAATGCCATGAAATACTCTTGGGATTCCTTCGCCGAGAAAATGCTGTGAAAATGCCATGAACTTCTCGTGAACATTATTGGCAATATCTGAGAGGAAGAGACACAGTGAGATTGCAGTGAAATTACGGTCAACTGTTATTTCAAGGCAGAACTAATTTTCCTGGTATTTTCAGGGTGAAGTTGTTCATAGTGTTAGACCCGAGCTGACTTGAGGAGTGGGTTTTCAGTCCCTACCTGATGGCGTGGGTTCTCATATATATCTGGGGTTACCTACCACATCTAAAATTGATCATTTCTTAAACGTCTTCTCTTCACAGGTTTCTTCAGGCTTACGAGCTGCAGTGAAATATGCCTTTTTTGAGGAGTCCTCGTTTCATTACCAGAAAGATACAACTAACTTTCCAGGATGAAACTAGAATCTCAGCTTTTCCAAGATGAGCATTTTACCTGGGCGTCGCCTGGCAGTGTTGCCATTGAGTCCATGCCTTCAGTGGGTTGGGTCGTCGGGACCTCTGAGGCGGTCCCCGCAATACTGCCCTCGGTGGCGGCCTTCAGGAGATCCTCCTCGCTCTTCTCTGCATCTTCTTTTGCTTTCTGGATCTGGAACGGTCGGAAACAAAATGAGCTTTTGAGAAAGCTACTTTATTGCAATAAACTTTTCTGATGAGGCAACAGACAACAAATCTGCACCATTCCTCTCTCCCCCCCCCCCCCCCACCCCCCACACCCCTCCGCTTGGCAACTCGCTTAGCAGCGCTATATAATTGGCCCTAGGTCATTTCACCTTGACATCCATGTTTGACATACCTTTTCTTTAGTCTCAATCATAATCTCCTCCACCCTCTTGAAGGCGTCTTCTCTCTCCATGGCGACGTCGGCCTTACGCAGGATCCCGAAACCCCCGAACCATTTCTCCAGCTTCTTCCAGGAATCCTGGAAGCCTGTCAGTCTAGAGGAATGAAAGCGATCATCAAATGTCACCAGGTCCATCAAAAAAACCAAAAAAAATCAGAAATAAGTTGGAAATTCACATGTTTAGTTATGCATATCATTGGAAAGAGTTTTGGGTAACCTCGTAAAACACAAATGGTCACAGGGCTATATGAAACTTACTTTTAGGGAGGATGGCCAAAGTCATGGTACAGCCAAGCCTTTGAGAAGCCTGGCCAGGCCTGGGCTACCTGGCCTCCTAATTGTCTTTTGTTGAGTCCTAATCCTGTAACAATACATACAGTACCTGCCAATCAACATAACCTGAGCTTCTGGAGGGCCTAGCCCAGGCAAGCAGAGCTCATTATATAGGCCAGTAGGCAGGGGAAAAGCCTAGGCCTGGCCGGGCTTCTCAAAGGCTTGGCTGTACCATGACTTTGGCCCTTGTCCCTTACTTTAAATATCCTTTCAAATATTTCTGTCTCTAGTGCTATCATTCCAGTAAAGATAGTGAAGTAAATTGAAACTGCTCCTGTAAAGATAGTGAAGTAAACTGAAACTGCTCCAGCACCAAAGGTGACTCACATTCCCTTTTCTATCCTCATGCATGTCAATTTGCCATACACTCTTACAATGATATAAGCTGAAACTTTCGCATTTAAAAAAAATTTTTTTGGACGTATCTCTTGATTCTTACAGTCTGTGGCCAATTTCACAGAGCCGCTTAGCAGATATAACTGCTTACCAGAAAAATTTGCTTAGCGGATTTCTTTGGTCCCGGCCAAACTTTCATACCAAATGTATGCATTTTGGCTGGTAGTCTGTTTTATTTCGCATAGCAATATTTGTTCCTCCTTTTTTTTTGCCAGGGAGTTCCCTCTTTTTGTCCTGTACCTCTCCCCTCCCCCACCCCCTTCTCATCCCCGTGATGACTTACCGGTGTTGGATCTGCTCTTGGTCGTGAGCTGCGTCCTTGACGGCAGACACCTTCTCCTGTTTGCCCACCCCGGTGAAGCTGCCGTCAGGAGGCGGCCTGAACTCTTGCTGGTACTGCTCCCCGGACTGACTTGCATCTAAAGATAAACAAATACAAAAATAAATACTCAATTTTGCGTATGAATCATGTGCCATCTCCAACCAGTTCCCACCCATGCCGTCTGAGGTCTGACCTGGTCCCAATATTATGCCGCTGCTTAACAATGAATTCCGCCCCTTACAATCCGTCTGGGGGGAGAATCATGAATTGCCACCTCATTTCATAGATAATTCTAATATAATTTCATTTAGGATTCAACCATTGTTTTGTTATATGTTATTTTCATGTCTGTGTATGTCTGTGTGTGCAGGTATAAATACGCTCCTGTCATTATTGTATCAATCATGAAATTGTCATTTATGCTCATCAATTTTGCTTATGAACCAAGCAAATGACGACACTGTTCGAAAATCTAACATAGATCCTGATTTAAACTTTGAAACACCTGATATATCCTGTGATTACTATGATCAAGATAAATTCTTAAATGATTTTAATAAAAACACTAGTACCAAATTGTTACATCAATGCACGAAGTTTACAAAAGAATATATCAAATATTATTGATTTGATTAACCTTTTAGGGAACAAGTTTTCAGTGATCGGTATAACTGAGTCATGGTTAAAGGATACCAAGGATCCACTTATTCAAATTAAAGATTACTCAATTGAAGGTTCTTGTAGACTTAACAAAAAGGTGGTGGAGTAGCACTTTTTACATTAAACAGGATCTTAGTTATAACATTCGTAATGACTTATCTATTAATAATTCTGAAATGGAATCATGTTTTTTTATTATTATTATTATTATTATTATTATTCATTGAGCTTGTTAATACACATAATAGTAATGTACTATTGGAGTTGTGTATAAACCACCCAGTGCTTCATATGATCATTTCTCAGAACATATTAATGGCATATTGGAAAATATTGGTAATGAAAATAAAAAGTGTTATCTAATGGGTGATTTTAATATTAATTTATTGCAGTATGATACAAATAATACTGTACAGAACTTTATTGATATGCTATCTTCACAATCCTTTTACCCTACCATAAATAAACCTACAAGAATTACTGAGAGTAGTGCAACTTTAATTGATAACATTCTAACTAATGACTTACATAATCATACTGCTGGTGTTTTAATAAGTGATATAAGTGATCACTTACCAGTATTTTTAATTATTGACAGTTTTAGAGAGAAGGCCCATGATGAACGAAGATGCAGTAAAAAACGTGATTTTAATGGTAATAACATTGAACACTTTGTAAATGATTTAAATTCAACTGATTGGTCTTTTATGACATCACTGAATGATATTCATGATATGTATAGCTCTTTTTTTGACCATGTTCTTAAACTTTATGATAAATATTTTCCACTGCAAGAGGTAAAATGTCGATATAATAAACATAAGTCACCTTGGCTATCAGATGGTATCTATCAGTCAATAAGGAGAAAAAATTATCTTTACCAAAAATTTCTGAGAAATCCTACTTCTCAAAATAAATCCATTTATACTCTGTATAAAAACAAGCTAAATAATTTAATTAAAATATCAAAGAAAAACTATTTTCGTACAAAATTTTACCAGGAAAAGGGCAATATCAAAGGAACATGGAATATCATAAATACTGTATTAAACAAGGGACAGCGGAAACGCAACCCCTCTTACTTTGTTCAAGATGGTATAACAATTGACAGTAACAAAGAAATTGCTGATGTATTTAATGAGTATTTTGCTAATGTTGGCACTAGACTTGCCAGTAATCTACCATTATGTAATACCACATTTGAATCCTTTCTTCAGGATCGAGAGGTAAATTCTCTTTTCTTAAATCCTATTACGCAAGAAGAAATTGTAGACATGCTTAACAAAATTCCTAATGGAAAGGCCCCTGGCTTTGATGGTCTAAATGCTCTTGTTATCAAACAGGCCAAGTAATGCTCTTAGCAAGCCACTTGCTTGTATCTTTAATGAGTCTCTAATTACAGGCATTTTCCGGATGGTTTAAAGATAGGTAAGGTCACACCAATACATAAGGGTTGGCACTACAAACATAATATTGGCAATTATAGACCTATTACAGTATTATCTACATTCTCAAAAGTTTTGAAAATTAATATACTGCCGTCTTATTACTTTATAAATAAACATAACCTTTGTCTGAATCTCAATTGCTTCAGAGAAAAGCGTTCAACTGAACTAGCAACATCGTATGTTGTGAATAAATTGCTCAAAGCCATAGATGATGAAAACTTATTGGTATATTTCTGGATCTTTCAAAAGCTTTTGATACAGTTAACCACAAATTTTAGTTTGTAAGCTGAAACATTTTGGTGTCCGTGTAGCCTAAACTGGTTCAAAAGTTACTTATCTAATCGAAAACAATTTGTTTTTTTATAACTCTGTAAATTCAAATGAGCAATCTATATGTTGTGGAGTTCCACAGGGTTCTATATTAGGTCCTCTACTATTCATTATTTATATTAATGACATTTCGTATACATCTGATATCATATCCTTCTGCTTATTTGCAGATGACGCAAGTTTGGTGTATAGCTAACAATGTGGATACAGCTATTCGGATTTTTAATATAGAACTTGGAAAAATAAGTATATGGTTTATATAGCAAACAAATTGAGTATTAATTTACTTAAATCAAACTATATGATATTTTGTCTGAGACAACAGAAATATACCCAATCTGTTCCACTAGTTTTGAATGGTGTAAATTTAAATCGTGTAATGATTACCAAATTTCTAGGTGTAAAAATTGATGAAAATCTTACTTGGAAGAGTCACATTAGTGATGTCTCAAACAAAATATCCAAAAATATTGGTATAATGAATCGCTTAATATGCTTCATCCCAAGCGAAATTTTAGTTATTCTTTATATAATTCTTTTGTTCTCCCGTATTTAAATTATTCAGTTCTAACCTGGGGTAGTTCGTCAGTAAATTGTGACAGACTTCTTTTGTTGCAAAAGCGAGCTGTTCGCATTATTTCCAATGCTGGTCACCGTGATCACACTGCTAACTTATTTGCAAATCTAAAACTGTTACGATTTAAAGACCTTTACTACTTAAATTTAGGAAAATTTATGTATAAATACATGAACAATGCATTACCTGGTTGTTTTAGCTCATGTTTTACGTTAACCTCAAATATACATTCATACAATACTCAAAGTGCTTCCCAAAAAAATATCCATGTCTGTTACAGTCGAACCTCATTGTTTAAAAATAGTCTTAGTCAGCGTGGTGTTAATTACTGGAACAGTCTTAGTGAATCTATAAAAACGTCACCCTCTCATGCTATATTTGTCAAAAAACTAAAAAAACAACTTCTTGATGCATATTCATAACTTCCAACTTTTAATTTATTTCGTATTGTTTATGTCTTAGCACCTGCATGCACACTCGTATGTTTTTGTAGTCCTTTGTCCTGTTTGTCTCCTTGTTCGTCCCTAGGTTAGCACAAAAAGCATTTTGCTTCACCCAAACCTAAATGTTGTCCTTTGTGTAATAATTTCATATATATTCAATGTACCTGTAATACTGTATTTCAACCTATTACAAGCAATGTATATTTCTATTTCCAAGGACAGCATAGAAATAAATGTATTATCAATCAATCAATCAATCAATTTTTCGCTTATAGGTGTAGAGCAGAATTTCTTGCTGCAGTGAGTCCTAAGTTTATGCAGAGCACTTGTTTACCCATTGAAACCGATTACCTTTTAAGCAAATAATTTTCTGCATTAGTAAGCGCCGATTTTTCACATACAGTAAGCAGAGCTCGGGGATATGGTCAATTTTTTTTTACACCCACATCTTGATTCGCTGTGGGACATTGTGCAATTGTGCATCTCACTTTATACGTACATGTACGTCCGGCAGCTCTCTTCAGCACCAACTCATCCGGCGCCTCAAACAGCACCACCAGGTCGATCCCGCTGACCGGCGGAGGAGAGTCCTTGGGTGGGTTGGGGTCCAGGGCTAGTCTGCTCTGCCTCAGCTTGGCCCGGGATGGTTTGGCATTGGCGTCGTAGCCACTCAGGGCTTTCTCCAGGAGCTTGGCTTGGGCCACTGTGGACGGGAAGCCGTCCATGATCCAGCCATGCTCCTCAGGTGTTCGTCTGTGTACGGGGAAAATATATGATTTGATGCTTTGTATGGTTGATTGGATAGGAAATATTAGGTTTAGGGAGGAGGGCAAAGTCATGGCACAGCCAAGACTTTGACAAGCCCAGCCAGGCCCAGGCCAATGGGCCTATATTATCCCCTAGCTGTGCACAAAACACCATTTACTCCTGAATAGATCTCAAATAGCTCTTATTGTTCACACAGACTTGACTGACACCTCAGCTGTCTTTTGTTTACAACTGCAGCCATTATAATGAGCTCTACTTGGCTGGGCTTAGGCCTTCCAGAAGCCCAGGTTATGTTGATTGGCAGGTACTGTATTCGTACAGGGTTAGGACTCGCAACATACAGATTAGGAGGCCAGGTAGCCTCGGCCTGGCCAGGCTTCTCAAAGGCTTGGCTGTGCTATGACTTTGGCTAGATCCTCCAGAAGCCCAGGTTATGTTGATTGGCAGGTACTGTATTGTTACAGGGTTAAGATATGACTCGCAAAAGACAGATTAGGCGGCCAGGTAGCCTGGGCCTGGCCAGGCTTCTCAAAGGCTTGACCTTCCTCCCTTAGGTTACAAGACACAAGTTGTTGCATATACAGGGATAATATTTTGAGAATGTGAAGAGGTAGGAAAAATGTTTGCCATTATCATTAGGCATATACTAGCCTATAGTGATTGAAGAAAACGGTTTTTATCTTGGTATTTACAATAACTAATATACAAGGAAAGTTTCCATGGTCTGAAGTAAGTCGGAACCCAGTTTCATGGTAGGATTTTCAAAATCAAAAGGTAGGATTTCCTACATAAGTAGGAAGAATATCATGCCTGATATAATTTGCCAATGTGACAAAAATGGTGAGGTAATCGCATTGTGTATTAAAACGAGTTGCTGGTTTGACTGAAGTTTAGGGAGGAGGGCCAAAGTCGTGGTACAGCCAAGCCCTTGAGAAGCCCAGCCGGATCCAGGCTACATGACCTCCTAATCTGTCTTTTGTGAGCCCTAATCCTGTAACAATACAGTACCTGCCAATCAACGTAACTAGCCCAGCCAAGTTGAGGGTCTTTTGTGCTCATCTAGGGGATTACGTAGGCCACTAGGCCTAGGCAAAGCCTAGGTCTGGCCGGGCTTCGCAAAGGCTTGGCTGTACCATGACGTTGGCCCTCCTTCCTTAATTGCAATCAATGCAGGAAGTGCAATGAGTTGAACTTTGAACTTACTTGACAGCCTCCACCATAATGTCAATGAGAAGTTCGTCCTTCACCGGCTGACCCTTGCGTAAGAACTTGGAGGCTAGCTTGCCTAGCTTGGCACGGGGCGTGGGCTACAATATTTGCCAAATCAAACATATGAATTAATATAGAGACATAGAGATCTGTTTGTCTTTAGAAATTTTGATCTTCACAAGTGTTGGAAGGCAAATTTGAAAGGCAGTTGAAACGCAGAGGCCTCTGCTAAGAAAGACATCATGTAAGGCCTTACCTCTGGTTTGGGCGGGCCTTTCTTCTTGGTGGGGCTGGGTGGTTTCTTGCCGGTACCCTTACTCTCACTGACCTCCCCATCCTTGACCATTTCTGACTTCTCTTCATCCACTGGATTGTTTTGAAAAAGTCAGTGAATTTGGAAAGATGTCAAGTATTAGGGGTGGAGTTAATGGTTATAACAGACCTTATGCATATGATGTCACAAACGGAAGGTCGCCCTCTATCAGAGACAAACGAAGGTCACTCATTGTTTCATGTATATACATGAATCAATGAGTGACCTTCTCTAGCCTCTGATAGAGGGCGATATTCAGTTTGTGACATCATATGCATAAGGTCTATAATTGGCTTGTCATAAGTTCATGAGGGCACTTATTAACTGCTAAACCAAGCTTCTGACAATTAGTATTTGTTTATCTTTTCTCGATGGAAATTATAAACATTCCGATGAAAACAAAACACGGGTGATACATCTTTAACCAGTTGACGTCGGGAATATTTATTTTTTTCCGGTCCCCCGTGCGGGTTTATTTTCAGTGAAAAATCTGAAAAAATTTCTAGCCATTAATAATTTTTTTTGTCAATGAAACTAAGTTCGGACACCCAAATAAACACCTTTACTCATTGACATTTCGAGAATTAAATGGCTAGTTTTTAAATTACGGTTGTGTTTGTTCAGCACCGTTGGCAAGCTCCGAAGCAACGGCCTATTAGCGACCAGCGCCCGGTCGAAAAAGACGGCATACCTGGAGAGAGATCGAAGGCCTCGTAAACAATGGATTAAATCCGTCTTTACAAATTCTTGGCTTGTACGTCAAAGGAACAGGTCTTGGATAAAGGGATTTAGGCAAAAATCAATAAAAAGAGTGAACTCGTTCAGTGTTTGCAGTGCATTTTGTCCGGGGCCACCGAACCGTGACCCCATGGACTCCGAGAAACGATTGCGTGTATACAAGTCAGCCGCCATGACGGCACGACATGTGTGGCGTGTTGACAAGTCTCCCGGTAACACACACAAAAATCGGAATCCGTGTTTAGAGCTCTCCGATCCGCTGTATAAAAAATAATTGCGTGTATACACGGCCTCCGAAGCGAACTGGTTAAGCACCTTTTTCAAAGGCCTAAAAGTGCTATTTATTATTATCCCAGGTTTCTGGGGCTAATTTAATTCATTTCTGGAACAATCTTAACAACTATCTTGAAGAAAAGAGAGTAGAAAATGCTGAAGAAAAATAATACAAAGACAAAATAGCAACCCACCTTTATCGCTGCTATCCTTCTGATCTGAGATGGGTGTCACCATGTTAGGAGTGGGCGGTATCACACTTACTGTTAAAAAAGCAAGAGAAATTTTTAATAATTCAAATGCGTAACACTTGGGAAAGATGTTTTTTTATATGAAATTGGTATTGTCTTGATTTGCCTCCCTAAGAATCAGTCAAACATTTTTGGACTTACCGTCGCCGGGGGTGCTAAGCTGTCCAGAGGGGAGATCATCTCTAGAGATGGTTACTATTGGCTGTTGGTCTCCTTCTGCTCCCACCACTGGCTCACCATCCTGTACAAAATGGAAGAATCCCACGTGAGAATACACAACTGTACTAAGATATTGTACTCTATAATGAATTTAAGAAAACCGTCTTCAAGAACTCAAATTAATTTGAACATATCTCACTATGAACAACTTCACCCTGAAAATGCCCTGAAAATCTGTGTTGCCTTGAAATAACAGTTCACCGTAATTTCACTGCAATTTCATGGTGTCTCTTCCTCTCAGATATTGGCAATAATACTCACGGTGATTTCACTGCAAATTCACGGCACTCTCGAGAATTACTGAGCTGCCCCAAAACTGCCATGAGAAGTTCATGGTGTTTTCACGGCATTTTCACAGCAAAGGAATCCCAAGAGGATTTCATGGCGTTTTCACAGTGTTGTGTCATTAAGATGATTACGGGCATGACATGATGATTACCATGACAGATTGAATTGCATTTTTGGCTCCTTGATGATATAGTGCACTATCCACAACACATGGATACATTTTGACCACTTGAGGGCTAGGATGTGTACAGACTGAATATTAAGCTTACCGTTAGGGCAGGTGGTGGTATTTCCATAACCTCCCCAGCCTTGTACGCGTCCACTGCATCCCTGACTAGCTCATCAATGTTCAGAACAGCTAGACCATACTCTGTGGAGAAAACGGTTGATCACAAGCCATGTAAAAACACCAAATTGTACGGCATCCAATGTCATGACTCTGCGAAAATCAATGCTTAATATAGCATACCATTCAGTGCAAAATAAGTGTCTTTCACAACTTAGGGAGAAAGGTCAAAGTCTTGCACTTTGAATATATTAACCCTGAAAATACCCTGACAATCCGTTTTACCGTGAAATAAATAGTTCACAGCAATTTCACGATGACACAACACCGTGAAAACAGCATGAAATACTCTTGGGATTCCTTCACCGTGAAAACCCTGTGAAAACACCATAAACTTCTCGTGGCAGTTTTGGGGCAGCTCAGTAATTCTCGAGAGTGCTGTGAATTTGCCCTGAAATCACAGTGAACATTATTGCCAATATCTGAGAGGAAGAGACACCATGAAATTGCCGGGAAATTACGGTGAACTGTTATTTCAAGGCAAAATGGATTTTCAGGGCATTTTCAGGGTGAAGTTGTTCATAGTGTTGGTACATGCAAAGCCTTTGAGAAGCTTGGCCAGGCCCAGGCCCAGGCAACCTGGTCTCTTAATCTGTCGTGGCCGAGCGGTCTAGCTTACCGGACTCAAGTTCTGGTGTTAGCAGCAGAATGTGGGTTCGAATCCCGGCCGTGACACTTGTGTCCTTGAGCAAGACACATAACCATAATTGCTTCTCTCCACCCAGGGGTTAAATGGGTACCTGTGAGGGCAGAGTTGGTTGATTAGCCCTATATGCGCTGTAATGGCAGCAATTGAGCTGTATACTCCCCAGGGAGCTGAGATGGTTTCAGGAATGATTTATGAGCCTTATGAGCCTTATGAGCCTTATGAGCAGGGGCAATAATATGCGCCTTGAGCACCACTCAGTTGGTGGATACGTGCGCTATATAAGTCCACACATTATTATTATTATTATTATTATTTTGTGTGTCCTAATCCTGTAACAATACAGTACCTGCCAATCAACCTAACCTGGGCTTCTGGCTGGCTTAATAGCTCAGCCAAGTACAGTTCATTATAATGGCTGCAGTTGTGAACAAAAGACAGCTGAGGCATCATCAGTCAAGTCTGTTTTAACAATAAGAGCTAGCTGAGATCTATTCATCAGTAAAGTGTCTTTTGTGCTCCGCTAGGGGATTATATAGGCTTGGGCAAAGCCTGGGCCCTGGCTGGGCTTCTCAAAGGTTTGGGTGTACCACGACTTTGGCCCTCCTCCCTCAGATAGAAATTTCTGCTGGTGCATCACTAAGCATTCACCATTTACACAGCTACGTAAACATTCTTTGCTAAACCCAGCCCTGATATTGAATTTGTGTTTTTCATTCTAAACCAGGGTTTAAAAACATCATAAAACAGTTCAGCAAAAATATATTTTGCTAAGTAAATATCTTTGGCAAGCAAGCTACAGATGAGATAACTAGCAAAAAGCACCTACCCTCAGCCAGGTTGGAAGCAATGGTGGATTTTCCAGTGAAGGCTTTCCCAAGGAAACAAGCTTTGACTGGGAATGGAGGGATTTCAGGAGCTGCTGGTGGTGGCTGTTGGGAAAAGTTTAATCCTAAACATTAATTAAATATTCATCATATTTAGTATTTCAAAGAAAATAAAAATTAAATCCAAATTTATGAAATAATTAAAAACATTAATTAAATATTCATCATATTTAGTATTTCAAAAAAAATAAAATTTAAATCCAAAGTTATGACAGAATTAAAAAACATTAATTAAATATTCATCATATTGGGTATTTCAAAGAAAAAAAAATTTAAATCCAAATTTATGAAAGAATTAAAAAAACGATTCTTCAGGCGTGTAGCCAGAGTATAAGGGCTTCCAAATTGATTATTCTTTTGAAAAACAGGGTGTCCAAAAAGTTTAACTACAATACTTATGTATGTGTACTGCAAATAAAACTGGGAGTAGATATAGTATGGGGGAGGGTCCATTGAGGGTCCATTTAGCATCCACTTAGCATCCATTTAGCAAACTGGGCGTCCACAAGACACCCAAAGGTATTGTTGGCTAACACTGTGTATTTAGCCAAGACGAACAAGCAGTGGCTTAGCTAGGACTTTTTCAGTGGGGGGAACAGGGGGAGAGGGGGGGGAGGGGGGGAGGGGGGGCACTGCTTTTCAGTGGGGGCCCCAGGGGGTGTGGGTTTTTTCCCTTTTCTTTTTCTTTTCTTTTTTTGGGGGCACTATGAGCATTTTTCGTGGAGGGGCACCTGGGGGGGGGGCACTGTAAATTTGTGGGGGGCACGTGCCCCCCTCAAGCCCCCCACGGCTACGCCGCTGCGGACAAGGGGGTTGCCTCTCCCTGCTTGTTTATTATTTTAATAATACAAACATAAATTGAAACAATAAATTTGCCTCACTGCAAAATATTTTTCCCATTTTTACCCTTAAAAGGGGGAGGGGTCAGAAATTAGTGTTCTGGACAAAGATTTTGTGGGGGAACTTTTTTACAAATATGTTCGCTGTGCCTCCGTTGACAGAATTCTTGCTACGGGCCTGTTTTTTCTTACCGTTGGTGGTGAGACGATGCTGAAGATGCGAGCCAAGATATGGCCCAGGACGGCGTTGTTCTTCTGTGGACCACCGATGTCACAATCTGCTGGCGGCTGCCACTCACCGATCATGTTCTTCAAAACAACAATCATGTCATTTACTTAGCAACAAAATCATCAAAACTGATTTGTTTATTCATGATGACATCATAGGTCTTGGGTTGTGAAAAACAGTTATAATTATAAGAAACTTATTTCAAATCCACCCAAGCAAAACAACAACATAACAAAATATCAATTTAAGTTTACAGAATAATAAACAACTGATGCAGGAGTGTGGTTGGGCAGTTTTGAAAAATCTACGTAAATTTTGCTAGGGATATCGGGGCCACTGTTGTGGACAGCACTGGGGTGAAATCTATAGTTCTGAGCATTTGCTTTGCTTTCCTTTATTGCTTAAATCTTTAAAATCCGGAGGATCACAACACTGCGATTTGTAAAAATCCGAAAATCTGGAAAAATCCCGACAAATCACACCCCGGCTAATGCTTAACCCTAACCACCCTAAACCCATCAAACTCCAACAGCCGGTTGTGGTGCATTTTGATGGGACTTGGTACTGTATAGCCCATGCATGGTGTTGGATTTTGGAGGATTCGGGAACGTTCCTAGCCAAAACCATTAGGGGGTTAGTGTTAAGGGAAGGTACAATTATCAAATAAACAAATAATTTCCTACATGACGTAAAGTTGGTACAGGTATCAATCAACCCCAGAAATTATTTTGTCTGAAGTGCCTTTAATCTGAGAGAAAGAAGGGCATTGTCGTGTCGAATTTACCATTTTTTGTAAAACATCTTGTAAAAATCTTGAAACAGTTTTTTGTGGATTTTTTTTTGGTTTTTATTAATTTATTTATAAAAAAAAATTGGGGAAGGGTCCTGCAAGTATTTGGCAACCTACCCTGTACTCCAGAAAGTCACCCTCGTCTAGTAACATTTGACGTTCCTTCTCCATTAACTGCTCCTCTGTAGACTCCATCGGTTCCTCTTCCTTGGCTTCCTATACATTAAGATGAGATGACAAACATGACAAAGATGTCAAAGATTAACAAAAAGCTTGTCAACATATTGTTCTTCTCCATTAAAAAGAAGATGCAACAGTGGTAATAGCTGATCACAAAATAACGAATTTTTTTATTTATTTATTTTTTTTTTCACATGGTGTCACAGCAAACAGTCTTTACTTATCCTTTTCATCATGCAAAGCTACAAATCTTACTACACGGTGTCACCGCAAACAATCTTTACTTATCCTTTTCACCATGCAAAGCTACAAATCTTACTACACGGTGTCACCGCAAACAATCTTTACTTATCCTTTTCACCATGCAAAGCTACAAATCTTACTACACGGTGTCACCGCAGACAGTCTTTACTTATCCTTTTCACCATGCAAAGCTACAAATCTTACTACACGGTGTCACCGCAAACAATCATTACTTATCCTTTTCACCAAGCAAAGCTACAAATCTTACTACACGGTGTCACCGCAAACAATCTTTACTTATCCTTTTCACCATGCAAAGCTACAAATCTTACTACACGGTGTCACCGCAGACAGTCTTTACTTATCCTTTTCACCATGCAAAGCTACAAATCTTACCACACGGTGTCACCGCAAACAGTCTTTACTTATCCTTTTCACCATGCAAAGCTACAAATCTTACTACACGGTGTCACCGCAAACAATCTTTACTTATCCTTTTCACCATGCAAAGCTACAAATCTTACTACACGGTGTCACCGCAAACAGTCTTTACTTATCCTTTTCACCATGCAAATCTACAAATCTTACTACAGGGTGTCACCGCAAACAGTCTTTACTTATTCTTTTCATCATGCAAAGCTACAAATCTTACTACACGGTGTCACCGCAAACAATCTTTACTTATCCTTTTCACCATGCAAAGCTACAAACCTTACTACACGGTGTCACCGACAGAAACCACTCACAGGAATGAAACAACAGATACAATTTGATAAAGACTTACAATAGGTTGCTCATACAATGGTTTCCCAGAGGTAAAAAGCAGCTTCCATTCTCTCATCAGTTTAGCAGGAAGTTGCCTGTTTAAATGATAATAAAAGAATAATGACATAGATACATATAATATAAAATAAGTTACCCGATCTTGATGAGGTTTTGATAGCATATCAACGCAGGACGATTAGGTATTTTAAATATTTGGGAGTGTTATGAGGTTTTTGGGACTGATGTCAGCATGTGGGTAAACTATGTTTCAGGAGGTCGCATTCATATAGGAAACATATAGGGAGTTATTGGATCTGACTGATGTGAGAGAAGCAAGGTTTGATAAGATGAAGGTCCTGCAACTCCAATAGGAATTGTCCATGGGCCTTTTTGATGGTCACTGCAAAGCACAGTTCAATTAACATTCAATGATCGACAACCAATTTTTTTTTTTTCCTACTCACTTCTCGGTCAGCTCCCTGTACTTCCCGACCTTACAGGAGAAGTCCACCGCGTCCAGGAGAATGTCCTGGCAGATGTTGTAGCGTTTGCGGTACTTGGCCTCGGCACTGTCCTGGGCGATCTTGTCGTGGAGTTCCTTGTCTCGTTTAGTCTGCTCGATGTACTCAAGCTTGGCCAGACGGGCAAGTTCCTGAAAGCAAACAAAGGACATGGGCGGATCCAGAATTTTTTTAGGGGGGGCTGAGAATCAAAAACAATTATTTTTCAGTACTACAAAAATTACAATGAAATAATCAAAGGGAGAGAAAAACAAAGCACACTGTGGGAATGGGTGTGCATTCTCCCCTCCCCTCCCTCCTCCCCTCTCTCTCTCTCTCTTCCTTTTTTTTAAATTTATTTATTTATTTTTTATTTATATATTTTTTTAAACGATTTTAGGGGGGGGGGCTACAGCCCCCTTAGCCCCCCCTGGATCCGCCAATGAAGGATACAGGTTTTACGTTTTGGAGTTTTAACCTTACCGCCAATGGTAAAACCATGAGTTAACAATTCCCAAAACCGGCAGCTGGAACCCAAAGTTTCTTGACCTACTATTTTAATGATGTAGCGACCGTGTTTTTTGATAATTTACTGGCAATTTCCATATTTGTTTTGTTTTCATAGGAACATTCGTTATTTTCTTTCAGAAAGGCAAACAATTTTTTTTTATATGAGACACTTAGTTGTCAAACTAGTTGTCAGAAAATGGTTGTAACAGTACAAATGTGTAGATTGGTGAAATTCTTGTGTCGGGAGATAAACAATTGATTTAATTTTGCCCTACACCGACGTGTGTATAGCACTGTATGCTCAGTGCTGTCCGAGTGTCTGTGGAAAAAACTACACAGGCGACTCAGGCGGGATTCGAACCCACGACCTCCTGCTTACTAGTGCAGACGTCTTAACCTCTCGACCACCGAGCTTGCCCGATGACGATTGGCTGGCTAGAATCCTATATAGCAGCGGGTTTCGCGATATATATAGATTGGTGAAATTCTTGCGTCGGGAGATAAACAATTGATTTAATTTTGCCCTACACCGACGTGTGTATAGCACTGTATGCTCAGTGCTGTCCGAGTGTCTGTGAAAAAACTGCACAGGCGACTCAGGCGGGATTCGAACCCACGACCTCCTGCTTACTAGT
Organism: Zoroaster sp. YZ-2022; assembly: GCA_029582265.1. Classification (NCBI taxonomy): domain Eukaryota; kingdom Metazoa; phylum Echinodermata; class Asteroidea; order Forcipulatida; family Zoroasteridae; genus Zoroaster; species Zoroaster sp. YZ-2022. The sequence continues at coordinate 25,206,805 of CM055825.1, read as the reverse complement.
GCAGACGTCTTAACCTCTCGACCACCGAGCTTGCCCGATGACGATTGGCCGGCTAGAATCCTATATAGCAGCAGGTTCCGCGATATATATAGATTGGTGAAAATGTACAAAAGTACAAATGTGCCCAATAGAATTCATGACGGGACCAGTGATGATATTGTGAGAAAATGAGAAGGTAGGAAAAGTGTTTGCCATTACCATTAGGCATACACTAGCCTATAGCGGTTTACCTCTATAGCCATGCATAGCAAGGAAACTGTTTTTTATATCTTGGTATTTACAATAAAATGATACACAAGGAAAGTTTCCATGGTCTGAAGTTAGTCGGAACCCGGTTTCATGGTAGGATTTTCAAAATCAAAAGGTAGGATTTCCTACAAAAGTAGGAAGAATATCATGCCTGGACGGGACCCACCATAATTTCGTTTTGAGACATATTTACTGTGAAATCATGTATTGAGAAATTTTTTAGAAAAAATTTTTTCCCCCTCTCCTCAATTATTAATTAGCAAAGTCCTGATGAAAACAAAAATTGCTGTTAAAATAACGAAACAAATGGGTAATAATAATAATAATAATAATAATAATAATAATAATAATAATAAAGATTTTTAGCGCTCACATATCCACCCTGCTGGGCGCTCAAGGCGCGGAAACAAAGAAAAAACATTAATACAAACAATATACAATGATAGCATAGGGAAAACAAATTATGTACCGAGATACATGTACCTACAATGCAATTACAAATATACATCATCTTTGAAGAGTTGTGACATAAGATGAGTTTTAAGCATCGACTTGAATCTGGTTATACTATGACAAGATTTGAGTTTAGTTGGAAGATGATTCCAGAGTCTCGGAGCTGCGACAGAAAACGACCTATCACCCCAATTCCGTTTTGAAGTTGGTTCCTTGAGGAGTGACATGTTGCTGGAGCGCAAATTGCGTGATGGAGTGTAGACTTTAAGTAGTTCAGAAATATAAATTGGAGGAATGTTATTAAAAGATTTGTGAACAATTAGCATAAGTTTAAAAACAATTCTCTGTGAAACAGGAAGCCAGTGCAGTTCTTTCAAGATTGGCGTGATATGACATGACTTTCTGGACAAAGTCACAACACGAGCTGCTGTGTTTTGTATGTGCTGAAGACGAGATATTTGATTCTGCGGAAGACCGTAAAGGAGAGCATTCCCGTTATCGAGCCGTGATGTGACAAATGCATGTATAATTTGTTCAGCAGCACTTTTATTCGAGTATTTCCTAATTCGGCTTATATTTCTGATATGAAATGATGATATGCGAACAATGTTGGAGATATGTGGTTTTAAAGTCATTGTCGAGTCAAATATAACACCCAAATTACGTGCATGTAATGAGGGGGTTATCTGCGAGTCACCAATTGTAATAAATGGAAGAGTAAGATACATCTTTAATGTTATACACGCTTGCAAGATTGAAACACAGCATATCGCAAGATTATGCCTACATACCGCGTATTTAAGAATGTGTATGACGCGCACACTCAATGTGGGGCAACCACGGTCACTATGAATAACTTTACCCTGAAAATGCCCTGAAAATCCGTTTTGCCGTGAAATAACAGTTCACCGTAATTTCACAGCAATTTCATGGTGGCTCTTCCTCCCAGATATTAACAATAATGTTTACAGTGATTTCAGGGCAAATTCATGGCGCTCTCGAGAATTAATGAGCTGCCCTAAAACTGCCACAAGGAGTTCATGGTGTTTTCACGGCGATTTCACGGCGAAGGAATCCCAAGAGTATTTCATGGCGCTTTCACGGTGTTGTGTTTCGTCAAGAAATTGCCGTGAACTATTTATTTCACGGTAAAACAGATTTTCAGGGCATTTTCAGGGTAAAGTTATTCATAGTGAGTCATGCCAGAAAACAGTGGTTGGCAGGTAAGTCTATAGGTGTGTGATTGATTGTCACCATATGAACGTCCATCATTACATGCATGGAGCGTAACGTGTCCAAGTTTTCAGCGTCGCTAAAGGGTTGGTGGGGGACTACTGCCAAATTCAAATCAGTGTTGCGACTACTTACCGCTTCCCTGTCCATAGCCTCCTGGAAGTCCTTTTGCCGTCGTTCCTCGTACTGCTGCTCGCGGAAGATGCGGTTCTGGCAGATGACGGCCTTCTCATGGCGCAGCTGCAGCAGCTGGGTGGCGATGCGTCGCTCCTGCTGCGACTGACGCATCAGCCGATTCACAAGGAGCTCTTCCCGGCGTGCCTCCTATGAAAAATACCAGAGATGTTCTAGTTAATAATGACCGTCGAGGGATTTGAACCTGCAACCTTTGGATTGCCATGCCTGTGCTCTACCAATGGAGCTATCCAGCACACTGCAGAGGTGTGATTTTACAAAAGAAAAAAAATCCCGAAATAAAGTGCCAGTCTGAGGATCACTAGAAAAAGGTTCTACACAGAAAAGATCCAAAATAGTCCATTAATACATTGTAGATTATTCCACGTGGATCTATCATTTGCATCAAGAGAAAAATTGTGTGAGAGTCTCAAACAGTATTATTTAGTCTTCATTGGCTTCCTGTTAGATACCGCATTCAGTTTAAGATGCTGTTATTAACATACAAAATCTCGCATGGTTTAAGTCCAGAATATTTTATTCAGCTTATAATAACAAACATGTACATATAGAAACACAGAATAAAATATGAAGTCACTCTGACCTCTTGTGCATCATGTGCCTTCAGCTGGTCAACCAGAACCTTGCGTCGTCTCTTTTCTCGCTCCTGACGGGCCGTGGCATCCTCCTGAAGCCGTTTCCTGATCTTGCTGATGTACTGGTCATTGGAGGCAGGCTACATGGAGAAAGAAATACGTAAAGACTGCTTGACAAGAGACCAAGGTCCAATTTCAAAGAGAAAACTGCATAAATAACCCTCTACAGACTGGCCTGTGACACTTTGGCAGGATTTACTTATCAAACTTTGTCAAACAAAACATGGGGTCGGGATCACAAAAAATTAGATCAGGGGGTTGGCATCAGTTCATTTCTTTTTTTCACTTGTGTTAAATTGTCAAAATAGTTTGTAAAAGACGAGCGAGAGCACATTTATTCTGAATAACCTGGCCATGTACAGTCAGAATAGTTCCTGATAGATGGTGTCTTAACCCTAACCCCCTAGGCATTCTGGCTAGGAACCTTCCTGAATCGTCCAAAATCCATCAGTGCACTTTTGAAAACATGCCCTTATCTTCAAAATGCACCGTGCATTTTCGTTGATCTTTCATATTTCGCACTTATGGCCTGTACTTCTTGCCAGGTAATAATTTGCCCCATTCGAAGAGGTGAAAGTACCAGTTTCCAATAGTGCTGAATTTTCCCCAAAAAGTGCCCCTTGGAGGATTTTGCAGGATTTGGGTGGTTAGGGTTAATGGGCAACTTGAATTTACGGTAGCTTTGTGCTGTGCATCAAACTTTCAGGTTTTTCTACAACCAGTGTTTCACCAACCAATGATGCATGGAATTTGTTGAAACACCCACGTGCCACATGCAGTGCTTATGCACAGATATGCATTAAATAAATGGATAGTCATTGCCCGTAAAGCTGGCTGATTTTCGCCGAGTGTGACATCATCTACCTCATGAAAACCATCTACCTCAAACTTGGCTCCTTATATAACAGGCATCTTACCCTAATCAGCTGAATCAATTCCGGCTTGTTCTTTTCCTTCTCTTGTTGTTGAAGATACGTTGCCACTTCCTCGTCAGCGTCCCTATGCATAAATAAAAACACAAAACATGATTAACTTTCACAGACACTCGGAAAGCACCGAGTATACAGTGCTATACACACGTCGGTGTAGGGCAAAATTAAATCAATTGTTTATCACCCGACGCAAGAATTTCATCAAATATATAAATATCGCGGCACCCGCTGCTATATAGGATTCTAGCCAGCCAATCGTCATCGGGCAAGCTCGGTGGTCGAGAAGTTAAGACGTCTGCACTAGTAAGCAGGAGGTCATGGGTTCGAATCCCGCCCGAGTCGCCTGTGTAGTTTTTCACAGACACTCGGAAAGCACTGAGTATACAGGTGCTATACACACGTCGGTGTTGGGCAAAATTAAATCAATTGTTTATCACCCGACGCAAGAATTTCATCAAATATACATAACAGCAAAAGAAACGTCACCCCCTAAATTTTGATAAGTCTGAGAACGTGTTTAGCTTATGTGTCCTCGGACGTCATGCATGACGAATTTTGAGGTCAACCAAATTTGCCACATTGTGTTCGTGTTACACTCCATACTCATAATATTCTTCATTAAACAAATTATATTAATTATAAAATGAAAATAATAAATATTTTTAGGGGTGACGTTTCTTTTGCTGTTATGTATATATAACTTTTAGTAATCATACAGTGTCAAAGATACTGACCTTTCAGAAAGTGGGTTTGAAACCTGGGGCCAATATCACAGAGCTGCTGAGCAGAGAATTTTGCTTAGCCAAAAAAAGACTACCAGCTAAAATGTACACATTTTGTATGAATGTTTGGTCTGGTATACAAAGAAATGTTATCTGCTAAGCAGTTAAATACTAGAAACCATAATCCACCAAGGAGTAAATATGGGAACATTTGAGGGTAGAGATGATTTCGGTGCTTGATTAACCGAATCATTATGGATTTGGCAACAGGTAAGACTCATGATGACGTTTACAGTGACCTCACTGCACGGGGTGTTATGGCTGAGTGGTTTAGTGCATTGGATTTGTGTTCTGATGGCCAAGTCGTCAAAATTTGGGTTCGAATCCTGGCATCGACCATAGTACTTGTGTCTTTGAGCTTCACCCAGGAGTATAAATAGGTACATGTGAGGGTACCGATGGTTATTGTGTTTGATACACCCTGTGGCAGCAAAAAAAGGTTGCGCATAATAGCCCGTTTACTCCCCAGGAAGCTAAGCAAGATTACTGGAATGATAATGGGCATGTGACCAGGGTAAATAATGTAAAGTGCAATGGGACATTATGTGAAATGCCCTATATAAGAATAAATTGTATTATTGCAGATACAGCAGACATGCAACTTTGAAATTGCAAAAAAAGAGGAAATGGTCGAGCACACAAAAGTTTGTACAGTGTTTTTCCTACTGATAGACCATTTGAAACCATTCAATATTTCCACTTTCAAAAATACCCATTGGCTTTGTACACACATGGTGATACCATTTGAATAGTGTTTGGTAGCAAGCTTTACTACCATTCAAATCCATTCAAATGCATAGAGGGTCCATTGATTCACCACTTAGAAGTATCCAAACAAGGTTTTGTATTAGCTGTACTACCATTTGGAAAGATCCAAACAACGTTTTGTATTATCTGACCTACCATTCAAAACCATTTGGGGGAATCAATACTGTACAGTTATTTGACCATTCAAAACCACAAAAGCGAATGGTTTCAAATGGTGCATCAACTTGTATGAAAAAGGTACCAAAAGTAGGAGGGTTAAAGAAAAACGAGGAAATCAGCTGATGAGCTGAACAGTTGCATGCCTGATACAGACACCTACATGGTGTTAACAAAACCTAAACCAATATCCATTGTTATTTCAGTTATGTGGCAATTTCGGCAGCTTTACCTGTCCTCCTGTGTCATATTCAAGGAGCCTTTCATCTGGTTCTCAAACTCAGAGATCTGTCTGCGCATCTCGGAGGCTTCTCTCTTCAAGGCCATCTCACGCCGAGCGGTGATGGCCTTCAGGGTCTTGTTCGGAGGTGGCTTTGGCATCTCAACAGTAGCAGCCCTGAAATATACACCGAAGACAGATTAAGGACACTCGACTACGTACTTTTAAGTGACTGGTATCACAAAGTAGTTTTTACACAATTTAAAAAGAAATTCAACCCCTGGGTATTTTGACGAACAGCCTTCTAGTATCCACCAAAATCCAACACCATGTAGTCACACGACCACCCAACTGTTGGACTTGGATCAATTAGGCACACCTGACCCCTTGTCAAGTATCCCTGGCTGGGCTATACGGTACTGGAACCATAAAAAAAATACACAACCACAGTTTGATGGGTGTGGGGGGTTGGTGGGTTAAGCAACCAGGTGTATCTGCAACAGCACATCAATTTGCATGCATTTAAGTATTCAATCATTGTATCTGTTTCCACACATTCTGGATGCGTGTTCATCCGGGAACTTTGCAGAGAGACAGGACATTGTTGTCTCAATCAAAATCTGTGTCTGCAATAAGGTTGACACTAAGAAAACAATATATTTTCATTCACTGTATTCATCTTAAACCAGGACACCGATTCCATGCCCTGTTGAAAGTTTGCTCTGATTGTGATGATACTGTCCCTTTAAGTTGGAAACAAATATGAATTTCAAACTCCAATTCGAGGGAAGGCACAAAACTAACTTGATCCTGGCCACGAGTTCTGTCTGCCTCTTCCTAGCGTCAGATGCCTTCTGAAGCTCCCTCAGGCGCTGGTCCTGCTGCCATTGACGACTCTTCTCCTCCTCCTCGTACTTGGTGCGGAACTCAATGTCTAGGTGCAGCCGCTTCCGCTCACGGAACTTCTCCACCAGCTCGTCCAGGTTTAGGTCAGTCTGACGCGGTGTCAGGATCTTCAGTCGCTGTTATGAACGATATAGTGAAAGGGTTAAAAATGGCTGTAATATTCCATAGGTCTATTAAAATGGATTTTCTCTTTATAGGGACTTGTAAAAAAACAGATGTAGTCTTTGTCTTGAGAGCAGATTTTTTTTGTGATCTTGGTCTTGCCCGAGTCTAGAATGCTAAAGGCTCAATCATGGTCTTGCTCTCAACACTTAAGGACTCCGACAATACTGGGCCCAGTGGTCTCAGTCTTGAGACCAGATATGTGTGGTCTTGTCTTGGTCTGGAAGGTTGAAGACTTGGTCTTGGTCTTGTCTTGGTCTCAATAACTCAGCCGAGACTGGGCCAAGTCCTTTATGGACTTGATCACGATTGGGTCAAGTACCATGCATATTGTATAATTTGTTGACTTAGGTGTCATATAATTTGCTATTTGATAATGATAATTGCTAATTCATGGCGCACAACCAGTACAACTGGTGGGAGGAATACAAAAAGGTAACAGTATGAAGCTCAACTGACCTCTTTGTAAGGTCCTCGCTCGAGGCTCTCCAGCGTCACCAGCGCCTGTGCCCTCATGGTCTCCATAGCCACGCCAGTCAGGTTGGACTGTCTCTTGTTGTTGAGGGCGATGTACAGCTGGTACATGAGGCGGGTGGCCACGCCTGGCTGCTCCTGCATGACGCCATGGGCGGTGTTGGTGTCAAAGGGAACTTCAAGCAGGTGCAAAGTGGGCTCAAGACGGGTGAAATTATTGAGCTTGGAGTCCGCCGTCCTGAAATTCACAACAGATTTTAGGATAGTGATAATAATTTGCTCTCCATTGTGCTTTGACAGAATTTTATTACGGAGGGGAGAACATATGGATGATGATGGATATTTATTTCATGAAAAATCTGGCATTTTTGGTATATGATGACTTCCTCAGTCATGTCAGTCTGATCTTGTCAACTCACCATTAGTGACCAACACGGGCATTGTACAAGTGCAGTGGCAACTATTAATAGGATCTTTCTATTTTCTGAAGGGGATTTTTTTAGAAGGGAAATAAAGTCTGAAAACCATCACAAAAGTGGATTTTAAACTTTCTGTACCCCCAAAAATCGATAGAATCATTTTTTAACTGGTTAGTGGTTGCAAAAAAATTCCCCCAAAAACCTTAAAAAGTGGCAGTCGGATACGACATTCTTTCCCAGCAATACATGACCTTCTTTCCTTTACCTTGACTGTGAGAATGATTCAAAGTCAATTTGTAACTCATACTTCTTCAGTACTTCACCAATCAGATAGCCACTTGAAAACTTCTCAGCAAAGTTCTTTTGATCTGGAAAAAAAAAAATCACAATTAAAGATCCACTTACATTTTTCGGAAAGAAATTTTTGCACAGGGAATGATTTAAAAATAATTTTGAGGCGAATTGATTTGGTAACTAACGTTAGTTTTTGGGGCGATGACACAGTTCAACTCTCACGTCTCAGATTCACTTTCAACAACATTCCACTAATAGGGGTGTAACGATACCACTTTTTCATGATACGATACATATACGTATCGTGATACTTGGTCACGATACGTATCATGAACACTAAAAATACTAAAAAAAGAAGTGTCAGTAATTTTGTGAATTACGCAATGTTGTATAGAGACACAATAAAACACAACAGCACATAGGCCGATAGGCCCTACATAGTTTCCTGAAAAAAGGCTATGGCGTTCACTGACTTTTGTGGTCTAAATGTCAGGTATGAAGTGCTAACGTTAATATTTTTAAACAAAATTTGGTTTGAATAGGCCCAAACAAAGTTAGGCCTATTTTACTAGGCCTATTCTAGGCCTAAGGCCATGAGAATGAAAGTCATAGATTTGCATCCACCGCCCGCATGTCCCGAAAGCTACCGCCTAAATTTTTCATTATTTGCACAAAAAAGGTATTTCCACCAAACAAATTTAGTTCCAAATCATCCACATCAGTAAAACAAAGTTTTTACCAAATTTCCACCAGTATGTGCGCTATAATCATTAGCACATGTTCTCTTAATACAGTCTTAGTCCCGTGTACATCGTTCACAAAAAAGGTCGCATCGTGCTAAAACTGTATGGTAAACTCCGTCCGATCCGCACCTGCAACTGTACCGCCTTCACATGCACAACACGTTCGCTGTTGAGCCTTTGTATCTTATGCCTGTGTGTGCGGCCCGCACGTATAATGATGCACGTCTTAATGACCAAAATTCTCCTTGTTACTCCTCTTTTACCCTTCACCCTTCCCTCTCTCTCTCGCAGGTAGAAAGCATGTACATAAAGTGATTAAGAATACGTCAAATTAGAAGAAACATCTTGTGATTGCGCTGTTATTAATGATCAATGGAAATAATGAATAGGCCTAATGAATAATGAAAAAAAGCCTCATGTGTTTTCGAAATTTCCCGGACGCAAATCTATGACTTTCATTCTCTTGGCCTACATGGCCTAACAATTAGGCTAACGGTCACTGACGCCTGACGGTTAATTCAGTATTTTTTTTTATATTCTGATGAAATTTTTGCAGGAAAAAAATCATCAGTATCGCGATACACAGTTTTGTATCGTGATGTGTATCACGGCATTTTGGTATCGCGATAATCGATGCATCAGTTAATCGTTACACCTTTACTCACTAACATTAGTAACAAGTTAGCACTGTCTGTGACAGTGTCAGTGTAGTGTCAGTGTAGTGACAGTGCAAGTGACACCCAGCTAGCCAGCCAGGGCCGGTCCCACACCCGGACATCATTCATGGATTCATGCCCGTCATGTCCCATTTTTCTTACCAACTGGCTGTGAAATATTCAGCTCAGAATTGAGCCAACGGCACAGAATCTCCGTCATGATGGTCTTCTCTCTCAAATCAAACTATGATTCAGCTTGTATGAAGTGCCATTGTACACAATTTGTGACAAAAACTCGGTGAAAATGTTGTAGTTTTCTCTGCAACAATAAACATAAAACAGTCAAAGGTCAATCGACCAGGCAACGGTGTGTGTTTGTATTACATTTCTCCACAAAATACATTTCAGCCACTGAATACATTGTTAAAATCATAAACAAACAATAATTTTAAATGTATATGCAATACGTCTAATTTAAATCTACGGATTTAGTTATAACATTCAAATTATTATTAAATATTCAAAATATATCCATTTTAAGATGGTTTTTAATGATAGCTATTAAGAATTAAAATTCCAGAAATTGCATCAATGTTAATCACTCCTCGTAACGAGACTAGTAAAACTGTCTTGTCTAGAGTCCGCCTCTATACAACGGTACAACACGTTTTCTTTTGAACACATTCGCAGCAGACGACAGTCACCCACTGCGCGCGCGACTGCGCTGCACATGCGGGTGGCAATTTTTGGATTATTTTTCAAAAAGGAAAACCAAAAATAAATAAATAAATAAAAAATAAAATATAAAAATAAAAGTAATAAGGTTATAACCAAAAGGCGCTCGCATGCTGCAGGCTGAGATAATTAGACTATAATATTGAAGAAAAGAAAACAAAAACCGGCCACAATAATTGCGCCCATCATGCACGCATAGGATTTTGTAAAGAAAAGTGTCCGAATGTCCGAAATCTATTTTAACAAACAAATAAAAAGAAACCATTATAGAATGGTTTCTTTTTATTTGTTTGTTAAAATAGATTTCGGACATTCGGACACTTTTCTTTACAAAATCCTACATTTTAAAAAGTGTTTTGCTTCTATGCTAATTGTTGTAACATAAACACAGTGAAGTATAGGCTAAAAGACATAATTTTGTTGGCTGTGTCCTTTCTCTGTGGTTGGCTTGATTCAAGTTAACACTTGATTGCAAACATTGCCAGGCTGTTACGGTTGTCGGTTGCTACAATTTTCATGAATCGTCGAATCACACTGTTATATGCCTATCTCGCCCATACCCAACTTCGCATCGACCATGTACGTGGCACGTGTATCCATCTGTGTACGGGTGCGGCAAAATTCATAAAAATTCGAGCTTTGATCTTTCCCCAGAAGTAAGGGGGGGGGGAAGCATTTACTAAACTCCCAGCATTTACCCAAAATAAGCTATAATTAGTCCTGGGAGGGTGTGGTACAACTCCAATGAAACTAGCCAAGAAATAAACGGGGTAACATTTTGAACCCATTAACTCCATCCAGATCCACTTACTTAGTTTATTTATAAGAGTGTGAGGTCAACGGGCCCTGTGAATTATGGAGTGCACTAATATTAGACCTATAGCTAGACAGGCAAGATATATTAGTTTGCTCGTGTTGTTATTTATTTATTTATTTATTTATTTAAACAGAACTTGATTTTAAATAAGAAATCGACGTAGATTCGTGGAAATGAAAAAGTGGCACTCAATTTTTGTTAATGAAAAATTTATGCTGAGCCTTTTCGACTAATCTACATAGCGCCCTCAAACGACTTACATTTGCCTGAAGAGAAATTACTTGGTAACCTACAGCATTACTCGGTATAGAATCAGTGGGTAGACATAAGTGGGAGCCAGCGATTTTGCTCATTGTGCATAAATCATGCACGTAAACTTTACTTTGTACACTTCCGCCTTAACATTGTTTTGAGACGTAATTTCGTGTTAACAAATCGAAACAGTTCACTTCATAAAATCAATCGATCTTTACTTTCATCACGAATCTGCACAACTGCAAGTTGAGGAAGTGGAATTGCAACGTAACGGCCATGTAAGTGAAGTATTTTATGATAAATATAGGCACAAACTGGATTATATTCTCCTGAGGACGATCAGTCAGAGCATAACCATGATATTGATAACGTAGCTAGGAGGATGATCCATAGAGAAAGGACACACTTTCTCTATGGATGATCCTATCCCTTATGATTCCACATAAGGGCTAGGATAAAGAATGTACAAAAAAACGTAGATGCATGTTTACGTGCATGTTTTACGAAGAAATAAACACATTGCACTGTAAATACCTTAAATCTATGAATCTACTAATAATATGAATCTATACTGTATTGTTATTATGTGTATGCCTTTGAATAGGTATGTGCGTATCCCACGCATTGTCGCAAATCTTTTCGGCCGCGGCCTCAATCTCGGGTTGAATCGCCGTGGCGAAGACACCGTGGAGATAGCGCTTTGTAACGTTTCGCTGAGGCTGTTCTTTTTGACGTACCCAGGAGTTTTTTTTTCCAAGGCGTAGATCACATATTCTACTTCAACGTCGTTCTCAAATTTTCTGAATGCGGCATCGAGAAGTTTCCAAAAATTCTCGAAGTTTGGGTTTGTTCTTGCTCATCAAAACCATCGACGATTTACTCAAAGGTGATTAAAACACCTTATCAAACCACAATATTAATTTGTCTATACTTGTTTTCTACCTCTTGGCCAATTTTGGCGATTGGAGGATTAGCAGTTACGTTTTTTGATGCACAGAAATCGATGTCAACCAAAGATTTTATTGCGCCGCGTTCAGCGCCACGTTAGACCTACCAATTTTCAGTCCGATAAATCGTCCGTGTTAAACCTAATATACATCGGTAACACAATAAATATTAGTTCTCATGAACCTATTTCATTTTTTCCTTCATATTTTCAGTCCAATATCATTTATTATTTTTTATAATGTTTAATTAAATCAGGGATAAGAATTTCATGATTTCAGTATAATTTATACTATAAATATTAAAATTCTCAGATGTGAGTAATTTTTTTTCTATTTTTAAAAATTTATTTTCATTATTTTGTTTTATCTTTCCAGTCCAATATAATTTATAAACTGTTCTAATATTTAATTAAATCTGGGATGAGAATCTTTCGAAGATTTCAGTGTAAAAATAGGAAAATAATCCTCAGATTTGAGTAATTCTTTTTTTTTTCATTATTTTTTGTGTATATCTTATTTGTAAATCAGCACTACAAAACAAACTAATCATTGAATTAGCCTGGAAATAGGTTATTATTCTTCCTCTTTTCCCAAGCATTCCAGTGATACCAACCTTTTGAAAATCGGACAAGAATTAAGAAAGTTATGATATGGAATCCGAGAAAATCTTGGAAACGGGTCACAAGTCAAATTTACATTTCTTATGTTTTTCCTTATAAAATAATTGCCATTTACGGGCCTAAAATTGCCGGATTCAACATGTCATAACTTCCTTATTTTTGGTCACAGGAAAATGATCCTTATATCATTGTAATCGTCTATTCAAGACCTTGACAATGACACCAGTTGTATTGGAATCTGTTGATTTTGAAAATTTTTGTCACATAGCTACTTTGAATTTTGATCATAAAAAATATTGTAACTTACACTAGGCAGATTCACGCAAACCGCCGATGGTGGCGCTATTTTTCATATCCTTTTTTTCTGTCGAAGTTGTGACCCGCCGAACTTTCATGGTAAAATTCTAATATAAAGGGTAGTCTACGGATGTGTAGTCACTTCTAGTGTCGATAAATGGATACTACACATCGTGGTTATCTTAATTGATCAGTCCATGCCAACTGTAACGTTGGCACAAAAACAGTGCAACTTGCGCAAAATAGACTTTGTTACTATGTTAGTACTACAAGGATACATTGCATGCAAATTCGGTCACAACTTTTCAAATGAAACTGGATCTTAAAAATTACCAAATATTTAAATCAACAAAAATTCGTAACTTTGCATAGGGTTAACCTATCATGACCATTGACCCCTCATTTTCTTTCTAATTTTTTGTTCTATCCAGTGATATGACATTTAAAAGCATTGAAGCAACTTCAAACTTTCATGAAACTGCCTACTTACACTGTGTTTTTGACCAATTCTTGCCTTGTTTTGATCTTCTCTGCGGTTCGATTCTGTCCGCACGATGTGATAACACGGCGTACACCTACTGTTCCATTCGTTTTCACGGTCATACAATGTAGGTGCAAATTACCGGCGCCAAGCAGAGCCGTATTTTAGACCAGCTCTGGAGTGGTGCGGCAAACAGCGCCCCCGACCGACTCAGTGTGTTAATTTGTGTAGAAAACTTGTGCAATACAAACCGACGGCTGTTTTAGTTTTATTCAATATGTTCAATTGAAGAAATCCCCCAGCTTCTTTTCAATGAAATTGTTAAGGAAATCTCTGATAATTGTACATGACAATGCAAAGGAACATATGTGGAAAGACAAATGATAATGGTTCCAATGGAAATCTTAATTCCATCAATTGAATAGTGCATTTCTTCAATTGAACATATTGAATAAAACCAAAACAGCCGTCGGTTTGTATTGCACAAGTTTTCTACACAAATTAATACACTGAGTCGGTCGGGGGCGCTGTTTGCCGCACCACTCCAGAGCTGGTCCAAAATACGGCTCTGCTCGGCACCGGTAATTTGCACCTATGACCGTGAAAACGGATGGAACAGTAGGTGTACACCGTGTTATCACATCGTGCGGACTGAATCGAATTGGTCAAAAACACAGTGTAAGTTACAATATTTTTTATGATCAAAGGCATACACATAATAACAATACAGTATAGATTCATAGTAGATTCATAGATTTAAGGTATTTACAGTGCAATGTGTTTATTTCTTCGTAAAACATGCACGTAAACATGCATCTACGTTTTTTTGTACATTCTTTATCCTAGCCCTTATGTGGAAACATAAGGGATAGGATCATCCTAGCTAAGCATAACGTTACTGATCGAAACGTCGAGTTGTTACCTCTACTTTTCTTTTCAGAACTAATTATTACTACTAATAGAGAATGTCACATGGTGTCACCGCAATTAGTCTTACTTACGTTAATCATGTTTATCACTTTATTTGTGGGGTAGAATGTCGTATCCGGCCGCCACTATTTCTCACTCATTATAACCAATAATTACCTGCTCAGTAAGGTCGAGAACATTATGAATGATGATGGTCATGTACTTTAGATGATTCTACATATTTTTTTTCATGAAAAAAATCAAGCATTTTTGGTGTACGGTGACTGCAGAACAGCAATCAATGTGGACGCCATGTTTGTTTCCTCAGTCATGTCAGTCTGATCTTGTCACCTCCCCCAAAAAAAACCAGTGGCCAATCCGGTTATCATACATGCGCAGTGGCAACTAAGAACGGATCCTTCTATTTTATGAAGTGGGTAGGTCGATGCTAAAATTAATGGAAAGCACAGATATTAGCGTGCCCGGGAAATACACGTGGCATTTGAAATAATGCAATTTGACGCATGAATTGTTCGTCCACTGTTTGTCGCTCCAACATAATGACTACATTAAATCATGGCCACCATGAGTAAATGTACTGGCTTTTTTTTAAAGGGAAAGAAAGTCCAAATGTCGTCATACGGGTGTATTTTCAAGATAGTTTTCATTCGTGATTGTCGAGGATTTATTTAAAAGGGAAAGAAAGTCCCAATGTCGTCATAAGGATGTATAGATTTCATTCGTGATTGTTGAGGATTTTTTTTAAAGGGAAAGAAAGTCTGAATGTCGTCATAAGGTAGGCAGTTTCATGAAAACTTGAAGTTGCTTCAATTCTTTTAAATGTCATATCACTGGATAGAGCAAAAAATTAGAAAGAAAATGAGGGGTCAATGGTCATGATAGGTTAACCCTGTGCAAAGTTACGATTTTTTGTTGATTTAAATATTTGGTCATTTTGGAGGCCAGTTTCATTTGAAAAGTTGTGACCGCATTTGCCTGCAACGTATCCTTGTAGTACTAACAAAGTGTCTATAGATATAGCATGTACCCCTTTTATAACAAAAAAATCTCATTGAATACCAAAATCCACCCGTGCGTGACACCCCGATTAAGCGTGCGTGACACCCCGATTCACCGAGTCAAATCGCCGATAGCGGTGATTTTTTTTTGAATTTGCTGTCGGATCATTTTCCGCGAGTTGCACTATTTTTCCGCCAACGTTACAGTTGGCATCGACTGACCAATTATTAAAATTAAGATAACCACGATACGGTGTATCCTTTTTTCGTGGTTTCAAGTTTCGTGAAGACCATCTAATACCTCTAAATTGATGATGAATTTCCGTCATGCACAATGATGAAAAATGGGTCGTAAACACGGCGATATTTCTAACGTCCGAGTTCGGATATTTTGCATTGAAACGAAGCAAAATTTATGAATGAATCTAAGATGGCGTCTACAGATTAACGATTAATCCGCACAGCGACAACGCGAGCTACGGACAGCTAGCCAGGGGGAACGTTTTCGCGAGAACCCGGATGTGAGTGAGTCGGTCACAATCGCGATGTCTAAAGTTAGCTTTTGAAGTGCGCCGCCAGCGGCGGCTTGCGTGAATCTGCCTAACTGGGGGGTAACTGGTTGGAAATTATTTGGGTTTTGACTGTTCCCAACAAACCCGGTTAGGCGCTTGCGATGCTGTATCGGTGAACAAACGGGGAATGGGGAGGTGTTGTTACTGGCTGATAAATAATTGTGACAACAAGATGCACGTTGAATGGTCCACTTCTTTGGTTTATTCTGATTGAATACTGATTGATGTGGTTCCCTTTGACGTTCTCTTGTTATTTCTGATCAGTTCCTTTTGTTTCTTTCCTTCTTTTGTTTCTGTTTGTTTTGTTTTTATACTGTGAATATAAGGAAATAAAAGAGTATGATTAACTACAAACTTAGGCAATTGTAAAGCTTGAGAGACCAGATATAGGCTTCAAATCACTTTATAAATCTCCATACACATCCCAGATGATAAGAACTCGGTATTAATTATCAAAGGTATAACGATTGAGTAATGAGAACTCCTAGGCCACCACAATGGATAACACATGACATTACACCCACACTGACAATCACATGTCTAACGATAAAAATATGCTTCCATAAAAAAGGGGAAAATGACATGTTTATCTGAGTAAGTATGATTTTCGTGGATCTGAACTAACTTATATTACTACGGGGAAACCTTATTTTAGGACTCACCCAGTTTAACAACAACGTTATCTTGAAAACAAACTGTCAAACTCCCAGAAAATGGCACTGATTTCAGGGACACAACCGCATGGTTACAGCGCCAGCCTTGTTGCATGAAGTGCGCCCTCAATTGGTGAGCTACATGCACCTCGCAAGTTCCAACAATTAGCCTACATAATAATGTTTATTTCTGTCTTTTGATTTATTGGGTGGCTTTCCGCCTAAGCGGTAGCCTGTGCTGGGGAGGCTGGCGCTGATCTTAAACGCGCTACCGGATACTACAAGTACGGGACCTCTTGCGGCACCTCCGGTTGTGGCACCGCCAAGCAAACCCGTCACCCTGGTCTGCTGACAAGGGATGCCGGCAGTATGGACACTCTGGTGCACCAGCAATGAGGCCCCGTTCCTTGCAGAAATCTGCCGTTGACACGTGGGTTGAAAGCCTCCCCAGCAACTTCGCAATATTCCTATAAGTTGAACTCATATTGTACATACGAAGTGGATAAAGAGTACTGATTGACTGTACTTATAGTTATACACTTACACTTTGAGAACAATGGACGGCAGCTTTCAATGGTTCTTATTCAGAACTTGGTATTTTTTCCTTATATACCCTTGTCTGTTTCCCATGGAATAGTCCAAAGAAATTCACACATATTACATCATGACATCTGCTAACTTTATTCAGTAACTTATAAATATTCAACTTATAAATGTTCAAATTCATTGTCAGTAAATAATTATGCAATGTTTTATTCAGTAAACATTACATATTCATTGTGACCTGGGTAATAAGTAAGACGTTAGAGTCAAATACAACGAAAGGACTTTCATTGGCATCAAAGCCTCACACTCGAGTGGTTTAGGTGATGCATTAGTGAGTTTAACATGCTTTCATTTCCCCATACAGGTTTGAATCCCAGTGAGTGTTCTACATGGTTATATGATTACTAACACTAACTTTCTTCACCCTTTCTCGGTATCTACAGATATGGAATGGAATAGAAACCACAAGCAGTGGTGTGTGGAGTAGTTGGAAAAGAGGATTAGAGGATAGGATAGGATACGGAGATATAATACAGCAAGGGTTTTTATTGCACAATTTTTTTGGGGGGACCCCTTCTTTTTAAACCCCTTCTTTTTAAACTGGTCCCCCCTAGGAACTAAACCCCCTTTCGCTTTCTGTACCCCAAAAAATCGTTAGACCCCTTTTTCAACTGGTTGGTGGTTGAAATTTTTTTTTTTTAAACGTCAAAAAAGTGGCGGCCGGATACGACATTCTTTCCCATTCAGCTTCTTAAAGTAATCTGTATTTATTCATACATATTCATACATATTCATACATATTCATACATATTCATACATATTCATACATATTCATACATATTCATACATATTCATACATATTCATACATATTCATACATATTCATACATATTCATCATCTTCAGCTTAGGAAGACATGTAATGTTAGTTGAATAGTCCTAGTATAAGCCTTATCGGAATTGCCATGGCCTGTGAGCATGTGCATTGACTTAAAAAACAACCTCACGCCTTGGAAAAAATGAGAAACGTTACCCTTGCGTACGAGGATATGTAAAAAGTCAATGTGGGGGGGGGGGGGATTTTTTTGGTGATAAGTTGTAAGTTTTTTATGTATTAGTAGGGTTTTCAGGTGAAAAATTATTCCTAAACCAATATGCTCAATATTTACATATCAAATTAAAGGTTTTGATGAAAGAAATACAATGGTTTTTAAATCAAGAAAATCGGACGGGTAGTTTTTGAGGAATCCTGTTTTATTTAATCAAGTATACAGCATTCGATGAAGCGCGACTGTCCATACACTGTGTACATCTCTAATGGCAACAAAACCGTTGAATCAGCCTACACACACCGTGATACACACGCACAGTGTTCGTGCTCGTTTCCCTCATAAGAGCTTTTGAAAGGGTGTAAAAAATACACTCTCCGCTCAAAACTAAACAAATTTACGGCTCAAAACTTTCACATATGATAGAAAAGAGGTGTAAAATTAATTCAGACACCGCTCTTCCCTTTCAACTTGAAGATTTCACCTCGAAAAAACGGTGTTTACTTTTTATCTCTTCGTAACTTCGGTTGTAGAGTAGCTATGGAGATCGAGCAAGCATGGGTATGTAAAGGAGCCCTTTGACTCAATAGGGAAACCAGTTTTCATGTCAATCACAATGTACTCGGGTGCGGAGACAGCTCCAAAGTGGATGCCCTCAGCAGAGCACGGCAAATTTTACGGGCTGAATGCGCCCGATCTCGGAACACTTCGCGAAAGGCTGGGCGGGACGAGAGTGGTTCATTCATAAAAACCTAGGCTTTCGCACATACTTCCGATTGCTATTTTATGTACATTGTTGGATAGTTGAAACTATAAGCTTTCCAATGAGCTATTACATGTAAGATTTCGACAGGTAAAACTAGTAAAATATTTTGATTTAAAATTTTGATGTTTTTTGTTGCGGGCGATGCGATGTGTGTGTGGAGGGCTTCGGACAAGCACGTACGAACTGAAAACCCTAGTATTAGGCCTATGACAACATTACGGAGAATTTTTCTTTCAAATTGGTTAGATATAATAATTTAAGTATTCTGTTTATGATCTTATCAATTTTGAGGAAAAAATTATCTGTAATGTCATATGTAAAAACTTGCAACTTATCACCCAAAAAATCGCCCCTCTATTGACTTTTTACATACTTGTACGCAAGGGTACTAATTTTTTCTAAGGTGCAAGTTTTTTTTAAAAGTCAATATGCATGCTCGTGGCAATTCTGATAAGGCTGGTCGTTGTGTTGGGTTTGTCAAGGGCATGGTCAAGGGCATGGTCCCGACCTCCCGCTTATGTCTACCTACTGATTATACCGAGTAATGCTGCAGGTTACCGAGTAATTTCTCTTCTGGCAAATGTAAGTCGCTTGAGGGCGCTATGTAGCTCAAGAAAAAGCGTTCAGCATAAATTCAAAGTCAAAACAGCCATAAATTAGCAATTAAAAAGTTGAAAAGTGATGTCACTATGGATACAGAATTGTGCATAATGTTTTTAAGTTAGTCAATTCCCATTTCATAATCATAGGCCCTTTAACGGTCAAAGTTCAGCGTCAGTGTGATTTAAATGAGGAATTGGATTCTGGGTCAATTTTAATCCTCGCAGACAGGTTACACATTCAGGATTGAAGGAAGCCCATTAATTTTGAGGTGAAAAGGTTAGGCTGGAAATCGAAGGAAGAAAAAGTTAGCATCATTTATAAATTGGGGATTACCCCGGTAGTCAAGATTGATGGATTGACTTGACCAAATGGTACAGCAAGATGGCACTGTGGGATGAAAAGGTCAAAGAGTAAGGGCAATTCCATGGTTATGTTACATTTCTGAGGTTTTGGGTCCACTCTTAATGCCATAATTTTTTAATAAATATATTTCACTGATCATTTTTTTTCCACAGTAGTTGCATTATATCCAGACCTTAGCACAAAAACAAAAAATTCAGAAACTTGTTACATGTTCGCTACATAACAGTAAAATGCTGGTTACTCACGTTACATTTTTTGGACATGCATAAAATGTAGCTAGGATGATCCTATCGTTATGTTTTCACATAAGCGCTAGGATAAAGAGTGTACAAAAAAACGTATAACTACCGAAGCTTGCATGTTTTACGAAGAAATAAACACATTGCACTGTAATAGCTTAAATCTATGAATCTACTATGAATCTATACTGTATTGTTATTATGTGTATGCCTTTGATCATAAAAAATATTGTAACTTACATTGTGTTTTTGACCAATTCTTGCCTTGTTTTGATCTTCTCTGCAGTTCGATTCTGTCCGCACGATGTGTCACATGTCATACACCTACTGTTCCATCCGTTTTCACGGTCATAGGTGCATTTACTGGAGCCGAGCAGAGCCGTATTTTGGACCGGCTCTGGAGCGGTGCAGCAAACAGCGCCCCCGCCCAACTCAGTGTGTTAATTTGTGTAGAAAACTTGGGCAAAACAAACCCACGACTGTTTTAGTTTTATTCAATATGTTCAATGGAAGAAAAATTTATTTATTTATTATTATTTTTTTTATGCAATTCGCCCCACACAAGGCCAATGGCCACTCCAAGGTGGGGGCTACTCAGTCATTGAGTTGTTACAACGACTCCACACTGAAGAAACCAGCCCCTCGCACCGAAACAAGACAAGTTAATAACCAGCCTCTTCACGGTGCGAATAGGACTGGGAGGGGTAACTAGTCCAGAACAAGGCAGTTGTTAAACTGCCTCTGCCCCTATAAGCAATTATGGTTAAGTGTCTTGCTCAAGGACACAAGTGTCACGGCCGGGACCCGAACCCACATTCCGCTGCCAACACCAGAACTTGAGTCCGGTAAGATAGACCGCTCGGCCACGACACTCCAAGCGCTGTTGCATTATCCCCAGCTTCTTTTCAATGAAATTGTTAAGGAAATCCCTGATAATTGTACTGTACATGACAATGCAAAGGAACATATGTGGAAAGACAAAATGACAATGGTTCCAATGGAAATCTTAATTCCATCAATTGAATAGCGCATTTCTGCCATTGAACATATTGAATAAAACTAAAACAGCCGTGGGTTTGTATTGCCCAAGTTTTCTACACAAATTAACACACTGAGTCGTCGGGCGGGGGCGCTGTTTGCCGCACCGCTCCAGAGCCGGTCCAAAATACGGCTCTGCTCGGCTCCAGTAAATGCACCTATGACCGTGAAAACAGATGGAACAGTAGGTGTATGACATGTGACACATCGTGTGGACAGAATCGAACCGCAGAGAAGATCAAAACAAGGCAAGAATTGGTCAAAAACACAGTGTAAGTTACAATATTTTTTATGATCAAAGGCATACACATAATAACAATACAGTATAGATTCATAGTAGATTCATAGATTTAAGCTATTACAGTGCAATGTGTTTATTTCTTTGTAAAACATGCAAGCTACGGTAGTTCTACGTTTTTTTGTACACTCTTTATCCTAGCGCTTAAATGTGAAAACATAATGATAGGATCATCCTAGCTAGCATAAAATGTTACTTTTTCTCTTATGTAGCATACATGTACATATTTCGTCCCTAATTTGCCATAGTGACCAATCCCGAATTAAGTTGGCATAGTGACCAATGCGGTATTGGTCACTTTGCCAAATTACAAAAATAGCCAGTTAGAGCATTCGTCATTTGAATACATGCTCTATCTCCAAAACTATAAGGAATACATGCATGTGGATTAAATACAATGGTACATGTAGGTCTCTTCCTGAATGTACTAATGGGCGGGAAAACTTAAAATTGAAAAAGTCAGATTGGTCACTATGGCAAATTAGGGACGATTTATAATGAATTTCTGAAATTATTATTTTGTGCTGAGTCTGGGTCTAGGTCTGGGTATAATGCAACTACTGTGAAAAAAACTAATGAGTGAAATATATATTATGGCATTAAGAGTGAGCAAAAAACCTCAAAAATGTAACGTGACTAACCATGGAATTGCCCATAAGGGTAATTGACCTTTCAAGGTCAGTACACACTTTTGGTATAGTGTATCTATACTTTATAAGAAACAAGAGATGTAGAGAATCTAACCTGTGAATAGGGCTGTGCGTTTCCGTATATTTTTGGAAACGGATATCCGAAATCAGGAAACTTCGGATGTACCCGGATACTTGTTTTAATTTTTGTTGAAAGCATGCCGCCGGTGGTGTACAAATACATGTACTGTAAATGACAACAAATTGACTTTTATAATAGAGAGGATACCATACTTAAATCGCACTTTTCTTTATTGGAGTGTAATCTCTTGAATTTAAAGATAATTGTCTGTAAAGGTGTAAACATTACATTATTCAAGCATGGTTCAAGAGTCACAGATTTCTATTCGCACCGCTCAAATGTTAAGTCCGAATTTTAAA
Source organism: Zoroaster sp. YZ-2022 (assembly GCA_029582265.1). Lineage (NCBI taxonomy): Eukaryota > Metazoa > Echinodermata > Asteroidea > Forcipulatida > Zoroasteridae > Zoroaster > Zoroaster sp. YZ-2022. The sequence continues at coordinate 25,184,253 of CM055825.1, read as the reverse complement.
AAGTCGTTTACGGGTAATTGGAACTGAAAAATGGAACCGGGTAATGACCGTTTCGGTCGGTTATCCAGATACCTGGCACAGCCCTACCTGTGAAAGCTCCATATTGCATTGGACATGGTATTAACAAGACAAACATTATGCATAAATTTAGATTTTTTTGTACTCATTCCAGCGTCAAAATCAGTCAAAATGTTGATATACTTGCCCAAGGTATCTAGTGCACTTAAAAGTCGCACACTGTCAAACCTTACGTGCAGTAAGTACATTTACAGGTCAAAATGAGTCCACCGTTTTTTGACTGGAAAATGAATTGTCCTGTATTGTTGAGGGTGGTCAAAATGACAGTAAAAACCAGTCAACAATGCCCCCGTGTGCACATTTGGGTCAACAGTCAAAACAGGCAGTTGACTGGACCACTATACACGTATAGATCAACTTGCCACTGAAGTTCAGCTGTAGTAGGAGGGTTAATTGGACGAAAATGACAGGATCTGAAAGAAATATTGTATGGGATGTTTGATACCATCATTTTTACACCAAGTACATGTATACATGTACATGTATGCATCTACATGTGCAGTATGTAAGTGTTCATGGAGTGCCATGTTATCATGTTTCATTGGAGTTTTCATCAATTAGGTGCCATGGCTGAGTGCTTTAGTGCATCTGATTTGTGTTCTGATGGCTGAGTCATCAGAGTGTGGGTTCGAATCCTGGTTGTGTACAGTGTACATGGTGCTTATGTCCTTCAGGGCAAGAAACTTTACCATAATTGCTTCTTTCCACTAGGCTTGGGTGATATCGATTTTTTTTTCATCAACGATATATATCGTCAAACATATATCGCGATATTCGATTATATCGCGATTATTTTTTTTCACGCATGAGTGCTTTAGAGCCGATAATAACAGTGATGTCACTGATCTCTATACTAACTGGATAGGAGATCGCGCCGATTGGCTGAAGCAAGTTGTCCGCCATCTTTGTTCCCCCAAGAAAGAAGGCGCATGCATGATGGCCGGACAAGTTTACTGCTACCCAATCGACGACAATGCTGAGTGCTGCTGAACCGGTTGTTGTTATTGTCTGTATGCTAACATGACATTTGACTCTTGACCTTTTGGGGGAACCAACATGGCGGCCGGTTACTTAAACTTTTTATAGGCCAATCAGCACCCATCTGATCTTTTTCTCGTCGCGATATATTTTTTCATCGTGATTTGCCGATAATTTGAAAAGTTCTCGATATCATAATCGAATAAAAAAAAATATCGCGATATTCTATATTATCGTGTCATCGCCCAAGCCTACTCTCCACCCAGGAGTAAATGGGTACCTGTGAGGACTTTGGTTGTTGTGTTTGATTAGCCCTATATGCGCCGAAATGGCAGCAGTTGAGCTGTATACTCCCCGGGGAGCTGAGATGGTTTCAGGAATGATTTATGCACCTGATGAGCAGGGGTAATAATGTACAGCGCCTTGAGCACCAGTTTGGTGGATACATGTATACTGTACATACTATATCATTATTATTATGTACATCTGTCCCCATTAAATACATGTACATTATTTGTTGAGAATACCAATGGTGTATAGGGGAGATCCGTCTTTAAGTACATGTAGTTTATCCCTCAAAACATTTTCAGAGGATTTTAAAGGTAATTGCCTGTGATGTGTAGTGGTTTCATGTACGAATTATGCACTGTACACTATACATTGTACATTGTACATGTAATATTAGGCTTGGAATTTCATTTTTACAGGAGTAAGGCCATTATTCCTGAGTACAGGGTACTTCTAGACATATCAGAATGTCTGAGAACATTTGTAATGAGCACCAAGGTCAAGACTGAGGTAATGGAGTCCTGAGTGAAATTCCAGGCTCATAATATCTGACAGCCAAATGGTTTTTGGCGGGCAAGATGTTAGCCAGTATTTAGAAATAGGTAGGGCTGTGCCGGGTATCATTACCCGGTTCCATTTTTCGGTTCCAATTACCCGTAAACGACTTTTTAAAATTCGGACTTAACATTTGAGCGGTGCGAACAAAAATCTGTGACTCTTGAACAATATAATGTTTACACTTTTACAGACAATTATCTTTAAATTCAAGAGATTGCACTCCAATAAAGAAAAGATCGATTTAAGTATGGTACATGTATCCTCTGTATTATAAAAGTCAATTTGTTACCATTTACAGTACATGTATTTGTACACCACCAGAGAGGCACATTTTCACCAAAAATGAAAACGGGTATCCGGGTATCCGAAGTTTCCTGAATTCGGCTATCCGGTTCCAGAAATATCCGAAAATGCACAGCCCTAGAAATAGGGTGTCCAAATTGTTCACTTACATTACAAGGACAGATGAGGGTGTCTAAAATTGAAACAGGGTGTCCAAAAGACACCCGGACACCCCTCTGGCTAACACTGTGTTGGTGGGTCTGTTAACCTGCTGGAAAATGGTCTGCGAGTAGGATGGTTTAATTTTGGGCAAAGAATACTTACTGTGTTAATGCCTATTCCTGTACAGTGTACATACATAAGTGTACACATGAACACATACATGTAGACATGTATGTGTACATTAGCTTTGCAATATATCTTTATTGTGCTGGCAGTGTCTGCCGTCGTCCATTCAGGCACTCATTCATGTTCATTGTAGCATAGATTGTAGTGTATGCAGGTCTGTAATTTCATTCTTGTAGGGGCAACCTTGGCATTTTTCTGGAGAAAAGGGCACATGCATATTAGAACACCAGAATGTCAAATGGAAACATTTTTATGGGGCACCAAGGCCAAGACTAGGGCAGCGGAGAACATGTCCTATGTGATCTCTGAAATTCCAGGACTGGTACAGTTGTACATATAATTTTCCTTTTCTAAATGTTAAACAAACAACATTGTATGCCAGACTCGATTTCATGGCTTTGCTAATCGCTTGTGAAAAATCGTTGCTCTCTACTTGTACGTATACATGTATAGTACTTAGCAGAAATTTTAATGCTTTTTTTTTCAGGGAACAATTTCGTTCAAAAACTTTTGCAAAGCGAAAAAATTTTTAGGCAGACCTTCCAACTGAACTGCGAGGTAATGGTTTGGTCTGAGAATCGAGGTCCAAACCCTTGAACCTGCAAGCATATCTAAAACCCTGCGAATCAAAAAAAGAACAAAAAAAAAAAAGAACAAAAAATGTTTAACAATTTTTTTAAATTAAAAAAATACACAATCACCCGAACAGTTTTGAAATTCAATACAAGTTCGTATCTTTGACTGTGCATTATGTAATGTAATGAACAAACATGTAAATTTTTATACAACCAGCAAATGGGCTCTTCCAAGTTGGTTCGTATGAATTTAAGTGTGTATGTACGTGTAATGCTAATTTTGAAAATCAAACTGGGAATTTATTGAAGCATTTTGCAATTCAATACAAGCAAAACTGTTCACTGGCTTAACCCTTCTGTGACTGCAAGGGTCAAAATCAGTCCAAATGTTGATATTATACATGTACTTGCCTAGGTATATCTAGTGCACTTAAGTCAAACACTGTCAAACCTTAACGTGTAGCAAGTACAATGTACATTTACAGGTCAAAATGAGTCAACCGTTTTTTGACTGGTAAAAGCATTGTCTGGTCTTGTTCAGGGTGGTCAAAATTACAGTAAAAACCAGTCAAAAATGCCCCTGTGTGCACATTTACATGTACATGTAGGTCAACAGTCAAAACAGGCAGTTGACTGATTTTGACCACTATAGGTACTTGCCACTAAAGGGCAGCTACAGTATGAGGGTTAATGCAAGAGGAATTTCTGCTAAGAAGTGTGCATGATTAGTGCATAAATTTATAGTTTGATGAAATTGATTAAGTGCATAAATTCTGCGCTTTTGTAATCAGAACATGGTTTCATTTGGGCCCTGTTTACATGTTGTGTATTAAATCGTATTAAATTTCTGATGGTAGATAAAAAAGAAAGAAAGAAAGAAATATTGAGCCCAAATTTTAAGCGTTTAAAAGCATGGCAAGGCAATCTGATGACATGACAATCGGATACATAAATAACAAGATTATAAAATTCAGGAACAGGATATTTCCTTTTTATTTTAAAGCCAACCGATTAGGGAATGATTTGAAAGAAATATTTACAATTAATTTAGCTCATGATAAAAAAATATCTATGTATACAAAGTTGACTTAAAACTTTGAGCTTAAAAAAAAAAAACCTTTTTAGTAACATTCTGTTTGTCAAATTGGCTGGGACCTACATAACACTAACAATGCTGACATAAATGGATCCCCCACTGGTGTTGTTCATATGTAAAACAACTTGCTTCAGAATTCCTTCCAGACTGTAACAGGCTGGCATACAGTCGGTTGGTCGTTCTCTGCATGACCCTCAGTTCAGGAAGTAAACTGCATTTGTTTAAAGTAATATCGTCGGACTTATTTAGGGTACATGTAATTCACGTTTCCTGTTTGTGTACAGATAAACGTAGTTGGCTCATTTCATCAGGTTGGGATACAAGGTGTGACATGAAGGTGAAATTTTCAAAAGTGATTAACTGTAACTTTTTTACAGTTTTTATTATGGAAATATATTATATTTTTATAATTTAAAAGTTTTTTCTCCATTGAATTCAAAACTAAAATGATCCATTGGTGTCAACATGAAGGAAACAAATCACAGTACGGATGTAACATGGACACCAAAACATATTTCAATGCAGCAGATGTTAGTCAAAGCTTATGAATCCCTCATCTCTTTTCACTTCAAATCAGTCTGGTTTCATGCATTTACCAATTAATATTATGCTTTTTAATGTCTGTCTTACATCGAATCAATAAAAGAGTCGACAAAATGATCATTATTTGTTTTTTTGGCATCTAGAGGCTTTATTCTGGAATTTTTTCTTTATTAAATAATTTTCAATAAAATCTATTTAAAGTGACTTGGAAAAGGACAATGAGGGTTTATTGCTTGTGGTATTGGGGTTTCTGGTGAATTACATTGACCTTCAATTGAGTTTATTCTGTCCTAAACTGGGCTATGCGGATGTAACACTGACAACATTGGACACCGTGTCCACGTTACATACTTCATGAACAACGATAATACTCAGTAGACAACACATTACTATTCACAATGAGCAACAGTTACAGTTCTTCAGAGATTATACAGACCCATAAGTCACTTCTCTATACGAAATTGACCTTTAAGAAGACATCTGTAGAATATTTAAGAGTACACAAAAAGCTATCGGACGAAACCTGAACTACGTATACACATTGAATTTTTTCAAGAACCTACTACAGACAAGGATCTGTGTGTGATTTATGTGTCATTTTAAAAACTAATTACTAACTTTAAAATTGTTTTAAATTTTGGGTCATTACTAATTGTATCCACCATTACATTATTGGTAAAGTGTCTGTAAATGTTTCAATAATTTGTTAGAATCAAGAGAATAAAACCAAATTTGGGGTGGGAGAATTTTATTTTCACTCTGAGACTCATTTCATTTCTATAATAAATAAAATGTTATAGACCTGATCAATTTCTCACGGACAGAAAGTTTCAAAAATTGCCTTCCTAATTATAGTTTATTTGGTGCTTAATTTCAAGTCTATCTGCACGATTACATGTCAACTATAATTTGTTTGTGCCATGGACAAATGGGATAAGATATTCATGCCTTATTTTGACTCTGCTTAAAAAATGGTTTGATCTAGAAAATTTGAAGTATTATTTTGTGAAAAGGATGTTTTGACATCCCAAACCTTGGTAATACTTTTTTAATGCATCCTCATACAAATAGTAAGTTTTGGCCAGAATATTTAATGTTGGTGGATTGATTGGAACACCAGATAGGCAAACTAAAAGAACTAGGAAAACAACTGTTAATTTATTTTTTTAAATTCAAGCTTTCAATAATCCAATGTTTGATTTGGGAGGGACAAACTTTTTCACTCGTTACACTCAAAAATACAATTTTACCCGTTGATGTAAGAGTATTATTGAATATATTATAAATAGTGAAAAAGTGGAGGTTGGATACTGCTTTCCCTTGTGTGTGTTTCAAGCAACAATGGTTGGCCTTGTAACCAACGATGTTCACACACGACCGTAAACACCATTGTTGCCCAGTTTACGGACACGTGTGGTATGTCATTTCGGCGAAGACTACACAACGATTTTGCCTTGGTTTGCTCCTAAAATCAATGAGAATTCCTCTAAAAAGTAAGCGTAGGTTTATTTCTATTATCAGTGCATATTATTTTGTAATATTTGCATGAGGCAATGCCGACTCATTTTAGAACAATGATTTCGGTTTGCAATGCTTGAGGCGATATTGCGTGCCGCTTTCGTTCCAACACTTGCGCAAACATTGTCACAGTTGCGCAAACATTGTCACAGTTGCGCATGCTGGCGATGCATTTTGAATAACATTGCGCAATGAATGCACTGGCGCGGCAAGTCTAACGCATAGCGCAAGCGATCGAACATCGGCGTAACATGAGACTCCGGCTCAATTTGGTTTATTCGATGTGAAAGAGTTTTAAACAGCTTTGTTTAGTGTCCACAAAATAAGTACTCCGTTTAAATGTTTAAAAAAATGTTTGCCCCTCCTCAAAAGCTTTAAAAACAGTTGAAACTTGGCATAATATTTTAAAACCAATGGTATTTGCTGTTTTCGACGTAATTTTGATATTGGTTAATTTATCGACGTAACAAAAGACGCCAGGGTTTCAGACAGCTTTTCCCGCCAAATTAAACCTCGGTAGAACAGACTTAATGAGTTGAAATCAAGGCGGTCGTGTAGACATCAGTTATACCATACTATTTTTTAATATGCAGCGGTGGAATATATTTTTACTACTGAATTGTGCTTGATGTAACGAAATACGGATGGACACCAAATTCGGTAGTAGTATTTCAACTTAATTTTTGAGAAAGCGGTACAGTTGAACTTCCAGCTGACACTTTTATTCATTAAAGAGGGTTTGGACATGAATATTATGATGCAATGTTATAGTTTTGGGCACTGGCGAAAATCTTTTACACCATTCTGTCGACGTAACACAGATTTACCAAAAAGACACCATGCGTTCGTCGATGAAAGAAAATTTGAGCGCCGTTGCTGAAATAATTTATGCAAATATTCCAGTATGGCTACCTTTATGTGAGAATTTAAACATCATATAACACATATAATAACAGAAAAAGTTTACTTTGATTTTTTTTATATTATTCTTCATCATCATAATATGCATATTTTTTTATGTCACAATTTTCATCACTTTTATTTCCATGGACACCACAACATTCTTGGATAGAAATAATAAATTTAAACCCGAAATTATTAAAAAAACAATTCTGATTCATACTCTAGTATATAATTAATCAGGATAAACCATAATTTTCCTCTAAACATAGCCCAATCCTTATACAATTGTCCCTTAAAAAGTTGAGTTCAGCATATTTTGAGTGTATCCCAACCTGGTGAAATGAGCCAGTTAGATAATTACAGTAAGTGACCTGAACCTTGGAAAAGAGCAAGGAAATGTAATGCCAAGTTCCTTTGATTAACCCAAACCATTCAAACTCCAACAGCAGGGTTTGTTGGATTTTGATGGACTCGGTGCTGTATCTAGCCTAGACAGAGATACTTTGCATGGGGCCGGGTGTCCCAATTCCAGCACAGTCCAACAGTTGGGTGGTATAGTGTAGTGTTTGTGCATGGTGTTGGATATTGGCGGATTGAGGAAGGTTCTTAGCCAAAATAGCTAGGGGTTAGGGTTAATAATCAAAAGATCTTGACATACACAATATACATTGTAGATGGAGTAATCTTCTTTAACCTTCCGAATCTCGGTTCAATTAACCCTCCTACTACTACAAGGGTCAAAATCAGTCAAAATGTTGATATACTTCCCAAGGTATATCTAGTGCACTTAAAAGTCAAACACTGTCAAATGAGTCAACCTTTTTTGACTGGTAAAAGCATTGTCTGGTATTGTTCAGGGTGGTCAAAATGACAGTAAAAACCAGTCAAAAATGCCCCCATGTGCACATCTGGGTCAACAGTCAAAACAGGCAGTTGATTGGTTTTGACCTCTATACATGTAGCAACTTCCCACTAAAGTGCAGCAACAGTAGGAGGGTCAATTGACTATTAAAAACTAGACAGCTGTCTGTTTATGATTGATGGATAATCTGTGTAAATATCAGTACAGTTTACACAAAGTAGATGCATTCACCACACGGTACCATTTGGGAAGCATTACACATGATGGCACAGTACCTTTAGATCATTCAAAACAATTCGATTAACCCTAACTCCCTAGACAACAAAGCCAGTTGGAGGATTTTGAAGGACTTTTATTGTTATAGTACAATGCCTAGGGAGTTCGGGTTAATATTGAATGATCAATCAATTTGTATTGATGTAAATGTATCTCTCAAACCCAATTCTTGTGGAGTTAGGACAGGTAAGGGGGGGGGGGGGGCGGCAGCACCTTGCACAATATAAATCCATGCCTTTTTTTTAATTTGTATTGACATTGGGATACCCACCCAAACTATCATTACCCGGTTCCATTTTTTGGTTCCAATTACCCGAAAGTGACATTTGAAATTTTGACTGAACATTTAAGCCACACATAGTAATGGAAAGTCTCTGATTTTTTTTGTTGTTAACATTTGTTACTGTGGGGAATGGGGATGCTACGAGTTGTTTTAAATACATGTACAGAGACGGGAATTTATTACACTAAGTCCACATAATATGACTCTAATAAAACAAGAGAAACTCATTCGGGAATATTTGTGTTTTTACAAAATTGTTCACAAAATCGGGAACGCACAGCCTTATTATATTGGGTCTTTATAAATACTGTGTCCTATTAGTATTACAACTGTAGTATTATTTATCTCCCAGATCCAATTCTTGTGGAGTTAGGATGGGTGGGAAAGGGAGATGGCAGGACCTTGCAAAATATATATATATATATATATATATATATATATATATATATATATATATATATATATATATATATATATATATATATATATATATATATATATATATATATATATATTTTGGCAAGTCATGTGAAAACCCCTTTAAAGGACAGTATCGTCATGATCAGAGCAGACTTTCATCAGGGCATGGAATCATTGTTCTATTTTAAGATGAACACAGTGACTGAAATATAGGCCTACTGGCTCATTTATGCAGCAGCAACGGTAAGATGACCTTATCATGTGAGGCTCATGCAGTACATTGTTGATGATTGTAATCATGATGGGAAGGAATAATGCCATTGTTATGGTTAACAAGTCGTAAAGGGCCAGTCAGTACAAGAGTGGCCTAGATCTATGCAGTCTAATCACATTGCATTTCCTGCATTGACCATTGTTCACCATCGATTACACAAACTGAAGATGTGAAAGGTCGCGGACCCAAAAGAATACTTCCCACTCCTTCTGTTGATCATAATTGTCCAGTGATACAATGACAGATGAACAGAGAATTACTACATGCGCATATTCATTAACCCTAACCACCCCAAACCATTCAAACTCTTAACAGCTGGGTTTGTTGTATTTTGATGGACTGTATAGCCCAGTCGGGGTTACTCTGCATGGGGCTGGGTGTCCCAATTCCAGCTACACTGAAAGTCCAACAGTTGGGTTGGTAGTGTTACTGCATGGTGTTTGATTTTGGTGGATTCAGGAAAGTTCTTAGCCAAGCATTGTACATGTACATTTCATTGCCATTAACCCTCCTACAATCAATGCAATTTTTGAAACAACCCATTCAGGCCACTCCAAGCCATTAGCTGTTGCCAGTGGCCTCCTAAAGCCCCTTTCACACTAGACGTATTTCCCGGGAAATTCCCGGGAAATCTGTTCACACTTCAAAAGTTACTTCCAGGAAATTCCGGGGTAGTAGCTTATTCCCGGGAAATAATTACCCCTGCTCGGGAGTAGGGGTAAGCGAGTTTTTCCCGGGAATAGTGTTTTTCCCGGGAAATAGCAACTAGTGTGAAACGAAAGCGGGTTTAACTTACCCCACTTTCGCGTCGCAGATGTTGGGACGTCAAGTCTTGAAAGGTCAGCAAGGTCACAATTAAATAGCGCGCCAAATAGCTCGCGCTAATATCCAGTGTTGTATTTCAGTACTTTTGAAACTTTCCTTCTTAAAATATAAATGTCTACATCTGTAAATAACACAATATATTTAGTTTTCTAGAATGTGACCAAATAAATGGTTTTAGAATTGAATAAAAGAATTGTCGCGGACAAGGCCATGTTAAGCATCCGTATCATTTACGTGTATTTATAATGTCCGCATGGTTTTTCTTCCGTAAAATACACAAATATTGGTATAGGCCTAATAATGGCATGCGAAAATGATGTGATGACACGTTTGAAGGAGCCATTTTGGACATGACGCGATGCATGGGAAACAGTCACAACAACAACCCGGCCGTCACTGCGCCGGCAGGTGCTTGAGCGCATGGCATTCTGGGATTGGACTTCCGCCCACAACATTTTCAACTTCCGTATGGGCCGATTCAGTTAGCGCATTTCCCAGGATTTGATCGCGAGTGTGTAGAGAGGTCAAAACTAGTTAATTGTCTGTTTTGACTGTTGACCCAAATGTGCACATAGGGGCATTTTTTAATGGTTTTTACTGTCATTTTGACCACCCTGAACAATACCAGACGATGCTTTTACCAGTCAAAAACAGTCGACTCATTTTGAACTGTACTAAACGTAAGGTTTGACAGTGTTTGACTTTTAAGTGCACTAGATATACACGTACCTTGGCAAGTATGTCAATATTTTGACTGATTTTGACCCTTGTAGTAGTAGGAGAGTTAACCCTCCTACTTTTGGTACCTATTTCATACAAGTTGATGCACCATTTGAAACACTTCGCTTTTGTGGTTTTGAATGGTGAATTAACTGTACAGTATTGATTCCCCCAAATGGTTTTGAATGGCAGGTCAGCTACATGTAATACAAAACCTTGTTTGGATCTTTCCAAATGGTAGTACAGCTAATACAAAACCTTGTTTGGATACTTCTAAGTGGTGAATCAATGGACCCTCTATGCATTTGAATGGTACTAAAGCTTGCTACCAACACTTTTCAAATGGTATCACCATGTATGTACAAAACCAATAGGCATTTTGGTAAGTGGAAATTTTGAATGGTTTCAAATGGTCAAACAGTAGGAGGGTTTTAAACCCTCCTACTTCTGGTGCCTTTTTCATACAAGTTGGCCCACCATTTGAAACCATTCGCTTTTGTGGTTTTGAATGGTGAAGTATAACTGTGTACAGTATTGATTCTCAAATGGTTTGGAATGGTAGGTCAGCTAATACAAAACCTTGTTTGGATACTTGTGGTGAATTAATGGACCCTCTATGCCAGTGACATGAGTAAATGGTTTTGAATGACAGGTCTGCTATACCCTAAAGACCCTAGTGCCATTTTTAAGTGGTAGATCAATTACTTGTACACTGGCCACCATGTGTTAAAACTCCATAGGGTACTGAGATGATAGATAGTCCACTTTATCTACATAATGCAGGTTTTGTTTTTCGGCTATGTGAAACCACACCAAGGTGTAATGTATCCACCATTTAAAACCATTTGAATGATAAGCCACTGTGAAGTAGGCCTACATTCACCATTTGAATCCATTCGGCTATGGAAACACACCAAGGTGTAGTGTAACAACCATTCAAAACCATTTGAATGGATATGAATGGTAGTTAAGCTTGCTACCAACACTGTTCAAATGGTATCACCAGGTGTGTACAAAACCAATGGGCATTTTGGTAAGTGGAAATTTTGAATGGTTTCAAATGGTCAAACAGTAGGAGGGTTAATGAACCCTCACTACCCCAAATTCTTCAAAATCCTTCTCCTGGTTTTGCCTGATTTTGATGGATTCAGTATTCCACAGTATAGCCCAGCGAATAGAGCATGTAGCCATGTGTACCAAATCCATCATACTCCACCGGCTGCTTTTGTTGGCTTCAGGACTGTGTATAGCCAAGCCATGGATGCTTTGCGTTTGCCACAATACCAATTCCATCACAGTCCAACAATTGGGGGTACCTTTTTACTGCATGTTGATGGATTTTGCAGGATTTGGGATGGTTTCTAGCAAAAATGCCTCAGAGGGTGTTAGGGGTTTACATTAACCCTAACCCCCTAGGTATTATGGCTAGGAACCTTCCTGAATCCTCCAAAATCCATCAGTGCACTTTTGGAAACATGCCCTTATCTTCAAAATGCACCATGCATTTTTGTTGATCTTTCATATTCAGCACTTATGGCCTGTACTTCTTGCCAGGTAGTAATTTTGCCCCATTTGAAAAGGTGAAAGTACCAGTTTCCAACAGTGCTGCATTTTCCCCCCAAAAGTGCCCCTTGGAGGATTTTACAGATTTAGGGTGGTTAGGGTTAAAAACCTATAATACATATGTACGTATGCAGTTTGCTGTTTTCTCAAAAACGTGAGCACTTATTGTGTTGACTTTCTTGGAAACTAGAAGGTTGAAATGAACACATTCCTAAATACCAATGTTGAACCTTGAAGCTGTTGTGGAGGCACAGGAACACCAAGGAGTCAAAGGTCAAAGAATGCTGGGTTATTTTTGGATGGCAAAGGCAATGAGTGAACAATGTGTGTCTGGCTAGTCCATTTAGCAAACCGGGCTTCCATTTAGCAAACCGGGCGTCCATTTAGCAAACAGGGCATCCGTTTAGCAAACTGGGCGTCCATTTAGCAAACAGGGCATCCATTTAGCAAACAGGGCATCCATTTAGCAAACCGGGCATCCATTTAGCAAACTGGGCGTCCATTTAGCAAACAGGGCGTCCATTTAGCAAACAGGGCGTTCATTTAGCAAACAGGGCGTCCGTTTAGCAAACAGGGTGTCCGTTTAGCAAACAGGGCGTCCGTTTAGCAAACAGGGCGTCCGTTTAGCAAACAGGACGTCCGTTTAGCAAACAGGGCGTCCGTTTAGCAAACAGGGCGTCCGTTTAGCAAACAGGGCGTCCGTTTAGCAAACAGGGCCTCCGTTTAGCAAACAGGGTGTCCGTTTAGCAAACAGGGCGTCCATTTAGCAAACTGGGCATCCATTTAGCAAACAGGGCATCCAATTAGCAAACGGGGAGTCCAAAGGACACCCAAAGGTATTGCTGGCTAATATTATAGCACTCCTCTACACCTTTCAGACAGGCACTTGACAATATGAACAAGAACATGTATCACAATCGTAAACGGGCCGTAAAGGTAGATTCCCCAACTTCACATGTTTTTACAAGTACTGTCATTTGATAATCAATCTCAAAATGTCATGTCAAAACCAAAAGTGAAACAATGTGTTCACTAAGTACTTTGTCAAATAAAAACATTTTTTTTGTTGGTTTTATATTAATAATTCACTGTTTATTCTGCTTTTTTATCATCAGCAGACATCCCTGGGACCAGAATTGACTCTACTCAGTTTCGTTGTTGACATGGAAACAATTTCCTGATATCAAATCTCGGAATCCGAAGAATTGCCGAGTAGAAATCACATTATTGATTTTGTTCTGTTTCCGCCATCGGTTTCGCTCAGTCAGCTGGAATGGGCGCCAATGTGCCATACTCTTCCTAAACTCAAGCGGGAACCGACGCACAAGGGATGACTCGCATTAATCACAACAGACCGACTGGCTATGCACCAGGATGGCACTAGCAGCAACCGTGAAGACATTCCCTCTGCAGGGTGGCGTTCACCTTGTAGATAAGGCCGCCCTGTCCTAGAGACGTCACCGGCAGTTTGGAATTATAGTCAATTAGGTTAAGGGGATTCCTGAGAGGGTAGACTCGAAGGAGTTGCACAGTTGTGGACTCAAAACCAGAGAGCTGCTTGTCAAAAAAAATTCAGAATTAAGGAGGCACTCGATGAACTGAAATGAAGTAACTTCAATTGAGACAGTGTGTACTTCCAATTAAAACGGCAGTTATTTTAATGGAGATACATACACTGTAAACAGCAGCATCAGAATTACAGAACAACACAGTGAACTGGAATATATACGTAAAAATTTCAACGGAGACAATTTGTAGTTATGATTGAAACGGCATTCATTGCAACTTGAAGAGAGTGAAAACAGCCCCCCTTGCTCAATTGAATGGCAATAAGTTAATGTGGAAGAACCACTGTACAAGTGAGTTTATCATGAACAAACTTGATAACGCTGCATCGAAAACAACAGTGTAATCGGTGTACATGTACATGTATGTCTGGAGTTTTGTGTTCAGTAAACAAGTCAACGATTGTGAACAGGAATGATGAATGGTGCCAGCGGAATTACGAGGAAGGCGGGGGAGACTGTACCCCAGGACCCCGTTACAGTGCGCTATTATCATGGGAGGATTACACGTGAGGAGGCCGAAGCCAGACTCCGTAGCGCAGGCTGTGTGCAGGGTGACTACATCCTCCGCGATAGTCTCGGCAGAGAAGGGCACTACGCTATCTCCCTCTGTTACGACAACAACATCTACCACTATGCCATCGAGCGCCAGCATGACGGCGGCGTCGCCATCAAGGATGGGAATAAGTTCATTGGTCCCGTGGAGCTCATGAAACACCATGAAACGAAACTGGATGGGCTGTTGTGCTTACTCGAACGACCGTGTTGCCTACCAGAGGGACAAGAGCCTAGGGCCTACGGGGACCTCTCGCATGAGGAAATGGGCAATGAAATTGCCTTAGTTGCAAAGAACCAAGGACTATCAGTAAGTGGTTATCACTTTTTAAGACGACTTGTCGTACGCGTAGCCAAGTGTGGTGGGCGAGGAGGGCGTTGGCCCCAATGGGTTTTTATTTTATTTTTTAAATTTGTTGATGAAAATAAAAATTGGCCTTCAGCAAAAACATCTTCTCCATTTTTACCCTTAAAACAAAGGTGGAAGGGGGTGGGAGTTGACCTCAAACAAAATATTTTCCGGGCAAACATTTTCAAGGGGCTACTTTAACTTTAAAAATTATTTCCACTGCCCCTGCCTTGGTAAATTTTGGGGTACATGACTGCAACTTGTTGCAATGAATTGTCATTGAGGGGCCTAACACCAGGTACAATGTAATTACCAGAAATAAAGCTGAGTAAATTATTGATTGAAAACCATCAAAGGCCAAAAAAAAAGTCTCCAGTTTCTGGTCTGTGTGCGTCGCCTCAGACCTGCACATCAGCATTTTTAATTTTCTTTTTTTGTTGTTGCCAGAAACGATGTCCAATTGCAGCTAAAATTACTGGATCGATTGGAATTCTGCCTTGCTGTGTTTTAAACGACTTTTTCACACAGGGGTATGAACGTTTGCCCGATTTGTGAGGCCTTTCTTAATAGCCACCATACTTTGTGTATAAGGGAATTAGGGAAATCTGGTCCCCGCATATACATCATGTGTATTATGCATTTCCCTGTTGGCAAAAAAAAAAAAAAATATTACCAAAAAAAAAAAAGCGTCACCACACTGACCAGAAACCGGTGTCTTTTTTTGGGGCCTTGAATGTAATTTTTGAGGGAAATTTGAAGATTATGTAGAACAAATTTAAATCTGAAGTGGATCATCAACTGTGGACAATCCACTTATTCTTGCTTTAAAGTTTAATTTTTACAGGACCAGTGACTTGGACTCAAACTTTGTGACTCGTGACTGAAGACTCGAACTCACCACTGAGGACTCAAACTTGGACTAAATATTTTATGACTTGAATACAAGTCTACTAACCCTCCTATTATTGATGCGCTTTAGTGGAAAGTTGCTGTAGAGGTCAAAACCAGTCAACTGCCTGTTTTGACTGTTGACCCAAATGTGCACACGGGGGCATTTTTGACTGGTTTTTTACTGTCATTTTGACCACCCTGAACAATACCAGACAATTATTTTACCAGTCAAAAAAGGTCGATTATTTGACAATGTTTGACTTTTAAGTGCACTTGGGAAGTATTTCAACATTTTGACTGATTTTGACCCTTGTAGTAGTAGGAAGGCTAATACAATGTGTACTCGACTGTACAGTGCTAGTACATTTTAAAATGTACATGTATGTACTTAACCCATGTATACATGCAGTCTCCAAAATGCCACAAAAACAAAAACTGCTAAGTACACAATGCTTTTTCTATGCATGCCTTAACCCTAACCCTGCCAGACGCAGCACAGTGCATCAGGTGGAAAAGTCTGGTGCACTTTGATGCATTCAGCTGTCAACACCAGTGCATAAGCAGCCAAGTCTGTTTCTATTGAGAGCTGGTCCGATTGAACAATGCCAGAGTTGTATCCTGCTGCGTTTGGTGACCACAGACTCTGAGGCAGTTCAGCCTTGAGATTTGTGACCTGATGGATTTTGCTGCACTGGGCAGTCAAGTCACTTTGACAAACGATGCAATCTGATGCGTCTGGCAGGGTTTCTAGCCAAAATACCCTGGAGGGTTAGGGTTAAAATATTGCATACTGTACACAAGAATGGTACATGGATACCCCAAAATGCCCCTGGGTCTGGGACAAAAACAAAGTGTTCTGACCTTCACACAGTATGTGTATACCCCAAGTTACTGCACTGGTTTATTTCAAGTTAGCCTTGCAATGAAACAAAGCAGGTGGCTGCTTCAGTTTACCTTATCTCTCTAAAGAGCCTTGGGGTATGCCATTAATCTTTAGATAAGAAAGTGTGTACCTCAAAATGTCTCAGTTGTGGCATTTTGAAGTATGGGTCGACTTTGTAAAGAACAACACTGATAATAGGAGGGTTAAAGGGACAATATCGTTTTGATCAGTAGGGCATGGAATCGGAATGCTAGTTTTAGATTAACTTAGTGACTGAAAATAATACCCAACTATTATAAGGTCATGTTACCAATGTTGCTACTGCATGAATGAGTCTGCTCTGATGGTGACGATACTGTCCTTTTAACCTGGAATAGTGACATCCCATGACCCTTGATATACATGTACATGTACAGCCCTTTGAAAATTGTGACAAGACTGCTCTCATAACAGGAGCTACTGAAACCGATTTTGCCACAAATTGCAAGTGACGCATCATTCATTTCAATTTACATTTTCACTTCACACAAGTGGCATTGCTTTCTATGTACATGTACTATGTATGTAATCATTCGTTTCAGTTTCTGTAATAAAGAGCTTTCCTATGCCAAAGGTTGATGTGACGAAGCTATTGTTTTTATGTTTCGTGCTTGACAGAGGACACTGTTCCTGGCGGAAGTGGCATGGCAAGGATTTTGAATTAAAAATGGAAGAATTTTTGACAAATTTTTTTGAAAACAAGCGAGGATTGGGTACGGACAATTAATTGACGGACCCGGATCAGCCACAATGCCTCGCCCATCTTTAGAACTGTTGGTCATGCCGCCTGTGTCACTATGAACATTGCGAAGCGCTTGACCGCTTTTTTAGACATAACACGAGCAAAAATGTTTGCTTAGCGAAATTCTCTGCTTATCGGCTCTATGAAATTGGCCCCAGACCTGTCAGACTGTCAATTTTGTTTTCCATATAAACAGTATTGCATTGAGAGCAGCACTGTGTCTATACTTTCGCTGCTGTTTTCAACATGATGTACATGTATTCATGCGTGATTTAGAGGTAATTTTGTTGGAGTCCAACGTGTATGGGCAACTACATGTATGACATAAAACACAATAAAGGGGGCCACTTTCCTACCGTCACGTTAGCAGTTTTTCTAATGGTTGTAATTTTTTTTTAAATATCTGAAACCACCCAAAAAGAATTTCAACATTTGAATAGACATGCATGCTTATCCTAAAGATAATTTGAGTTGATTTATTACTATTATTTTTTTAATTACCCTAAAATTTCCATCAACAAATGGACGGAAAAGTGAGGTAACTTTTTCCGTCCAATTTTTATAGAAATTTGAGGGTAAAAAAATAAATAAAAAAATAAAATAACAAAATAAATCAACTCAAATTAGTTCTAGTATAAGCCTGCATGTCCATTCACATGTTGAAACACTTTTTGGTCGGTTTCAGGTACTTAAAAATAAATAACAACCATTGGAAAAACTGCTAACGTGACGGATGCAAAGTGGCCCCCTTTATTGTGTTTTATGTCATACATGTAGACTTCTGGTTGGATTCAATGAAATGAGCTCAAAATCTGGCATTTACCATGTTGAAACAGTAGATGAGCATGGGTCAATATTTCGCATCATGCTGAATATTGACTGGGCGCTGTGTAACATGGTCCTTGTTTTTTCCTTTCTTGAATAATAAAACACATGTTTGGGCTGTCTGCATTTATAAGACAATTAACCCTAACCTTCCCAAATCCTCCAAAATCCTCTTTGCTAAAGTGAAGGATTTTGAAGGATTGAGGGTACATGCTACATGCTCTTTGCTAAAGTGAAGGAGTTTGGAGGAATGAGGTTATTAGGCATACTTGCCTTTCCATGGTACATTTACATCCATGTTTGTTGTAGTGATAAAATAAAATAACAAAATAAATCAACTCAAATTAGTTCTAGTATAAGCCTGCATGTCCATTCACATGTTGAAACACTTTTTGGTCGGTTTCAGGTACTTAAAAAATAAATAACAACCAATGGAAAAACTGCTAACGTGATGGATGCAAAGTGGCCCCCTTTATTGTGTTTTATGTCGTATACAAGTTGAAGGTTTTCCCTTGCAGTTGATAATCTCTGATGTTAAATGGTATTTTTAACCCTCCTACACATGGAGGCCACTCCGATCCACAAAATTCTGTTTTTTAGCAACCTTCAGTACATACATGTACAAGCCTGCTGTCCTTTCCAAGTAATCTTACAAAATCAACTGTGTGCGACCCAAGGCCACTGTAAATGTTTGAACATATTAGTGTGGCCTGCAATGTATCAATGGGAGACCATCTTACCCTGCAATCTCAGTGGTGTGACAGTGCACAGAAGGGTAACCATAGGAGGCAACTGGCAACAGCTAATGGCTTGGAGTGGCCTGAATGGGTTGTTTCAAACATTGCACTGATTGTAGGAGGGTTAAAACACTTTTATAGCCCAAAAGTGTACAATGGACTTTAGACATTTAGTACGTGCTCACTAGCATAGCATTGTACATGTACTCCCTACAGTCATTGACTTACATGTAAACTGTCAATTACAGATTGTGCTGTGGGAGATTACCACGTTTCGGGAAAACAATTGTGTCAGTGGATTTGTATCTTTGTGATTTTCAGAAAATGACCATTGAGAAAGCCATGTCGTCGCACAGATCGCAGTTTGAACGTCTGCTGAAGAGTATCCTACACCAAGAAAGACCGTGGTTCCACGGTCCCCTGACGCGCAACGAGGCCGAACAACGAATTGTCATGTCTGGTTTACAAGAAGGGAAATTCCTGTGAGTACTTCTTTTGTTTTGGGGCAGACCTCATATGGAGCACATCGGGAGATTTGCCAGAGAACTATACGTTTTACACACATGTTTAACCCTAACCTTCCCAAATCTTCCAAAATCCTCTTTGCTAAAGTGAAGGATTTTGAAGGATTGAGGTTACATGCTACATGCTCTTTGCTAAAGTGAAGGATTTTGGAGGATTGAGGTTATTAGGCATACTTGCCTTTCCATGGTACATGTACATCCATGTTTGTTGTAGTGATTGCAAGGTCAGTGCTTGGGTCAGTGGACACTGTTTATTGCTCCATGCATGCAGGGGAGGGTCCCTGGCCATGTACATGTATCACAGATTAGAAACACATGTGTGCATGCATGTCATGCGCTTGCTTTACTACTGAAGGATTTTGGAGGATTCAGGTTATGTGTAAGCAAATGGGCTTAGGGAGTTAGGGTTAATGCGTACTGTGCAGTAATGCGCAAATAAAATGCATGTTGCGCGGCTCTATGTTGCATTGATGGTCTATTGCACATCACCTTCCTCATTGTAGAACATGGTGGCCATATATCAAATCTGATTGGTCAATATGGGATTTTGAATGATTCTAATTGGCCGATCATGTTAATCAGAACCCGCTGCTACATGTACCAGCCAATTGCCATCGGGCAAACTCGGTGGTCGAGAGGTTAAGACGTCTGCACTAGTAAGCAGGAGGTCGTGGGTTTGAATCCTGCCCGAGTCGCCTGTGAAGTTTCCCCCCCCCCCCCCCCCCCCCACAGACACTCGGAAAGCACCGAGTGCTATACACACGTCCGTGTAGGGCAAAATTAAATCAGGAACTCTTGTTGTTTTGGGCTGTTAAATGTATTTTGACCTTGGAAGTGATAACATTTCCTGTGCAGGAGGTTTGTCAATTTGTGTAGATTTATATGAGTACATTGAGCACCATGTTTTTGTCTTTTGGTTCAGTGGATGTACACATTCATCCAATGAAGATGAACATGTACAGTATTTCACCAGGAAATAGTTACTTCCTTGTTTGTACCAGTGTGGTTGACTGCAAAACGTTTTAAAGGGCGGTGGCGGTCTATGCTCATAGTAGCATAAATCTGATTGGTCAGTGAGAGGTTTTTGAATGATTCTGATTGGCTGATCGTGCTAATCTGGACTCTTCTTTCTTTCTTTTTTTCTTGGCAGGGCAAGAGAGAGAAGCGATCCAGGTAGCTTTGCACTGTCTCTGTGCTATAACAATTCCGTGTACCACTACAAGATTGACAAGGATTGCACGGGACAGCTGTCCATAAAAGATGGACCCAAATTCGACAGTCTCCTGCAGGTGATTTGATGATGTTATTAGGCACCATGTTGGGGCAGGGGAGGGGCAGGGGAGGGGGTTGGGGTGGGGAGGGGGAGGGAATAGACGTATGCCTTGTTAACAGTCACAATGATTACATGATCAGCATGATAAATTCAGCGTTTAACAATGCCTCAGTCAATTATTTGGTGAAATAAAGCTCAGTCATGGAATATGCACCTTTAAGATTTTCCTTCTAATTTAATTTTTATTTGGATGGATGCTTTCTTGCAAAGTTTAAGGCCACCCAACTATTCCAAGAATTGATTGCATCCATCACCGTCACGTAAAGGAATTTGATCTTTTTCCAAGATCTTTAATTTGTTACATCCAAGAAGAATCATCATCTTAACCCTAAACCCCTAGGTATTCTGGCTAGGCACCTTCCCGAATCCTCCAAAATCCATCAGTGCACTTTTGGAAACATGCCCTTATCTTTATGCCCTTATCTTATGCACCATGCATTTTCATTGATCTTTCATATTTAGCACTTATGGCATGTACTTCTTGCCAGGTAGTAATTTTGTCCCATTTGAAGAGGTGAAAGTACCAGTTTCTGAAAGTGCTGAATTTTTCCCAAAAAGTGTCCCTTGGAGGATTTTGATGGATTTGGGGTGGTTAGGGTTAATATAATGAAAAATCTTGAATGTGATGAACATTTTTATAAAAAGAGAAGAGAACCCATGCTTTATAGTTTGTTCTGGTATTTTGATCTTAATAAAATGATGTATTTCTAATTTTGATCGTGGCGTTTTGTGAAACTTCAAAAAATGTTTTCAATAAATGATTACTATTTGTGGGTTTTCATGGACAGATGGTTGACCACTACATGTTGAAGAAGGATGGCTTGTTATGTTGCCTAAAGGTACCATGCATCGACCCACAGAGGAGGCGACACTCGGGTAAAGGTCAATTACTGTGTTAGGGGTCACCATGTCCGAGTGGTTTAAGTCCACCGTTCACCTTACGATTTGACAAAGATCCAATTATAACGTGACTAAGTCGTGGTCGGATCTTAATCTACTCTTGGCAGTTAGGGTTAAGGTATATTGTGGGCGTAAGACTAGTCATCAACCAGCCACGATCCCACAACGACCAGACATGATTCTGCAATAAACAGAATGCAAAATTCATATCTTTATTTCGAGGTGATATTGTGTTTTTATATTGTATTGGGTCCAGTTAGGGTTAAGGTATATTGTGGGCGTAAGACTAGTCATCAACCAGCCACTGATCCGACAACGACCAGACACGATTCTACAATAAACAGAATGCAAAATTCATATCTTTATTTCGAGGTGATATTGTGTTTTTATATTGTATTGGGTCCAGCAGCTTTTTTCCACGTACTGCATCTCTTTGGAACTCCTTGCCTGGTGCATGTTTCCCTACATCCTATAATCTAGACAATTTTAAGAGGAATATCAATTCCTACCTTCATAGAGCTGCTAAGCCGCTAATTTTGCTAAGCAATATAAAACAGACTACCAGCCAAAATGCATACATTTTGTATGAAAGTCTGGCTGGTAACCAAAGAAGTTTGCTAAGCAAATTTTTCTGGTAAGCAATTTTTTGTCTGCCTAGCAGCTCCATGAATTTCACCCTGGTCGTCTGTTGCGACGCCTAAGACATCATTCTCCTGAAGACGATCAGAGCATACTGATCGAAACGTCGAGTTGTAACCTCCAGTTCTTTTCAGAACTAATTACTCCTCAATAGAGAGAATTTCAAATGGTGTCACCGCAATTAGTCTTTACTTATCCTCTTCACCACGCAAAGCTGCACGTTTTACCTACCTAAGACATCAAAAATGAGAAAATGATGTTAACAATTTCTTGAATGTCGCATGATTTTCCCTTGCAGCCGGCCCTCCAGCCACCTCGCCCACAAGCAACAAACGGACACAGTCTGCCCAGGAGGAGCCCATGCCTGTCCGGGCACCACCAGCCCCGCCACAAATGAGGAGGGTAAGATCCATAGTAAAACCCATAGGATTTAGAAAGGTCAGTCAGGTTGGCCGTGGTTAAGATGACTGTGAAGTGTGCCATTACATCATTAGGTTAGGGCTGTGCCGGGTATCCGGGGACCCGGATACCCGACCGAAACGGTCATTACCCGGTTCCATTTTTCGGTTCCAATTACCCGTAAACTTAACATTTGAGCGGTGCGAACAGAAATCTGACTCTTGAACAAATGTAATGTTTACACTTTTACAGACAATTATCTTTAAATTCAAGAGATTACACTCCAATAAAAGTCAATTTGTTACCATTTACAGTACATGTATTTGTGCACCACCGGAGGCATGTTTTCAACAAAAATGAAAACGGGTATCCGGGTATCCGAAGTTTCCTGAATTCGGGTATCCGGTTCCAAAAATATCCGAAAATGCACAGCCCTAGAAATAGGGTGTACAAATTTGCTGGAAATTTCAAAACGGTGTCCAAATTGTTCACTTACAATGACAGATGAAATAGGGTGTCTAAAATTGAAACGGGGTATCCGGGTATCCGAAATTTCCTGATGTCAGGTATCCAGTTCCAAAGATATCCAAAAACGCACAGCCCTACATTAGGTACCAGACTATTCTGGACACCAGCCTCACTCTGATTCTCATAGCTCTGTGTGCAGATAAACCAAAATGGCCGATCCTTGTAACTATTAAACCTCCTGCTCTAGCTGCAATTTAGTGGGAAATGGCTACAGAGATCAAAATCAGTCAATTGACTATTTTGACTGTTGACCCAAATGTGCACACAGAGGCATTGTTGACTGGTTTTTAACTGTCATTTTGACCACCCTGAACAATACCAGACAATGCTTTTACCAAGTCAAAAACGGTCGACTCATTTTGACCTGTAAATGTACTTACTACACATAAGGCCAAAAAAACTAAATTGTTAAGTTGCCCTCCAGTGAAAATATTTGAAGGGGTCGGTCGGTCGGGATTTTTTATTTATTTTATTTTTTTTTTTTTGTTCCCTCCTTGACTGTCATTTTAAGATTGAAATGCATTGGAACTGAAACCACGTACCATGTTTTTCATTTGTATACCTATCAGGAAGGAATTTTGCTTCAGAATAAAAGTATCCCAAGCATGATTGACACAGCAAATTCATCCATATTGCGTGCAATGCTCAACATGCAACATGTGAGTGGCCATTCGATTTGAAAACGTGTAGATCGAGTCGCAATCGTTGACATACGTACAGTGCGGGGAGCCAGTGCACAACGTGTGAGGGCCATTTGATTTGAAAACGTGTAGATTGAGTCGCAATCATTGACATACAAAACAGTGCGCGAAGCCTGTGGAAAACATGTGAGGGGCCATTCGATTGGAAACCGTGTAGATTTGAGTCGCAATTGTTGGCACACAGTGTGTGCGAAGGCAGTGCACCATGTGAGGGCCGGGGCCATTCGATTTGAAAACATGTAGATTGAGTCTTGGGTACCGGTAAATTTACCGGTAAAAATGTGGAAAATTTTACAAATCAAACGTATTATGTTTTATACAAAGAAAATTGGTAAGTTTCATTAATAAATAGGCCTATGAATGACGGGGAAAAAACCCCCCAAAAAACCCCCAAAAACCCGACCCGAGATTTCAGCACTTTTGGGTCGGTCGGTGGAGGGCAACTCAACATCTTTTTTTTTTTGGCCTAAGGTTTGACAGTGTTTGACTGAGTGCACTAGATATACCTTTGTCTTGTATTGTTCAGGTTGGTCAAACTGACAGTAAAAACCAGTCAAAAATGCCTGTGTGCACATTTGGGTCAACAGTCAAAACAGCCAATTGACTGATTTTGACCACTATATCTACATGTGCTTGCCACTAAAGTTCAGCTAAAGTAGGAGGGTTAATGACTTGTTTTGTGCATGGTCACGGGCGATAAAGACCTTGCCATCGGCTCGGCCCAAAACCAGTCATTAACCTGCGATAAAGATTACGCGACAAACTGTTTATTAAACCATTTTATGTCTTATTGTTACAGGGCCATCAATCAGCAGGGGAAGCCACCTTATTCACGCCTTCCCCGCCCATTCCACCCCCGTACCACTCACCCCAACACATACCCCAGCCCTCCTTTGTACATCAGAAACCCATGATCGAGCAGATCATCAATGGAAAATGGGAGGAACCAGATCACCATGGTAATACAGGATTTTCACGTAGTGTTTTTTTTAAATTTTAAATAATGACAGCGGAGGTGCATTTATATTGGTGTACCGCAGTCAAAATGCTCACTGAAGTCGGCACTTACAAGCAGTGTATACTAGTCTTGTAGTTGGGTACTCTTTTCATGAGTACGAAAACGAGTACAAGCACAGAAAAATGTACTCATGTATGAGTATGAGTACTCCAACTCTATAGTTGTAGTCGAGTACTTTTTCATGAGTACGATTATGAGTACAGAAAAGTATGAACAATATATGCCTTTATAAATGTTGCATGTAACTTGGCCCCTTGGGCCATGATTTCTGATTTTAATAAAATTTGTAATTAAAAGAAAGTAAGTGCATTAATAGAAGCATAATCATTGATGTATCTTGTTTTTAACAACACCTTCAGATGAGCCGTCCCGTGCTTCAGGCCACGCCCCTCCCGTACTGGACGACAAAACTTACGGCATTCCTAACGACAGAGAGATGATCTACGGACAGGTTGCGAAGATGAAAAACACCAAACTCCTTGACCTCAAACATTTGTATCTCGGCGATCCCATCGGTGAGTCTTTGGTTCTGTAACCTGGGCCCCAGTTGTTATGGCAACGCTTAAAGCCCCTTAATAGACTATTGGTGATCTCGAAAAAACATAAATTATATAAATGGTTTAACAGGGCCAAAGTCATGGTACAGCCAAGCCTTTAAGAAGCCCGGCCAGGCCCAGGCTTTGCCTAGGCCTAGAGGCCTATATAATCTCCTCACTAAGCACAGAAGACCCTCTACTCAACATTAGAATGAATATGAACAATCTGAATGCATGTTCACCATTTTCTCATTAACGACACACTGAAATAAACTGAAAATTTCACAGGTTTGGTTTTTATACATATATATATATGACATAAAACACAATAAAGGGGGCCACTTTCCTACCGTCACGTTAGCAGTTTTTCTAATGGTTGTAATTTTTTTTTAAATATCTGAAACCACCAAAAAAGAATTTCAACATTTGAATAGACATGCATGCTTATCCTAAAGATAATTTGAGTTGATTATTACTATTATTTTTTTAATTACCCTAAAATTTCCATCAATAAATGGACGGAAAAGTGAGGTAACTTTTTCCGTCCAATTTTTATGGAAATTTGAGGGTAAAAAAAAAATAAATAAATAAATAAAATAAATAAATCAACTCAAATTAGTTCTAGTATAAGCCTGCATGTCCATTCACATGTTGAAACACTTTTTGGTCGGTTTCAGGTACTTAAAAATAAATAACAACCATTGGAAAAACTGCTAACGTGACGGATGCAAAGTGGCCCCCTTTATTGTGTTTTATGTCATATACTATTCAAAACAATTTAGGGAACACCGGATTTTTAACATCAAATAGGTTTGGGCCATATGCAATGATGTCATGTACCTGCAATATTGACACAATGGCCGTGTTCAATCTGCCACACATGTCTAAATTCTTTGTTAACTCATCAATTCTGTGAAACATTGTGTTTATCTGAAATAAATGATCTTGCTTTAACTGAGATTATTCCGGTGTTCCCTAAATTGTTTTGAGTAGTATATCTTGATTCTGTGGATTTTATGGATGCATTTACAGACATTCTACCAAAAGAGTATACTGACTTTAAACACAGAATTTTGTGCTTATGGTCACTATTCTGCTGACAAAGTTTGCGCAGAATTGTGACGCTAGCTGTGTAAGTGGTGATCATTAGTTATGCAAAGAGCACATGCGCGAAAGCAGAGACTTTGACGAAAGGTATTGGTGCTTCAAAAGTCTTCATGTCTTTTTTTATTTTTTTATTCTCAGGCAAAGGGAACTTTGGCTCGGTTTTAAAAGGTAGCTACAACATGAGCGGAACGCACATTCCTGTCGCTGTCAAGACATTGAAAACGGAAAGCGGAATCCCAAATTCAAAGGTAAGTCTTGACCGCGTCACCCGACCTCTCAGCATCTTTCCTTTTTCCACCTTGAATAATGATAATAGTATCCTCCCTGAGTCAAGGTGTTAAGCCAGGATTTAGAAACAGGGTGTCCAAATTGTTCACTTACAATACTTGTACATGTAAATGACAGATGAAATAGGGTGTCTAAAATTGAAACAGGGTGTCTAAAAGACACCCAGACACCCCTCTGGCTAACACTACGTTGTTCTGAGTGATCCCCCAACTACCATTTCCCAGGTTTAGCATTGTAAATTGGGGCATGATCTCTGACTACACGTCGTATATTTCGTATCATAGTTTTATAAACTTTATGATTTAAACTTTTGCTGTTGTGTTTCAGCCTGAGATTGTGAAAGAGGCAGAAATTATGGGTGATTTGGATCATCAACACATTGTCAGAATGATCGGTAAGTTGACAATCAGCATGTTAAACCATTGTTTCAGCTCGGCATGTTTCAGAAAATTTCATTATCAAAAACTAAAATCTATGCATCAGATTGAAGAATTGCATTTAATTTATCATAAGGCCATGTAACAAAAAATGAATTGGTGATCGTCTTTAAAAAACAAAATCTGGTTGGGAGGGAGATTTTTAAGTTTAGATTTAGAAGTCTGGGTGAATGGATATTTCCCCCATAAGTGGGCAAGCGGTCCAGTGCATCGGACTGAAGTTCTGGTGGCATCTGAATGTAGGTTCGAATCCCAGCCTGGTTGGGGCGCTTGTGTCCTTGAGCAAGACACGTAACCATATCATTTCTTTGTCATTGGGATGGTGCTTAAAGGGACAATATTGTCACAATCAGAGCAGACTTTCAACAGGGCATGGAATCGGTGTCCTAGTTTAAGATGAACACAGTGACTGAAAATTACTGGCTCATTTATGCAGCAGCAACAGTCATATGACCTTATCATGTGGGGTATAGTTTTTCAGTCGCAGAGTTAATCTAAAACTAGCAATCTGATTCCATGCCCTGTTGATTGTGACGATATTATTCTGTTAAGTGTGCTTTTGAGGAATCCTTGGTTTCATTACCAGAAATGAATAATGATAATACTAATTTCTGTCTTGTTTTCCAGGTATCTGTGAAGGCTTTGAGATGATGCTTGTCCTTGAACTCGCTGAGCTTGGCCCACTTCATAAATACCTCAAGAGACATACGTAAGTTGGAGACAGTTGTAATTACTTAAAGCTTGAATATACTTCCCTCCCTGCCTCCTGAACCCCCTTAACCCCGGAGTCCTTTGGGCTAGTCAGAAGTCTTTGAACCAGAGCATGCCGTATAGCCAGGGATCGTGTTATATCTGTAGATGGTTCAGTTGATAGAAGATGGTTGTTTTTAAATCAAAAAGCTTTACAAAATTCAATTGCTTGTCTTCTGTTTATATCCGTGTAAGATGAACTAATGTTGAGACATTTTGCAGACTGGGGCTGACTTGTTTTTAAATGTTTTTTTTCCGTTATTATTTTTTTTTTTAAAGAAGAAAAAAAAGTGAAATGGTTTAAAAGCTTTTTATCTTATTTTTCTCGCTCAGTAACATGAGCATCCGCAACGTTCTGGAATTGATGCTCCAAGTCGCTAAGGGCATGCAGTACCTCGAGAGCCAAAAATTCGTCCACCGCGACCTCGCCGCCAGAAACGTGCTTCTCGTGGATGAGACATTTGCCAAGATCAGCGACTTTGGGATGTCCAAAGCCCTGGGCCTTGACAGCCAGTACTATGTGGTGAGTTTTCGGTGTTTTCGGCACTGCGGAGTGGGAGCAGGTGTGGGGAATTGTAGCCAGTGGGGTCGGGAGGGGGAGGGATTGTACTTCTTGGACTCGACCATTGTGTATAAAGGTTGAGATTTTTTTTAAACAATTTGTGTAACAATTTGAATATGACCTGATTTTATGTTAAATTTAAATTTCTCAAATAATTGGTACATCGTCCAGTGTCGAACCTTAACCCTCCTACAATGAGTGCAATTTTTGAAACAACCCATTCAGGCCACTCCAAGCCATTATCTGTTGCCAGTGACCTCCTATGGTTACCTTTCTGTGCACTGTCACACCACTGAGATTGCAGGGTAAGGTGGTCTCCCATTGATATCCCATTGATACATTGCAGGCCATACTAATATTTTCAAACATTTACAGTGGCCTTGGGTGGCACACAGTTGATTTTGTAAGATTACTTGGAAAGGACAGCAGGCTTGTATGTACTGATGGTTGGTGAAAAACATACTGAAAATTTAGTGGATCGGAGTGGCCTCCATGTGTAGGAGGGTTAATTATACATACATGTATGTAAAGACAAAAAAAGACTGCATTTTGTATTTCTTTTTTACTTTATTTATTATATGACTATTTTTATATGACCTAATTCTCATAATTCTTAGCTACTCAGGAGATTAGAGTAATCCTTCTATAAGCCTATTGATTAGATTCATTTCCTTTTGATTAATTTCCTTCCTTGAATTACGCTTCCTGGTTCATTCCTGTGTACAGCACATGTCAGATATCCCCCTAACAACCGTGTTGGTTCTCAATGCCGACCACAAAATATTAAAGGGACAGTGTCGTCACAAACAACGGGGCATGGAATCGGAGCGCTAGTTTTAGATTAACTCGGTGACTGAAAATAATACCCCACCTGATAAGGTCATATTACCCGTGCTGCTGCATAAATGAGCCGGTAATTTTCAGTCATTTTCTTCATCTTGAACTAGGACGATGATTCCATGCCCTGTTGAATGTCTGCTCTGATCGTGACGATATTGTCCCTTTAAAGCCACTATTCGGGTACAATTAACCCTCCTACTACTACAAGGGTCAAAATGTTGATATACTTGCCAAGGTATATCTAGTGCACTTAAAAGTCAAACACTGTCAAACCTTACGTGTAGTAAGTACATTAACCCTCCTACTACTGCAAGGGTCAAAATCAGTCAAAATTTTGATATACTTGCCAAGGTATATCTAGTGCACTTAAAAGTCAAACACTGTCAAACCTTACATGTAGTAAGTACATTAACCCTCCTACTACTGCAAGGGTCAAAATCAGTCAAAATGTTGATATACTTGCCAAGGTGTATCTAGTGCACTTAAAAGTCAAACACTGTCAAACCTTACGTGTAGTAAGTACATTAACCCTCCTACTACTGCAAGGGTCAAAATCAGTCAAAATGTTGATATACTTGCCAAGGTATATCTAGTGCACTTAAAAGTCAAACACTGTCAAACCTTACGTGTAGTAAGTACATTAACCCTCCTACTACTGCAAGGGTCAAAATCAGTCAAAATTTTGATATACTTCCCAAGGTGTATCTAGTGCACTTAAAAGTCAAACACTGTCAAACCTTACGTGTAGTAAGTACATTAACCCTCCTACTACTGCAAGGGTCAAAATCAGTCAAAATTTTGATATACTTGCCATGGTATATCTAATGCACTTAAAAGTCAAACACTGTCAAACCTTACGTGTAGTAAGTACATTAACCCTCCTACTACTGCAAGGGTCAAAATCAGTCAAAATTTTGATATACTTGCCAAGGTGTATCTAGTGCACTTAAAAGTCAAACACTGTCAAACCTTACGTGTAGTATTAAAGTACATTGACCCTCCTACTGCAAGGGTCAAAATCAGTCAAAATGTTGATATACTTCCCAAGGTGTATCTAGTGCACTTAAAAGTCAAACACTGTCAAACCTTACGTGTAGCAAGTACATTTACAGGTCAAAATGAGTCGACTGTTTTTTACTGGCAAAAGCATTGTCTGGTATTGTTGAGGGTGGTCAAAAGGACAGCAAAAACCAGTCCAAAATGTCCCTGTGTGCACATTTGGGTCAACAGTCAAAAACAGGCAGTTGACTGGTTTTGACCTCTGTAGCAACTTCCCACTGAAGTGCAGCAATAGTAGGAGGGTTAAAAGCCATTTCATTGTGTCATTCTATATATATATAGTCTACATTATAATAATAATATAACAGAAAAAGCAACATTTTATGCATGTCCGAAAAATGTAACGTGAGTACCCAGCATTTTTCTCATATAGAGTACGTAAAACAAATTTCTTAAATTATTATTTTGTGCTGTGTAAGGGCTGGGTATAATGCAACTATTGTGAAAAAAAAATGATGAGTGAAAAATATAGGTCAGGAAATGATGGCATTAACCCTCCTATGGTTTGACGTTTCAAAACCTTTCAAAATCTGCTTACGGGCCAAAATGGCTATCAATTATTATGAACCCTTTAAAACCCTCCAGAATTTGTTGCTACTGAACAACCACACCTTTCAATACCCTTTGAAAGGTATTGAAACATTTCAATACCAGTTTGTTCAGAGAGTTGTTACACCTTTCGAAACCTTTCATAGGTCCCTTTTGTCAGACAGTTTTCTCACCTTTCAAAACCCTTCAGTACAGCAAACTTGAAAGGTTTTGAAAGGTCTGACAATTCTACGGCAACTGCACTGTATATAGGAGGGTTAAGAGAATATTCAGTGTATCACAGTGTGTTAATGCTAACTTCTTGACAAGCCCACACCTTTGTTTTGACCTTGTAGCATCTGTTGCTCTTTGCTACAAATGTTAACAGCAAAGCACGATCGTGAACTCGCACTGACCCACATGTCATGATTGACTCTCATGTCACTCCTGAAACGTATACATGTACATATAAAGAGAACCCCGCTCGTACTGATGCATGGCAGTCGACGATCCCCAGTCAGACTCGACCATGACCGGCATCTCACCTCGACCTTTTTTGCCTACGTGTAAACTGTCTGTGCACAGTGTAAACTGTCTGTGCACAGTGTAAACTGTCTGTCCAGGTTTCAACAAATTCATATCAGCAGCTTCCAAATGTGCAAGCCAAATTGCAGCGTCAAAGGCCGAGATTCGCAGGCTCACAGAGAATGACTTGCATATAAGTTGAACACATTTCACCTAGCACGAATTATTCTCCATGGATAAATGATGTCAGATTCACTTGGTGTTGACATTCAAGTGAAGTACGAGCCGGCCTTTACTTCCCACCTTTGGATAACTATATCTTATGCACCGGTATGTCACTTCTTCTAATCCGATTTCCTACCGAGCTAATCTAATTTACCGCTAAGCCAGTAACCCTCAGCTTCAATCTGGCCTGTTAGAGGAATTGGACTAATAATAGCTTTGCCATGGCATTGAACTTTGAATTCAGCATCTGCATTTCCGTTTTAATCAGTAAAGTTTATCCCTAGGATTACAATATCTAATATACCGGGGGTGTTTTCAACCTAATGAGATTTCCCGTCAAGTTATTGATGTGTTGTTGGTGACCTCTGACCCTGTTTATGGAGTATGTCTTGACCACAAGAGAGTTTTGTGCGGTGGACTTTTTAAGGGATATAAACAATATTGGTTAAGAACAGGTCATGTGGATAGGTTAAACTGGTTTTGAATGGGTGTTTAAGACTGGTTCACACGAATGAATATTCATTTTTATAGGCGGATACAGCTGGCAGAGTGCATCTACAGGTTTAAGTTCAGCAGTAAGAGTGATAAGCGGAGTATTTAATATAAATATCTTTATGAATATTCATGTTATAGGCGGAGACAGCTGGCAGATGGCCCTTGAAGTGGTACGCCCCTGAGTGCATCTACAGGTTTAAGTTCAGCAGTAAGAGTGATAAGCGGAGTATTTAATATAAATATCTTTATGAATATTCATGTTATAGGCGGAGACAGCTGGCAGATGGCCCTTGAAGTGGTACGCCCCTGAGTGCATCTACAGGTTTAAGTTCAGCAGTAAGAGTGATAAGTGGAGTATTTAATATAAATATATTTATGAATATTCATGTTATAGGCGGAGACAGCTGGCAGATGGCCCTTGAAGTGGTACGCCCCTGAGTGTATCTACAGGTTTAAGTTCAGCAGTAAGAGTGATGTATGGAGTTATGGCGTGACGTTGTGGGAAGCCATCTCGTATGGAAAGAAACCATATGCAGTAAGTTGTGATTTTGCAAGAAAAAGACGTCTGACCCAAAGCGACAGAACCCGCTGCAATTTGAAAAATAGCTGGTTTTTCCACGTTAAAACTTGCTCAGAATGCACCACAGAATAGTCTTGGTCCTTCATTGTGTTCAGTGCTTTGGCAAGATTAGCATTGACAGTATATGTCCGTCATGTTATAGTGATGTTTTGATGTTTGTCACGAGGTGACTGGTTCAGTAAATGCAGTTAAAAAAATTTTTGGTGTAATTAAATTAAGTTATTTTCACCCCCATGTGAAAAATTGAAGGTTCCAAATTTGAATTCATTTGACCACGCCCTCTTTTCTAGTAGAAAATATGCAAATTTCTTTTTACTGCCGTACATCCACTTGAATACGGGGATTACACGCCTCGGTAAGTTTTGTTTTGTAGAGGGTATGTGCATGCACTAGCCGCCAGATAGGGAGTCACAATCCAGCCCTGTGTGAGTCGGCATATAACAGTAACACTGCTTGTATAGGGTATTGTTAAATGCCTTCGCAGGTCTGTGATTTCTCAGGATTATTTCCTGATTTCAGGATTTTTTTTTGGCAAATCTCCCTTTGCCTCAAAATGTTCTTGAAAGAAGAGAAGTAGCCACCAAGGAAAGAAAGAAGTAGCCTAGATATTGTGTCCAAACCTCTAGTTTCTTGTTTGTGGGGGATGTGGAGAGTCTGTAAATCCTCCAAAAAAGGTTCAGGGGGGGGGAGGGGGGGGGGGGGGGCTTGGCTTTGTCCTCTAGACCAAAGGGAGACCCAGGCCCGCTTCCTTTTTTTCAGGATTTTGTCAGATCACACCCCTGCTTGGGTGTGGCCCACTGTATCATGCTACATGTAGGACCAATGCCAGTTCACATAATTGTAAGGTTGAGTTTTTCTCCAGAACATGAAGGGACAAGAGCTGATGGCGTTCATCGAGACCGGGAAGAGGCTGTCCCAGCCAGACCGGTGTCCAGACGAGGCCTACACGCTGATGCGACGCTGCTGGGAAGATGAGTAAGTGGGAAAACTAATGACAAATAACCAATAGACAGATCAGCAGCTATTCCAAATGACTTCGGGAGCTTATCTTTGGTGGCAAAAAAAGGGAAGGTTGAGGGGTTGGGACAAGACTCCAACATTTCATTGATAACGGTGGTAAAGGTATCAATTTTTTATCTTTTTTGGGGGGTGTGGGTGCACATAGCACTGAAACTTGTGATATTGAAGAAGCCTGTGAAGAGAAGACAATGTAGTTTTAAATGTGAGTGGACAACCTACAAACAAATATTCTAGGGAGAACCTTTACAATCAGGTATGGAGTGAAAACCCAATCCGCATGTCTATTTGGGGCCAAGTGGGTTCAAACCCGGGTTCACAAACATCATGCGGACTAATTACACTGGTCAACAATTTTTAAAAGTTGTATGCTTCGGAGATAAAATGTGCTATTTATTATGGATTTTGATGTGCTGAATTCAAATATGACAATTAAAATTGCTGATTGGCTACTGTTTCCAAGATATTTAAGTTTTTACATTTTACGTACTATGTATATGGTGTACATAGCAGATTTTTAATCATGAATTATCATACGCTATTCCCATACGTGTACACATGTACATGTATGTAGATCTTGAAAACTAGAGCAATCAACAATTTTAAGCATCTTTTCCATTTTCAGTGACCCATAATTAGTCAAGTTTGACTTCATTTGTTTCGGAAGCATTTTGGCTGTAGACCAGTGTTATTAACCCTAACTCCCTAGGCACACTTGCTTACACATAACCTGAATCCTTCCTAACTCCCTAGGCCCATTTGCTTACACATAACCTGAATCCTTCCTAACTCCCTAGGCCCATTTGCTTACACATAACCTGAATCCTTCCTAACTCCCTAGGCCCATTTGCTTACACATAACCTGAATCCTTCCTAACTCCCTAGGCCCATTTGCTTACACATAACCTGAATCCTTCCTAACTCCCTAGGCCCATTTGCTTACACATAACCTGAATCCTTCCTAACTCCCTAGGCCCATTTGCTTACACATAACCTGAATCCTTCCTAACACCCTAGGCCCATTTGCTTACACATAACCTGAATCCTTCCTAACTCCCTAGGCCCATTTGCTTACACATAACCTGAATCCTTCCTAACTCCCTAGGCCCATTTGCTTACACATAACCTGAATCCTTCCTAACTCCCTAGGCCCATTTGCTTACACATAACCTGAATCCTTCCTAACTCCCTAGGCCCATTTGCTTACACATAACCTGAATCCTTCCTAACTCCCTAGGCCCATTTGCTTACACATAACCTGAATCCTTCCTAACTCCCTAGGCCCATTTGCTTACACATAACCTGAATCCTTCCTAACTCCTTAGGCCCACTTGCTTACACATAACCTGAATCCTTCCTAACTCCCTAGGCCCATTTGCTTACACATAACCTGAATCCTTCCTAACTCCCTAGGCCCATTTGCTTACACATAACCTGATCCTTCCTAACTCCCTAGGCCCATTTGCTTACACATAACCTGAATCCTTCCTAACTCCCTAGGCACACTTGCTTACACATAACCTGAATCCTTCCTAACTCCCTAGGCCCATTTGCTTACACATAACCTGAATCCTTCCTAACTCCCTAGGCCCACTTGCTTACACATAACCTGAATCCTTCCTAACTCCCTAGGCACACTTGCTTACACATAACCTGAATCCTCCAAAATCCTTCAGAAGTAAAGCAAGCACATGACATGTATGCACACATGTGTTTCTAGTCTGTGATACATGGCCAGGGACCCTCCCTGCATGCATGGAGCAATAAACAGTGTCCACTGACCCCAAGCACTGACCTTGCAATCACTACAACAAACATGGATGTACATGTACCATGGAAAGGCAAATGTGCCTAATAAACTCAATCCTCCAAAATCCTTCACTTTGGCAAAGAGCATGTAGCATGTAACCTCAATCCTTCAAAATCCTTCAAAATCCTTCACTTTGTCAAAGAGGATTTTGGAGGATTTGGGAAGGTCAGGATTAAAGGACAACATTCAGTCATGGGGCCTAGGCACAGATATTGCCAAAAATGTATCGGGGCTTTTATGATGATTTGGTTTTTGTTTTACCCCAATGCAGAGCCCGAGATAGACCAAGCTTTGGAGAGGTCGTTGACACCATGAGCATCATACTTAGACATCTGAGAGCGGGAACCCTGAGAATCCGTTGATGGGCTTCCGAGGAGTGAATTATCTCTTGGACACAGAGACCGCGACGTGATGCAATGGGGTGGGGGGGGGGGGGTGTGGGGGGTTCAGCATTATGTGCATTCAAGTGACATCTGATCCTGCACAACAAACAAAGCTCAAACAACAAAATTAGGGATTTTCTCATTTTGACCGTTTGAACTTGTTGAATTGACATATTGGTACCATACCCCATGGGAAAAAATGAGAATCCAATACATTGCGCATGTAAAAATAATTTGCAAAAATGCTCAATTATCAAGCTTGTCAGAGATTACAGTGCCCACAATGAAACTGATTGGTCAATAAAGGATTTT
Organism: Zoroaster sp. YZ-2022; assembly: GCA_029582265.1. Lineage (NCBI taxonomy): Eukaryota > Metazoa > Echinodermata > Asteroidea > Forcipulatida > Zoroasteridae > Zoroaster > Zoroaster sp. YZ-2022. Next base: position 25,147,781 of record CM055825.1, on the reverse strand, counting down.
GATTTGCAGCTGTTGATTGGTCAATTAGATTAGCCATCCCCAGATTAGCCTTATCACCCTTCAGGACTTCATCCTGATTGGTTGAAAGAGCATTACAAACTTCGTCAGACGGTTACGTACATCGCGTCATATTGCATAATATTGAACGTGACTTAAATCTCCCGCGACGAGACTCAAAATGAGGTAAAATCCTGTTGGGTTGCATGATGTGACATGACGGTTTCACGTCGCATTGCTGTGTCTAAGTCCACTCTTGAATGTTTGAAACATCTTCAGGTATTTGAATTATGTGTGGCAGTGTACATATATAAGCCCCCCTCCCCCATGCAGGCATTTTCCACGCTGTGGCCATCTTTGTCTTGTTGTCTATACGCAGGTTTTAATTATGCAGGTATTAATCATACAGGCATGTGTGTGTGTGTGTCAATGATTATATCAGAGGTCTTTTACATTACACAAAGTGTGCTGCTAATCACGCGTACGCACATCATCTGCAAAATACGCCAAACGCGACGCACTGTCGCTGCCCTTTCGCCCACAGTGATATCACATCATGTGCCCCCCAACAGCTCATGCACAGTGCGAGTAGCAGACTAGCACACTTCATGTACGTAATAGACTTCTGATAATATGTGTTTCATCTTAATGTTCCCACCAAATTTATTTCTGTCGCATATTTTGTTAGTTGTACTTTTCCGCAATTATTTTCATGCACAATTTTTTTTTAAATGGTAAAAATTTTAACATGCTCGCATAGCAGTAATGTGTACTGGACTTTCAATTCGATTATGACATAAAACACAATAAAGGGGGCCACTTTGCATCCGTCACGTTAGCAGTTTTTTCAATGGTTGTTATTTATTTTTATGTACCTGAAACCAACCAAAAAGTATTTCAACATGTGAATGGCCATGCAGGCTTATACTAGAACTAATTGGAGTTGATTTATTTAATTTTTTAATTTTTTAATTTATTTTTTTACCCTCAAATTTCCATAAAAATTGGACGGAAAAAGGTACCTCACTTTTCCATCCATTTGTTGATGGAAATTTTAGGGTAATTAAAAAAAATAATAGTAATAATCAACTCAAATTATCTTTAGGATAAGCATGCATGTCTATTCAAATGTTGAAATTCGTTTTTGGTGGTTTCGGATATTAAAAAAAAAATTACAACCATTAGAAAAACTGCTAACGTGACGGTAGGAAAGTGGCCCCCTTTATTGTGTTTTATGTCTTATACATTTTTTTAGATGATTTTGTTTTGAGATCCACCAAATGTTTTATGCTGTGCTACGTAACGCTGTATGATGCACACTTCACAATTTTGGAATAATGTGGAAACTACTACAGCATGATGATATATGCCCGATTGTTTGGTTTGATTGGGAATCACTTTAAATGTATTTGCAATAATTGTATAATTTTCACAAGTTTATGTAAATGTTTTTTGTTTAGTGGACTTCACATGTTTTTGGTAAACTGACCCAGTTTTTTCCCCCCTTTTCCTTTCTTCATTATTAACCAAAGACAAGATATTGTTCACTGATATGACTCGGAGTTGAACATTGAAATTTTACAAATCCTGATCTTCCACTGTCTTGAGGTACAGCTACCCCTCCCCCAAATAAAAATATATTTATAAATATTAAATAAATAAATAAAAAAGAAATACAAATTGGATAATTTAAACATTCATACGTCCGTTTCACAAACGTTTTCACAAATAACAAATCTTTGGTGAAAGGAGAAAAAAAAGAAATCTGTTAGTAAAAATGGATGTTTTTGCAAATCTTTTTTGGAGTGACACGCTGTTTGATTTCCAATAACGTTTTATAACTCATGCTAGATTTGAATTTTATTTTTGCTTCAGGATTGCTAATTTGTATCACTTTTCTTGTCACTTAAATAATGTGCTATGTCTAATTGTAATTTTTAAAAACCCATTATGAATAAATTTTGATTGTAAAAAATATAGAAAAGGGAAAGGGCAAAATAAGTGTAAAGATAATTTAAATAAGGAAAAGACCCATATCCAAATGTCATACTTTTATACTAAATGTTGTAAAATATGTTTCTGTTGCATTGTTTTTTGTTTTTTTAAATGAAGGTGAAAATGTTTTATCATAAGATTTAAATATAAAGAATTGAGAACAAATTGCACAGTGGAAAACCTTGGTTACAGACAGTTCTCTAAAGTGTTGTTTTAATTTTAGAAAAATTGATTTTACTTGTGAGTAACGACCTTGTACAGTATTATTAGTTTTTATGATTGGAAAGAATTTTGCAACCACTAACCAGTTAAAAATTATTCTATCGATTTTTTGGGGTACAGAAAGCGAAAACTATCTTTAAAATCCACTTTTATGATGGTTTTCGGACTTTATTTCCCTTCTAAAAAAATCATCCCCTTCAGAAAATAGAAGGATCCTATTATAGTTGCCACTGCGCATGTACAATGACCGTGTTGGTCACTAATGGGGGAGTTGACAAGATCAGACTGACATGACTGAGGAAGTCATCGTATACCAAAAATGCCTGATTTTTCATGAAATAAATATCCTGGAATAATTTGAAATATATGTCCATCATCATTCATATGTTCTCCACCTTACTAGGTAGGTAAGATTACATGGTTATATTGAATGAGAAAAAGTGGCAGTCGGATACGACATTCTACTCACATGATTGATCATTCAATCATTTTTGAACAAATAAACAAAACTTCCATTATATTTTACGATCGGGGGGGGGAGGGGGGGCCAATTTCGTAGAGCTGTTAAGCACACAAAAAGATGCTGAGCAGAGAAAAATTGATATGCTTAGCATAAATCGGTTACCAGCCAAATTGTCATGTCATGTATATAGCTTCTGGCTGTGAGTTGAAACAAAGTGGTTCTTGTCAGAACTATTTACTTCTCAAAATAAAGAGTTTCTATATGGTGTCACCACAAACAGTCTTTACTTCGTCCTGACGACGGCTAGAGCACACTAGTCGAAACGTTGAGAACGAACCAACCGGCTCTTCTCAGAGCCATCACTTCTTCCAAGAAGAGATCATTACACGGTGTACCCCGAAAGCACTCAATAACAGTCTTTACTTCGTCCTGACGACGGCTAGAGCACACTAGTCGAAACGTTGAGAACAAACCAACCGGCTCTTCTCAGAGCCATCACTTCTTCCAAGAAGAGATCATTACACGGTGTACCCCGAAAGCACTCAATAACGGTCGCTACTTATATCACTTCTGGCTGCCGGTTCTCAACTGAATTTTTCTTTCAGGCTAGTTCTCAATTTAGTTTTGCTTAGCAGATATATTTGCTTAGCAATGCTTTCTGCTTACAGCAGCTGTATGAAATTAGGAGCGGCCATGTTGAAAGGAAGCATAACCGAGCCCAAATCTTGATTCACGTTTGGTTAATATCAGTTTATATGGATTGACACCCACAATTTGTACATGTTCAGGTGTTATGTATAATGTACACAGAGGCTCTCTGGCCAGGTATCCTCAAATTGCATTGCTTTAAAGAATTACGAAAAATTACACAGATGGCTTTTATAATAACAATTACATTTTTTTGTTACTATTTGGGAAAATCTGCTAAACGTACAAATTGTAGAGGGCGCTCTATTTTTATTTGTGGCATGATATGAAGCAGGGGCAGAGCTACAGTGGTAAAGAAGGGGGCAGACAACCAAGCTTTTAAAATGTTGTACATGGTTGATTAAACAATTTTTTTATTATTTTTTTTTAAGGATAATTTTTCATTAACATTTCACTAAAATCATGGATCATCTTGTTTTCTCAGTATTGTGGACATGTATGTATTGCACTAACATTCACATGGTATATAGTATTGGTAATACCTAAATAACAAATTTGTTGATTTATAACGTTAAACTTAGGGAGGAAGGGCCAAAGTCTTGGTACAGGCAAGCCTTTGATAGGCCCAGGCTACCTGGCCTCATAATCTGTCTTTTGTGAGTCCTAATCCTGTAACAATTCTAATGAACCTAACCTGGGCTTCTGGAGGGTCTAGCCCAGCCAAGTAGAGCTCATTATAATGGCTGCAGTTGTGAACAAAAGACAGCTGCGGTGTCAGTCAAGTCTGTGTTCGTAATAAGAACTATTTGAGATCTATTCTATAGTAAATGAACTTTTGTGCTCAGCTTGGGGATCATATAGGACAGTATGCCTCAGCAAAGCTGGGACCTGGCAGGCATCTCAAAGGCTTGCCTGTATCCATGACTTTGGCCCTCCCTAATAGTATATAGGAGATTTTGTCTGAGATTGTGACATTTATAAGAAAAGTGAAATTGTTGCTCAGTTTGAATTTAGGACTTAAGCACCAAGTCCTTATTTCAGTACTGTCCATGTTAGGAATGAATACCACCCTCCACTGAAAAGTGTGGTGAATACTGCTCCCAAACGTGGGGATAGCTGAAACTTGCACAGGTTGGTTGTTTTCATGAATATCTCTCGTTTGAAAAAAAGTAAGGCTACATTTTATAGGAGTTTTGCCAACACTATACCTTAGGGACAAGGGCCAAAGTCATGGTACAGCCAAGCCTTTGAGAAGCCCGGCCAGGCCAAGGCTTTCCCCCTGCCTACTGGCCTATATAATGAGCTCTGCTTGCCTGGGCTAGGCACTCCAGAAGCCCAGGTTATGTTGATTGGCAGGTACTGTATTGTGACATGATTAGGAATCACAAAAGACAGTTAGGAGGCCAGATGGCCTAGGCTTCTCAAAGGCTTAGCTGTACCATGACTTTGGCCCTCCTCCATAAGCTTTAAGCTCTTTATAGCATATGTGAAGTAAAAGTAACTCGATGAAGAACAAAATGCATCTTTAGAAAAAACAAACTTGGGCTTATATCAGTAACACTTACGCAGTTATTTTTTCCCAAAACATTTATAGAGTTGAGTTCTTTCAACTCCTGCTGTTTGTTATCATTGTATGTTTCGGCACTGTCACTTACAGGGACAATACCGTCACAATCAACAGGGCATGGAATCGGAGTACTAGTTTTAGATGAAGTCGGTGACTAAAAATAATCACCCCTTAGATACGGTCGTATTACCGTTGCCGCTACATAAATGAGCCAATAAATATCAGTCACTTTGTTGTTCTTATACTAGGACACCGATTCCATGCCCTGATCGTGATGATACTGACCCTTTAAAGATGTATCGCAGGTTATTATTTTATTTAGTCATTTCTGGCATTTGTTTTTTAATCGGAACATTGCTATTTTTACCTGAGGAACAGGGAAAGTAGTTAATAAATGAAACAGTTGCTAGAAGCATGGATTAAAATGACTATTAACCCTCCTACTACTACAAGGGTCAAAATCAGTCAAAATGTTGATATACTTGCCAAGGTATATCTAGTGCACTTAAAAGTAAAACACTCTCAAACCTTACGTTTAGTAAGTACATTTCCAGGTCAAAATGAGTCGACCGTTTTCGACTGGTAAAAGCATTGTCTGGTACTGTTGAGGGTGGTCAAAATGACAGTAAAAACCAGTCAACAATGCCCCTGTATGCACATTTGGGTCAACAGTCAAAACAGGCAGTTGACTGGTTTTGACCTCTATAGCTACGTCCCACTAAAGTGCAACAATAGTAGGAGGGTTAAACCAACATTATTTTGTGAAATATCAAATTGAAGATTGTTGTTGTTTTCCTTTCCAAAGGGAAATTAGCAATGTTTCATTTAGAAATAGTAACTGCGGTGATACATTTAAAAAAAAACCTTTGTACAGATAAACGGTGTAAGTAAAGCACAATGGCGGCGAGCTATTAAAACATATTTTATATTACATGCTGAGAGTTGGTACTTGTTGTATTTTATTTCATTTACAAGTCGTTTCTTCAATTCAAAGTCCCAAAACCCAGACAAAATACATATACACTAAATTCAATTCATGAATTTCATTATTATAAATATAACATTTATTTACCATATTATTTGTGTAAACACTACAAATTATCTTTCCGAAGTCAAGAAGTGAGTGACTGCGAAATAAATAAATGCGCAGGGGACTCATCTGGGAGTCAAACCCACGACCTCCTGTTTACTAGTGCGGACGTCTTAACCTCTCAATGACAACAAGCCTACACCAGCATATCTGTAAAGCACTGACAAGTAATACTTTCAGAGTGTCTCCCAAAAGTACAACACTAGTTATTTCAAAGGGGCAGTATCGTCACGATCCAAACAGACTTTCGACAGGGCATGGAATCAATGTCCTAGTTTAAGATTAACACAATGGCTAAAAATTAACAGCTCATTTATGCTACACCAATGGTAATATGACCTTATTATGTGGGGTATTATGGCAGTCACTGAGTTAATCTAAAACTACCATTTTGATTCCATGCCCTGTTGATCGTGATGCTACTGCCCTTTAAGTTTGAGACAAAAATATACTACTCAAAACAATTTAGGGAACACCGGAATAATCTCAGTTAAAGCAAGATCATTTATTTCAGATAAACACAATGTTTCACAGAATTGATGAGAAATAACTGCACAATGAAACGGATGATAAAGGATGCATGTAGTGATTACACATTTCATGACATGACTACTGAAAGAGAGAGGGGGTTGCAAATGAAAATCCCGGTTCATGGAACATTTCAAACCTATTTGATGTTAAAAATCCGGTGTTCCTTAAATTGTTTTGAGTAGTATATATTTGTGAAGTAATTATATGATTAAAGATGCACTCTCATTGGGCGTTTATTAAGCTGATAATACACATAGTACAACTCCACCCTGTTGCAGCAGTGGGCGTGGTTGGGGCATGGGTGTAGCTTGAAGCAAGCTGTCCTTTCAGAGTTCAAACATCACCAAGGGCCATTTTCACAGAGCTGCTTAGCAGATAAAATTGCTTACCAGAAAAATTGGCTTAGAGTACTTCTTTGGTTACCAGCCAAACTTTCATACAAAATGTATGCATTTTGTACGGAAGCTTAAATGACCATCCTGTTACCGCGTTACTTAGATAATTTATCGTGGGAAAATGCACAACATATTACGGATTTCAAAAATATTTTTCTCAGAAACACAGACTTCCATGATAATGCATCTGTGAATCATGGAATTCCGTGTTTCTGAGAAAAATATCTTTGAAATCCGTAATAGCTGGTGCATTTTTCCACGTTTCCACGATAAATTATCTAAGTAACGCGGTAACAGGATGGTGATTTAAGCTTCCGTAATTTTGGCTGGTAATAATAATAATGTGGACTTATTATAGCGCACGTATCCACCAAACTGGTGCTCAAGGCGCATTATATTATTATGGTAGTCTGTTTTATATTGCTTAGCAAAATCATAAATAATTGCTAAGCAAATATTCTCTGCTAAGCAGCTCTATGAAATTGACCCCATCTGACAAGTTTGATCAGTGTGACATACTACAGTGTGACATACTACAGTGTGACATACTACAGTGTGACATACTACAGTGTGACATACTACAGTGTGACATACTACAGTGTGACATACTACAGTGTGACATACTACAGTGTGACATACTACAGTGTGACATACTACAGTGTGACATACTACAGTGTGACATACTACAGTGTGACATACTACAGTGTGACATACTACAGTGTGACATACTACAGTGTGACATACTACAGTGTGACATACTACAGTGTGACATACTACAGTGTGACATACTACAGTGTGACATACTACAGTGACATACTACAGTGTGACATACTACAGTGTGACATACTACAGTGTGACATACTACAGTGTGACATACTACAGTGTGACATACTACAGTGTGACATACTACAGTGTGACATACTACAGTGTGACATACTACAGTGTGACATACTACAGTGTGACATACTACAGTGTGACATACTACAGTGTGACATACTACAGTGTGACATACTACAGTGTGACATACTACAGTGTGACATACTACAGTGTGACATACTACAGTGTGACATACTACAGTGTGACATACTACAGTGTGACATACTACAGTGTGACATACTACAGTGTGACATACTACAGTGTGACATACTACAGTGTGACATACTACAGTGTGACATACTACAGTGTGACATACTACAGTGTGACATACTACAGTGTGACATACTACAGTGTGACATACTACAGTGTGACATACTACAGTGACATACTACAGTGTGACATACTACAGTGTGACATACTACAGTGTGACATACTACAGTGTGACATACTACAGTGTGACATACTACAGTGTGACATACTACAGTGTGACATACTACAGTGTGACATACTACAGTGTGACATACTACAGTGTGACATACTACAGTGTGACATACTACAGTGTGACATACTACAGTGTGACATACTACAGTGTGACATACTACAGTGTGACATACTACAGTGTGACATACTACAGTGTGACATACTACAGTGTGACATACTACAGTGTGACATACTACAGTGTGACATACTACAGTGTGACATACTACAGTGTGACATACTACAGTGTGACATACTACAGTGTGACATACTACAGTGTGACATACTACAGTGTGACATACTACAGTGTGACATACTACAGTGTGACATACTACACTGTGCACTTCTTCACTTTGACATTAGTCCAGTGTGACATACTACAGTGTGACATACTACAGTGTGACATACTACAGTGTGACATACTACAGTGTGACATACTACAGTGTGACATACTACAGTGTGACATACTACAGTGTGACATACTACAGTGTGACATACTACAGTGTGACATACTACAGTGACATACTACAGTGTGACATACTACAGTGTGACATACTACAGTGTGACATACTACCGTGGGACATACTACAGTGTGCCATACTAGAGTGTGACTTACTTCAGTGTGACATACTACAGTGTGACATACTACAGTGTGACATACTACAGTGTGACATACTACAGTGTGACATACTACAGTGTGACATACTACAGTGTGACATACTACAGTGTGACATACTACATATTTACATACTACAGTGTGACATACTACAGTGTGACATACTACAGTGTGACATACTACAGTGTGACATACTACAGTGTGACATACTACAGTGTGACATACTACAGTGTGACATACTACAGTGTGACATACTACAGTGTGACATACTACAGTGTGACATACTACAGTGTGACATACTACAGTGTGACATACTACAGTGTGACATACTACAGTGTGACATACTACAGTGTGACATACTACAGTGTGACATACTACAGTGTGACATACTACAGTGTGACATACTACAGTGTGACATACTACAGTGTGACATACTACAGTGTGACATACTACAGTGTGACATACTACAGTGTGACATACTACAGTGTGACATACTACAGTGTGACATACTACAGTGTGACATACTACAGTGTGACATACTACAGTGTGACATACTACAGTGTGACATACTACAGTGTGACATACTACAGTGTGACATACTACAGTGTGACATACTACAGTGTGACATACTACAGTGTGACATACTACAGTGTGACATACTACAGTGTGACAAACTACAGTGACATACAGTGTGACATACTACAGTGTGACATACTACAGTGTGACATACTACAGTGTGACATACTACAGTGTGACATACTACAGTGTGACATACTACAGTGTGACATACTACAGTGTGACATACTACAGTGTGACATACTACAGTGTGACATACTACAGTGTGACATACTACAGTGTGACATACTACAGTGTGACATACTACAGTGTGACATACTACAGTGTGACATACTACAGTGTGACATACTACAGTGTGACATACTACAGTGTGACATACTACAGTGTGACATACTACAGTGTGACATACTACAGTGTGACATACTACAGTGACATACTACAGTGTGACATACTACAGTGTGACATACTACAGTGTGACATACTACAGTGTGACATACTACAGTGTGACATACTACAGTGTGACATACTACAGTGTGACATACTACAGTGTGACATACTACAGTGTGACATACTACAGTGTGACATACTACAGTTTGACATACTACAGTTTGACATACTACAGGGGGACATACGACATGGGGACATACTACAGGGTGCCGTACTACCGTGTGTCGTACTACAGTGTGACATACCACAGTGTGACATACTACAGTGTGACATACTACAGTGTGACATACTACAGTGTGACATACTACAGTGTGACATACCACAGTGACATACTACAGTGTGACATACTACAGTGTGACATACTACAGTGTGACATACTACAGTGTGACATACTACAGTGTGACATACTACAGTGTGACATACTACAGTGTGACATACTACAGTGTGACATACTACAGTGTGACATACTACAGTGTGACATACTACAGTGTGACATACTACAGTGTGACATACTACAGTGTGACATACTACAGTGTGACATACTACTAGTGTGACATACTACAGTGTGACATACTACAGTGTGACATACTACAGTGTGACATACTACAGTGTGACATACTACAGTGTGACATACTACAGTGTGACATACTACAGTGTGACATACTACAGTGTGACATACTACAGTGTGACATACTACAGTGTGACATACTACAGTGTGACATACTACAGTGTGACATACTACAGTGTGACATACTACAGTGTGACATACTACAGTGTGACATACTACAGTGTGACATACTACATTGTAAGCGATACTTGACCCCAATATGAAATACTATACGTATACGTGCAATTAATATTGCCATGCTTGACCTCCAGTTCTTTTCAGAACTGATTACCACTCAAAAGAGAATTTCACATGGTGTCACTGAAATTAGTCTTACTTATGCCCGACCTGACCACAAGACACTTACGGTCAAAGATTCTTGTGGTTACATGACAAGAGTGCATCTTTAACTCTTTAAGTTTTCCAAATAGTTTACATGATACAAAAGAAACAATATTAGGGATAAAAGTGAAAACCAAAATGAGAATCCTGAGTCTTAACAAGAGTACTATTAATAATAATAATAAAAAAGATTTGTAGCGGACACAAAGAAAAAAACATGATACAAACAATATACAATGATAGCATAGGGAAAAAATTATGTACTGAGATACATGTACCTACAATGCAATTACAAATATACATCATCTTTGAAGAGTTGTGACATAAGATGAGTTTTAAGCATCGACTTAAATTTAGTTATACTATGACAAAAATAACCGATGAATTTTATTGAAATAAATACTTTAAGGAAATTCAACAGCTGAAATGATAATAAATTTGAGTAAAGTTTTGTTTTAAATAGAACCTGAGGAGAACGTTTACTTGGGAAAACAAATTACCTATTCCAAAGTGTTTTAGGTCAAATAACCAGGGAAAAAAAATTAAATAAAATTGGTAAGGGAAAGATTCAGAAAACAGAATGGAGGAATAAAAAGAACGTAAGAAGTGTTGTTTTTATATCTTCACAAGATTTAGAATGAAATTTAAAACAATAACAAGATTTAAAGGGAAGATACAAGGTGAGTATTCAGTAACGTACATTCATCTCAACACTTTTAATGTGACAACATCATCACCATCATCACCATCAACAGGGCATGGAATCAGAGTGCTGGTTTTAGATTAACCCTAACCCTGCCAGACGCAGCACAGTGCATCAGGTGGAAAAGTCTGGTGCACTTTGATGCATTCAGCTGTCAACACCAGTGCATAAGCAGCCAAGTATGTTTCTATTGAGAGCTGGTCCCATTGAACAATGCCAGAGTTGTATCCTGCTGCGTTTGGTGACCACAGACTCTGAGGCAGTTCGGCCTTGAGATTTGTGACATGATGGATATTGCTGCACTGGGCAGCCAAGTCACTTTGACAAACGATGCAATCTGATGCGTCTGGCAGGGTTTCTAGCCAAAATACCCTGGAGGGTTAGGGTTAACTCAGTGACTGAAAATATTACCCCCACATGATTAAGGTCATATTACCCGTTGCTGCTTGCCATAAATGAGCCAGTAATTTTCAGTCACTGTGTTCATCTCAAACTAGGACACCGATTCCATGCCCTGTTTGAAAGTCTACTTTGATGCTGCCCGTTTAAGAAATACATCATACAAATAAATGTAACAGTTTCAACACAACAGATGCTCGTGTTTTTAAGAACAAAAAAAGAAAAACAAAACACAAACATGTTTTTTTGGTTTTATGTTTTACAAAGGTTGCCGTCTGGCTACTTGTTAAAATTCCTATTAGATGAAAGCACTTTCGACGAAAGCATTTCTCAGGGTGATTGATACTTGGTATCAACTTTACACTGTGTAATTTTTAGACAATAATTTGTTAACCCTCCTACACATGGAGGCCACTCCCAACCACTAAATTCTGTTCTTCAGCAACCTTCAGTACACACATGTACAAGCCTGCTGTCCTTTCCAAGTAATCTTACAAAATCAACTGTGTGCCACCCAAGGCCACTGTAAATGTTTGAACATATTAGTATGGCCTGCAATGTATCAATGGGAGACCACCTTACCCTGCAATCTCAGTGGTGTGACAGTGCACAGAAGGGTAACCATAGGAGGCCACTGGCAACAGCTAATGGCTTGGAGTGGCCTGAATGGGTTGTTTCAAAAATTGCACCGATTGCAGGAGGGTTAATTGTTTATTCTGGTAAAAACCAAAGTTGTACCTTCCCTTTAAACCAAAGTACTGAATGATGATTGCTATTGCGATAAAATAAGTAAATAATTAACCCTCCTACTATTGCTGCACTTTAGTGGCAAGTAGCTATAGATGTCACATCAGTCAACTGCCCGTTGTGATTGGTGACCCAAATGTGCACACACAGGCATTTTTGACTGGTTTTTACTGTCATTTTAAACCACCCTGAATAATACCAGACAATGCTTTTACCGGTCAAAAACGGTTAACCTGTAAATGTACTTACTACATGTAAGGTTTGACAAGGTTTGACAGTGTCTGACTTTTAAGTGCACTAGATATACCTTGGCATGTATATCAACACTTTGACTGATTTTGACCCTTGCATTCACAGAAGGGTTAAGATGGGTAAAAATTCAAAGAAAAAGAGACAATTTTGTCTGATCCTTAATGCTAAAAAAATAAATATGCTAAGTACATACCTTTCCGTAATTGCACCCTTTTATCAATCTATTTATGAAGCTACTTCCTAAGCTACATTTGATACTTATCCACCAAAATTCAAAAAATATATTTGCAATTAAATTTATGATATTTTGGATTCCATACTTTTGGTTCACAAAGGCTTCGAAATATTAGATAAGATGATAAAGATTTTGTAACATTTGAGCCTTTGTATATCCCGTGCTCATTTTACTCAATTTGCACAATACAGACCTTTGTACTACACAGTGGGCCATCTTTGTCAGGTACCCAGAATGCAATATAATGATTGTAGTACAGATTTGCGATCCATGAGAGGGGGACCAGACTATTGTCCTTCCAGCTTCGACTTAGTCTGATGTTCTCGTTTGGAAGAACATACAAACTCCTTGTACCTTCATTTTTTTTTCCGGTTCCAGGTCCCAGGACCAGAAACCGGACTCTCCTTTTTGTACCTTTTTTCTTTTGTGTTCATTTCACACCAGACTAACTTCTGCTCACTCTTGTGTTCATGTAATAATGCATGTTTGTATTCTGTCTCATTTTGCCTTTGAGAAAGAACGTGCTAGATTCGAAACTTAAGGCCAATAACCATTCTTTTGCACAAATTTTCAGTAGATTGCAACAAATCTATTGTGTAGTTTCTGATGAAATTCTTGCGTCGGGTGATAAACAATTGATTTTAATTTTGCCCTACACCGACGTGTGTATAGCACTGTATACTCAGTGCTTTCTGAGTGTCTGTGGGGAAAAAACTTCACAGGCGACTCGGGCGGGATTCAAACCCACGACCTCCTGCTTACTCCTGCTGTGAAGTTTTTCCCACAGACACTCGGAAAGCACCGAGTATACAGTGCTATACACACGTCGGTGTAGGGCAAAATTAAAATCAAATCTATTGTGGGTTCATAATAGGGAATTACAAGCTCTCGATCTGTTTCTGTTTTAAACACAGACTTGAAGGAAATTCTGGGCCCTCCCCCTCGAAACATTCCTTGGTTACACCGGGATAAACGGTGGTTGCTTCCATCTCAGATAGCAAGGAGGACAAACTGGGCAAGGAAGTTGGCAACGCCCAGGCCGATGATGCAGGAATGGATCACAATGATTGGCCAGGTTAGCTTGTCCTGCTGCTTCAACTCCAGCATGTAGACCACACAGGGAAGGGTAAACACATAGGCCAGGCCACAGAAGGCTCCGGAGAACCTGAAAGGGGTAGGGAGGGGGGAGTAGAGGAGGGGGGTAGAGGGAAAGAAGAAAGGGTGAGTAAAAGATGAGTCTCTTTATGATCTTTATGGAATTAAAGAAATAATTATCACCAGTCATTTCCAGCAATTTTGATTTTTACTTTTAATTTCTTAACCCTCTCCATACCAATTTGTTTCAATAGGATGTTCCGCTGGCTCCTGAATTCCTTGGTCAGTCATGCATGAATTCTCATATAACTGCACAACAATGTGCCTCCATTTGCAGGCACTCCACTTAATGCTTCTTTCACCAAGAAGAATCAGTTGGAGAAAGAACTATTCAATGAAATGTTTGTTTCTAAAATACAGTTTTTTTTTTTAAACTGGTCATGGTACCTCTAATTTAGTGCTGTGTGTGTGGTGTCCTCGGTCAAATAAAGTCAACAATGGTGAGTAACGGGGGGGGGGGGGGGGGGGTATGTGTGGTTGGCTTAATTTGCCAATAGGTAAAACTTGTAGCTTTGCATGGTGAAGAGGATAAGTAAGACTAATTGCGGTGACACCATGTGAAATTCTCAATTGAGTAGTAATTAGTTCTGAAAAGAACTGGGGGTTACAACTCGACGTTTCGATCAGTATGCTCTGATCGTCCTCAGGAGAATGAAATGGTAAAATGACTAGCAACATGGCGGCTTCATCTATGCAGTCAGTATGAGTCTTACCTGATGATGGTGCCGATCTGTGGCAGGAAGACGGCAAATAATATTGCAAAGGTGATCAGTATCAGATTGAGTCCAAGGATGTGTTTCCAGCTGTCCATCAAGAGAAAATATCAAGAGAAAATATCAAACAAATGGCTCAGGCTAGGCAAGGAATGAATACATTTCAATGTATTCAAATACAAATTCAAGTATGAAAATACCATTACACTGTTGCAACCTGGGGCCAGGTTGCAACATAAATCATTCCTGAAACCATCTCAGCTCCCTGGGGAGTATACAGCTCAATTGCTGCCATTACAGCGCATATAGGGCTAATCAAACACAACAACCAACTCTGCCCTCACAGGTACCCATTTACCCCTGGGTGGAGAGAAGCAATTATGGTAAAGTGTCTTGCTCAAGGACACAAGCACTATGGTCGCGGTTGGGATTCAAACCCACATTTTGATGACGCAGCCACCAGAACACAAATCCAATACACTAAACCGCTCGACCATGGCACTCCAGAAGATAAAATAAATGCTACAATTGAGGCGGGGGATACCTCGGGTATGCGCTCCCGAACAGGGGGTCCAGACACTGGATGCGGAAGATAAACACTAGCAGAGGGAATAGCGTCACCATTTGGAACAGCAAAAACAACCGGGCGGTGAATGCCAGTACGTTTCCATGGGAGAAGTTATCCAGTAAATTCTGGAGAAGGAAAGAAACGGCGAAAGAAAGTGTGAGAAGTCTGCATGGAGCTATAAGGAGTCTACATGAAAAAAATTAATAAATTGGTAATTGCCTTCAAGTTACAGCTTTCAAAATATGAGACGGAACTTGGTGTAAAGATTGTTATGAAACAAACTACAAATGTCTTTTTGAAGCACACTCTTTGTAGAGTAAACCCTTATCAGATAATTTCAACATGCTAAAGCTGGATTTGAATTTGTGACCTCTAGACTGCTGTGTTGGCCACTCTACAAACTGAACTATCCCGCCTGATGGTTTGTTGTCTCTCAACTCATCTTTGTTCTGGGGGGGGGGGGGGGGGGGCACAAGTCAGTCATGAAACCCATAGACGCCATGTAGCCACAGATAACGTAGCTAGTTTCAGCGCTGCCCCAGGTTTAGCATCATAACTTGGGAGGTGATCTCTAGTTTCATGGCTGGTGACTAGCTCCCTCAGAGGGCTGGATAGCTCACTTGGCAGAGCACCAGTATGGTAATCCAGAGGCTACAGGTTCAAGTCCCACATAAGGGAGGACGACCAAAGTCATGGTACAGCCAAGCCTTTGAGAAGCCTGGCCAGGCCCAGGCCACCTGGCCTCCTAATTGTCTTTTGTTGAGTCCTAATCCTGTCACAATACAGTACCTGACAATCAACATAACCTGGGCTTCTGGAGGGCCTAGCCCAGGCAAGCAGAGCTCATTATATAGGCCAGTAGGCAGGGGGAAAAGCCTGGGCCTGGCCGGGCTTCTCAAAGGCTTGGCTGTACCATGACTTTGGCCCTTGTCCCTAAGACAAATTTTCTTTGTTCATTCCAAAAACGATGACAAGAAGGCGTTACTTTGATTACTTTTCTGGAATACTCACGTCTGCAAGGCAAGCTTTTTTGAGCGGGAACGTTGAATAGAACACAATACCAACAAACGTGTACGTAACTGCCACCAGGACGTATGCGATTGTCATGTCACGACCCTGATGAATAAATCAAACTTGCTGTTACCAATGTTGAAGACAATTCAGTGCAACATGGGGCCTGTATCATAGGGCTGCTTACAGAGATGCCAACATTACAAATTGAAAAAGAGTAATCCGCCTCGGACACGAAATTACCCCCTTTTCAAACCTCACACTCGAGGCTTTACATTTTTATGAATCGTAAAAATTGATACAAGGATCGTACAATCGTAATTGGACTCTAATAAATCGTAAAAATTACGCCCAAATCGTAAATGTTGGCATCTCTGTGCTTCCCAGTAAGCAAAATATACCTGCTAATTAAAGCAGAGAAAATTTGCTTGATGTATTTCACTGGTTAGCAGGAACATTTGGAGTTCCGTGTGTGTGTGTTCATCAGCAGTGATGTTATCTATGTAAAGGGGCAGTATCATCACAAACAGAGCAGACTTTCAACAGGGCATGGAATCGGTGTCCTAGTTTAAGATGAACACAGTGACTAAAATTACTAACTCATTTATGCAGCAGCAACGGTAATACGACCTGATCATGTGGGATATTATTTTCAGTCACTGAGTTAATCTAAAACTAGCACTCCGATTCCATGCCCTGTTGATCGCGACGACATTGACCCTTTAAACTATCCATGATCTCCAACAATTCCCTGACGTCCCCACCCCCCAAATTGTTTCCCCATCATCATAAACATTGTCATCTGTTTTAGCCATTATGCATCTACAACTACTCTCTGGTGCCCCTCCCTCGATTATTTCCCGTAAAGCAAAAAAGTTGTCAGCGTTTCAGCCATCCTGCATCTACAACTTATCTCCCAAGAGGGATGTATTCCACTAGTAAGGACAGAGAAAGGCTAGATGCACGAATCCCCCCCCCCCCCCCACCAATAATTTTTAGATTTGTTTCTCTTTCTCCGAGTTTAATAACAATTATTCTGAATTTGACTATAAATGGAGATCAGGTTGGCATAGCAGTACTTTCCTTGCCTTCCGCCTCGGACCAAGCAAATTCCACTCGGACCTGAGCCGACATGTTTACTGGGCTTTCAGTCTCTACTTGAACCATACGGGTTTTTCTCCTCCTCCTCCTCCTCCTCATCATCATCCTCATCCTCCTCATCCTCCTCATCATCATCCTCATCCTCCTCATCCTCATCCTCATTCTCATCCTCATCATCATCATCCTCATCCTCATCATCATCCTCATCATCATCATCATCATCATCCTCATCAGTAACCCCCTACACTTTAGTGGCTATTGGCCTTGTTTAGGTTGACTGACAGTACATAAAACTTTAAAAAAATTAAAATAAATAAATAAAAAATTATAAAACTGCGATTTCTTCCTTTTCTTCTTCCAATGGGAGACATCTGAGATGTTAGATGATGGCAGACTTAACGCTTCTTTTCCATTGTTCTCAATATTGTGCATATGCTCAGAATTACGTAAACAATGAGAAAAAACCTGGTATGTCTGCTGCCAAGAGTGTCTCAAAAGTCTCCCATTCAAAGCTGGGCCCTGAGAGAGATCAAGGACAATCAGTGATCAGGCTATCCAGGATAAATCTGGAAAAACAGGGGCAAAAAATCCTAGAGGGAGGCATAGTATTACTCAGAGGGGTGTCTGGGTCTCTTTTGGACACCCTGTTTCAATTCTGGACACCCTATTTCATCTGTCATTTACATGTAAAAGTATTGTAAGTGAACAATTTGGACACCCTGTTTCATCTGTCATTTACATGTAAACGTATTGTAAGTGAACAATTTGGACACCCTGTTTTGAAATTCCCAGCAAATTTGGACTGCCTGTTTTTAAATCCTGGCTAACACCGTGGAGGGAGGAAACCTTTCCTTTCCAACTCACATTGTTCTGTGGATTAATCTGAGTCCGCAGGATTGAGGAGATACACATATGAATGAAATATCCCAGAGCTAGGATGCCACTAAGGGTTGGGAAGCGCACATTCACGACTGCTCCATCGGTGATTTGTGACCATGTAAAACAGACAAAATCTGGTTGTGTTTTGTGCAAAAACTGAAGAATTGTGTAGATCTAATGATGCTTAGCATGTGGCTGTTATTGGTGAAGTTAATTTCGTTTGGATTTGAGCAAAAACTGAAGAATTGTGTAGATCTAATGATGCTTAGCATGTGGCTGTTATTGGTGAAGTTAATTTCGTTTGGATTTGAGCAAAAACTGAAGAATTGTGTAGATCTAATGATGCTTAGCATGTGGCTGTTATTGGTGAAGTTAATTTCGTTTGGATTTGAGCAAAAACTGAAGAATTGTGTACATCAGATGATGCTTAGCATGTAGCTGTTATGGGTGAAGTTAATTTCGTTTGGATTTGAGCAAAAACTGAAGAATTGTGTACATCAGATGATGCTTAGCATGTAGCTGTTAGGGGGTGAAGTTAATTTCAGTTATGTATTTGAGCTTGGTGAATGGAGAAGTAACCTTGTATGTTCCTAACGCCAGTATACACCATTGGTGAAATGTCTGTAAATGCATCCATATTTTTGTAAGAATCACGAGATGTCTACAAAAACCAATCTGTGAAAGTTTCAGCTTATTTGCATTCAGTTAACTCATAAAGTGGAAAATGTATTTAGATTTCGTTGTATTCATTCTTAAAACAAGGAATGTTCATCTCATGAAGTGGAAAAATTCAATTGGAAAATTATTTTACTAAATTTCATAAAAATGATACCACATCAGACTCGATGAATTCAAGGGATGGTTGGTACCATCATCGACTTTACACTAGGTAAGTTTTATGTAATAAATGTTTATTTTTTTCCTGGTAGCATGGGGTGCCATCGGACTTGTGTTCAGATGGCCGAGTCGTCAGAATGTGGGTTCGAATCCTGGCCGCGACCGTGGTGCTTTGTGTCCCTGAGCAAGACACTTAACTATAATTGCTTCTCTTCACCGAGGAGTATAAATGGGGACCTGTGAGGGCAGAGATGGTAATTGTGTTTAAGCTCGTTTGGCAGCATGGGCTGCATACTCCCCAGGTAGTTGAGATGGTTCTAGGAATGATATAACTGGCCCGATGACAGGGGTAATAATGTTCATGAGCATCAAACTTGGCGGATACCGGCGCAATATAAGTGTCTGTTATTATTATTTCGCCTGTGTAGTTTTTTCACAGACACTCGGAAAGCACCGAGTATACAGTGCTATACACACGTCGGTGTAGGGCAAAATTAAATCAATTATTATTATTATTATTATTAACTATTTACCAACAGCGTAAATTGGCTTTAGTGATCCTCAGGCGTCGATATACAATGGGGAATGCATAACAGCAGCCATTTGACCAATCACAGCCATAGACGCACCAAAATGTTGTCAACACACTGGCTGTGATTGGTCAAATGAACGCCATGGGACTACACACGTTCCCCGCATGAGATATGTTTGATTGTCACATAAGCAGAACAGAAACCATTGGCGTGACTGTCGGCAAGAATATGAATACGAGGAAACTAAAGTTGACTGGAATGTCAGTGTGAGGTGTGTACTTGAACGGAAAAATCCCGAATGTTTGATAATGAAACGGCGTCGTGAGCAGGAGTTATGATATGGCTTCCCATAGCAATGCAATGTTCAGTGCATTGAAAACAAGAAAAACAAATTTATATCGGCCCAAGCTTTTCCTTAATTTAATGGTAGTTTGCGGTACTTTCTATTAAAAATCTTAAAAATGCTACTTTCCAAGTAGAAAGGAAAACAAACACATTTCAAAATTTCAAAAGAATTTGGTTTACAGTTAATAAGACACTTGAAGGGACAGTATCGCCACAATCAACAGGGCATGGAATTGTAATGCTAGTTTTAGATTAACCCTCCTATTATCAGTGTTGTTCTTAACAAAGTCAACCCATACTTCAAAATGTCACAACTGTGACATTTTGAGGCACACACTTTCTTATCTGAAGATTAATGGCATTCCCCAAGGCACTTCAGAGAGATTAGGTAAACTGAAGCAGCCACCTGCTTTGTTTCATTTCAAGGTTAACTTGAAATAAACCAGTGCAGTAACTTGGGGGTATACACATGCTGTGTGAAGGAACATTTTGTTTTTGTCCCAGGAGCATTTTGGGGTATCCATGTACCGCTCTTGTGTACAGTATGCAATATTTTAAGGCATGCATAGAAAAAGCATTGTGTATTTAGCAGACACAACTTTTCGTGGCATTTTGGAGACTGCGTGTATACAAGGGTTTTAACTCAGTGACTGCCATAATACCCCCACATGATAAGGTCACATTACCGTTGCTGCTACATAAATGAGCCATTAACTTTCAGTCACTGTGATCATCTTAGACTAAGGCATCAATTCCATGCCCTGTCGAAGGTCTGCTCTGATCGTGACGATACTGATTCTTTAATAAATGTATGACTGGCCTGTCATAAATTAATTCAGGTGCTTAATGACCACGCTTTTGTCAAATGTCCTCGTTTATTTTTCGCTCTTCAAGAAAAACAGCTCTTCTGATTAAAACAAAAATTGCCGCTATAATAAGGATGCATATAGTGTGTGCATCTTTAGCCCTCGTACTGTAGCTGCACTTCAGTGGCAAGTAGCTGTAGTGGTCAAAATCAGTCAACTGACTGTTTTGACTGTTGACCCAAATGTCCACACAGGCATTTTTGACTGGTTTTTACTGTCATTTTGACCACCCTGAACAATACCAGACAATGCTTTTACCAGTCAAAAAACGGTTGACTCATTTTAACCTGTAAAATGTACTTACTACACGTAAGGTTTGACAGTGTTTGACTTTTAAGTGCACTAGATATACCTTGGCAAGTATATCAACATTTTGACTGATTTTGACCCTTGTAGTAGTAGGAGGATTAAAAAACAAATTGCCAGAAAATAGCAACTTAAAAACAAGCTCAATGAGTTCATTGACCTGCAGAGGTTGGGAGGGGGTCAAATCTTACGTTGTTCTTCGGTTGGCGTTGACCCCGTAGAATGGACGAGATGGCATTATGGATGAAGAACCCCAGTGATAACATACCACTGAATGCTGGGAAATGCACGCTGAATACTGGTTGCCATGGGAACCAATGAGGTGCATGGTGGGTAGTGGGTTAGTGCAAAGTCATGATACAGGCAGCAGGCCGCAAAGAAACAAAACCAGATATTGTCAAGAATTGATTAATAATGAAATGAAGTCAAAAATAATAGGAAGCATTTATAGTTTCCTTTTGAAGAACTGGATTTGAAGATTTAATCAAGCATTAAAAAATATAAAAAAATTAAAGAACACAGATATTGTCAAGAATTGATTAATAATGAACTGAAGTCAAAAATAATAGGAAGCATTTATAGTTTCCTTTTGAAGAACTGGATTTTAAGATTTAATAAAAAAAAATTTTTTTAAAAAAACAACACAATAGCATGTCACAAACTGAAGAGCGCCCTCGTTCAGCAGCAAACCACTCATTGTTCATGTATGCGCGCTGTGCATATCTGTACCTTTGAGTGTGTGTATGCGCAGCGCACATACATGAACCAATGAGTGACCTTCCTTTGCCTCTGAACGAGGGAGCCCTTTAGTTTGTGACATCAATGCAAGGTCTATTACAAATGGCTGAAGCAGTGTACGCTACATGGAGCCAATTTCATACAGCTGTTAAGCAGAGAATTTTCGCTAAGCAAATATTTTCGCTAAGCAATATAAAACACTACCAGCCAAAATGCATAAGACATAAAACACAATAAATGGGGCCACTTTCCTACCGTCACGTTAGCAGTTTTTCTAATGGTTGTAATTTTTTTTTAAATGTCTGAAACCACCCAAAAAGAATTTCAACATTTGAATAGACATGCATGCTTATCCTAAAGATAATTTGAGTTGATTATTACTATTATTTTTTTAATTACCCTAAAATTTCCATCAACAAAAGTGAGGTAACTTTTTCCGTCCAATTTTTATGGAAATTTGAGGGTAAAAAAATAAATAAGAAAACAAAAAAATAAAAAAATAAAATAAATCAACTCAAATTAGTTCTAGTATAAGCCTGCATGTCCATTCACATGTTGAAACACTTTTTGGTCGGTTTCAGGTACTTAAAAATAAATAACAACCATTGGAAAAACTGCTAACGTGACGGATGCAAAGTGGCCCCCTTTATTGTGTTTTATATCATATATTTTGTATGAAAGTTTAGCTGGTACCCAATAAAATCTGCTAAGCAAATTTTTATGATAAGCAATTTTCTCTGCTTAGCCCCTGGCTTTAGATCTGGAGCTTATTTCATAGAGTTGCTAAGAAGAGAATTTTGCTAAGCAAATACTTTACATAAGCAGTGTAGGACAGTTTGGCTGGTAAACAACAAAACCTGCCAATCATATTTTTTTGCTAAGTGTCTTTATTTGTCTAATTTTTCTATGAAATTTGCCTTTGGAAAGAGAAAATCAAGTTGAGATATACACAGGGGTGTGATTTGACAAAATTAAAAAATCCTGAAAAATGAGTAGCGGGCCCGGGTCTCCCTTTGGTCTAGAGGACAAAGCCCATGCAACCTCCTGGGTCTCCCTTTGGTCTAGAGGACAAAGCCCCCTGAACCTCCTGGATGCTTAATTTTGGAGGATTTACAGACTCTCCACATCCCCACAAACAAGAAACTAGAGGTTTGGAAGCAATACAGGCTACTTCTTTCCTTGGTGGCTACTTTTCTTCTTTTAAGAAAATTTTGTGGCCAAGGGAGATTTGTAAAAAATCCTGAAATCAGAAAAAATCCTGAGAAGTCACAGGCCTGTATACATTTTTGGATCAACATTTTGTTGGTCAGTCTGTCCATTTGTTAGTCTGCCTGTCCTTCTGTTGGTCGGGCTGTCTTTCTCTCGGTCAGTTGGTCTGTTTTTTTGTCCGTCTGTTTTTCTAGTACATATAGCGCATATTCCAATTGAGTCAAACTTAATGAGAATAGATCGTTATGGCAACATGCACGTGTTCATACTCACATGCAGCATAGCCTGTTGCGTGGGGATTTTCAAAATCGAGATGAAAGCCGCCGAATTGCGCGGCTTGCACACACACAAACACGATGAGAAACATGACAGATAATGTTCCTGTAATGGAATATAGACACAGTGTTATAATACATCTTGCCTGTCAATCAAAGAGCACTGACTGACCAATAAGGTTACACCTTTACCTCTTTTTATAGGGGAGTGGCTTAATCTTCTGTCTGGAGACTGTTAATTACCCAACGTTTTACTTTCTGTATCTCAAGTGGCCCTTGTTGTCCCCAAAGGAAGTGTATTTGATAATTATAAAAAAAAGTCGCAAACAGTGACAGGACAATAAGGATATAATATTCTTGTTACGTGCTAGACTTGAATCCAGTCAGTAAGACTAATTGCGGTGACACGATGTGAAATTCTCTATTGAGTAGTAATTAGTAGTTCTGAAAAGAACTGGAGGTTACAACTTGACGTTTCGATCTGTATGCTCTGATCGTCCTCAGGAGAATGCCGGACTCTGGGAAAAAGCTGCTGGAGGATCCTGCGATGGCTGGATGCTGGAGGATTAGTGCGTTGAGGGTGCAGGTGGGAACTGTTGGGACTGGGATCCTAGGAGGTGGGGGAGAGTGTGTGCTCACTGAACTGAATCAGTTGTTGACAAGCACAGGGGGATGGAGGGTGGTTGACTTAGGATATAAGAGATCCCTCAGTCTGGGATGAATCCAGTCCCTGATCACTAATGGTTTGTGATGACATTGTGTACCGTTAATAAGGCAGACAGGTTTGCGTCAAAGGAGGTGAAGGGACTAGGACAACTCACCCAAGGCATTGAACTTGGTGAAGAAGGTGGGCGATTTGAAGTTGGCCAATGGGAGAATGAGGATACACAGGAACAAAGGAACTGTGTTGGTTTTACTCCAGACGCGGGCGAACATCGTCTCTGTGGCATCCGTGATGATTGTCACTGTATACAGAGTGATAGTATAAATGCATCCTTGGTCGGTTTGTAATAATAAGAATGGAATGGTTGTGTTAATATTTAATCACTTGATTCAAGGGAAATAAGTTTATTGTACTTAATGAGTTGAAGGAACGTATTGACCTTTGACCTATCAAAAGCTGTCAATCAAATCTTATATTGACCAATCAAAGTGTTCAATTTGGCTTTAAAAAAAAACAATTTGCATAACCTTGATACAAAAAGCTGTCTTCAGTAGATTCACATACAAACCAAAGATAATAGATAATATTCTAAGACAAACCTATATAAACCTGAATTATTGAATTGTAAATCAAACTTACAGGCTCATTATATTTTTAGGGGGGAAAGACACTCCACCCTTCTATAGAAAGTGGG
Organism: Zoroaster sp. YZ-2022; assembly: GCA_029582265.1. Classification (NCBI taxonomy): domain Eukaryota; kingdom Metazoa; phylum Echinodermata; class Asteroidea; order Forcipulatida; family Zoroasteridae; genus Zoroaster; species Zoroaster sp. YZ-2022. The sequence continues at coordinate 25,122,702 of CM055825.1, read as the reverse complement.
AATATTTTGACACTGTCTCATCGTCAAAGATCCACATCAGTAGCAATAAAGGTTTACTCACTGTTGATGTTATCTTGAACTTGACTGCCAGAGCTTTTCTGTGTTGCACAGATCAACGATGTAGCATTCTCAGTGTCTTCTATACCCACGACATGACCTGGATGAATTAACCGTTAACAATAAAACACTTACAGGGACAGTATCGTCACGATCACAGCAGAGTTTCAACAGGGCGTGGAATCGGTGTCCTCGTTTAAGAGGAACACAGTGACTGAAAATTACTGGCTCATTTATGCAGCAGCAATCATGTGGGTATTATTTTCAGTCATTGAGTTAATCTAAAACTAGCACTCCGATTACATGCCCGGTCGATCGTGATGACATTGTCCTTTAATGATAATAATATTCCATTTTAACCCTAACTCCCTAGGCCCATTTGCTTACACATAACCTGAATCCTTCCTAACTCCCTAGGCCCATTTGCTTACACATAACCTGAATCCTTCCTAACTCCCTAGGCCCATTTGCTTACACATAACCTGAATCCTTCCTAACTCCCTAGGCCCAATTTGCTTACACATAACCTGAATCCTTCCTAACTCCCTAGGCCCATTTGCTTACACATAACCTGAATCCTTCCTAACTCCCTAGGCCCATTTGCTTACACATAACCTGAATCCTTCCTAACTCCCTAGGCCCATTTGCTTACACATAACCTGAATCCTTCCTAACTCCCTAGGCCCATTTGCTTACACATAACCTGAATCCTCCAAAATCCTTCAGAAGTAAAGCAAGCACATGACATGTATGCACACATGTGTTTCTAATCTGTGATACATGTACATGGCCAGGGACCCTCCCTGCATGCATGGAGCAATAAACAGTGTCCACTGACCCAAGCACTGACCTTGCAATCACTACAACAAACATGGATGTACATGTACCATGGAAAGGCAAGTATGCCTAATAACCTCAATCCTCCAAAATCCTTCACTTTAGCAAAGAGCATGTAGCATGTAACCTCAATCCTTCACAATCCTTCACAATCCTTCACTTTAGCAAAGAGGATTTTGGAGGATTTGGGAAGGTTAGGGTTAATACAAGGCTCGACACACCCATTGGGCCGCTTCACTGCATCCACTGAATTTATCCTCGGTCTAGTAGACACTAGGACACAACTATCACAGGCAAAGTGTCTTTATCTAATAATTTTAATGTGGTCATTTTAACATTCGGTTTTGTGCAATTTGGCCCATTTTGCTATTTAAGTTGCAAAATAAAAATGTTTAAAATGTTTCATGTGTCTAATCGTTTTAATATGGTCATTTAAACTTTGGTTTTGTGTGATTTCTTTTAAAGATGTATTGGCTGTGTTTTACCGGCAATTTCTGGACATTGTTTTTTTTTTCTCATTGGAAGATTGATCATTTCCTTTTAGAAAGGGAAAAAAAATACTTTTAAAGTATATATTTCACAAAGAAGTTATCAGAAGGTGTCATTTTTAAGCATTTGTTTTCACTTCCTCATGTAAAGTAGCAACGTTTTATTAAAAAAAAAAAATTCTGGAAATTGCTGTAAAATTAACGACAAATACGGGTGATACATCTTTAACCCTCCTACTATTGCTGCACTTTAGTGGGAAGTTGGTACAGAGGTCAAAACCAGTCAACTGCCTGTTTTGACTGTTGACCCAAATGTGCACACAAGGGCATTTTTGACTGGTTTTTACTGTCATTTTGACCACCCTGAACAATACCAGACAATGCTTTTACCAGTCAAAAACAGTCGACTCATTTTGACCTGTAAATGTACTTATTACACATAAGGTTTGACAGTGTTTGACTTTTAAGTGCACTAGATATACCTTGGCAAGTATACATAACAGCAAAAGAAACATCACCCCTAAAAATATTTATTATTTTCATTTTATAATTAATATAATTTGTTTAATGAAGAATGTTATGAGTATGGAGTGTAACACGAACACAATGTGGCAAATTTGGTTGACCTGGCAGCCAACCATCCCACAACATTGTATATTTATTATGTTTAATAATATAATTACTTAAGTAAGACTAATTGCGGTGACACCATGTGGAATCTCAATTGAGTAGTAATTAGTTCTGAAAAGAACTGGAGGTACAACTCAGACGATCAGAGCATACTGATCGAAACGTCGAGTTGTACCTCCAGTTCTTTTCAGAACTAATTACTACTCAATTGAGATTCCACATGGTGTCACCGCAATTAGTCTTACTTATCATCCTCACCATGCAAAGCTACAAGTTTTACCTAATATAATTACTTAACAAAATTTAGGGGTTGACGTTTCTTTTGCTGTTATGTATATATCAACATTTTGACTGATTTTGAACCTTGTAGTAGTAGGAGGGTTAATCCTACCGTATATAAAACTGACAGAGCTAAACAGGAAGTTGGACATGAGGACCCAGTAGACAACCATAGCACCAAGGAGTGCCGACAGGGAGAAGAAAATAGCTACAAACTCTCCCCAGCGTCCCAGGTATGCCCGGCAGACGTCCGAGAACTCAAGAAGTTTGCCGCCGCTTTCTGAAATGAATGAGAATTTTGAGGACTATTTACAGTCAAAAGAGATACTATAAGCAAAAACAAATTAACAGTTGCAAAGAAATGTAAGTTTGGGGGCTATTTATAAAATATTACATATCGTTTTCAAATCTTTGAATGATTGTGCACCATTATATCTGACTTGTTGAAATCTTATGCCCCCTCTCGCAAGTTGCGTTCCAGTGCAAAACTTTTGTCGGCTGTACAAAAGTCAAAACATTCTTGGGGTGACAGATCTTTTGAAGTTGTGGCTCCACGCCTTTGGAATGATTTGCCTCTGTACATTCGTGAATCTCAAACTGTTTACTCTTTCAAGAAAAACTTAAAAACTCATCTTATGTGTATTGCCTATAAGGACTACTAACATTCATTTATGCATTTTTTTAAATCTTTTGTTTAGTATTATATTGCATTTGCTATTGTATTGTTATGCTATTGTATGATTTCTTGTTTACTGTAAAGCGCCTTGAGCCCTTCTTGGTGGACATGTGCGCATTATAAATGTTCTGTATTATTATTATTATTATTATTATTATTATTGAAATTTATCATAATGTGATACTCTAAGCACTTCACATTATTATCCCTGGTCATTGGACCAATATCAATCCTTAATTTCTCAGCTCTTTGGGGACTATACAGCTCTGTGCTGCCGTATTCAGCACAACTGAGGCTAAATCAAACGCAACGACCATGTCTACCCTCACAGGTACTCCTGCGTGAAGCAAGTACAGTATCGTCTTTGGCTTAAACGGACAATATCGTCACGATCAGAGCAGACTTTCAACAGGGCATGGAATCGGTGTCCTGGTTTTAGATAAACACAGATGGCTCAAAATTGCTGGCTCATTTATGCAATTATGGTAATATGACCTGATCATGTGGGGTATTATTTTCAGCCATTGAGTTAATCTAAAACTAGCACTCGGATTCCATGCTCTGTTGATCGTGACAATATTGTCCCTTTAACCAGTTCGCACCTGGAATAAAAAAGTTTTTCCGAACCCCGTGGCGGGTTTATTTTTACCGCACAAACACGACCAATGGTGCTCACCAGAGCATGACCGGGGAGACCGCGTCTTCCACCGTATACTTATGGCTCGTTGCCACGTCGACCGGGAATCTATACAAATATTCCCGAGAATCCTGTGGTGTGTTTAGACGCTCTCTGATCCGCTGTCCAAAAAAAAATTGCGTGTATACACGGCCTCCGACGCGAACTGGTTAAGAACACACACGCCACGGTCATGATCAGGATTCAAACACACATTCTTACAACTAAAAAAAAAAAGAAGTCTGATGCGAAGACCTCTCGGGCATGTCACCCCACTTGTTAAGAATATATTAAAAGTAAGTGTACATTAGGAGTTATTGGAACTGACCTAATTTATCTACAGACTGTACCACCCTGAAGCAAGTATACAGGGTCAGTCCAGCCATTCCAATCAGCAGAAGTAGTCCCATGACAAAACCTGCTTGCTGGATGGCCCAGGGCATACTGAGTAGAGATGTTCCCATCATTGTGTTCCATATAGAAAATCTGTAAATAAAGGTTTCATTTAGTAATATTTGTGTCAGGTGGGTTGGGTTGGGTACAATTGGGGTGAAGTGGGATGATTTAGGTTGGGGTGGGACGGGGTGGGTTGAGCTGGGTGTAGTTGGGTAAGGCTGGGGCAAGTTGGGATGGGTTGGGTACACAGGTTGGGGAAAGCTGGTTGTAGTGGGTTAAGTTGGGTAAGGTTAGTGCGGGGGGGGGGGGGGTGGTGGGATGGGATAAATTGGGTTGGGGCAAGTTTGGTTGTGTTATTGGGGAATTGGGTTGAGGTGGGTGGAGTAGGGTTTTGGTTTGGCTGAATGATGGGCAAGTTTGTGTTAGACTGAATTAGTTTGAGTTTGATTTTTGGCAAGACCAAAAGCTAGAATTTCCAGCAGAACAGCCAGCGTTCCAGGTGGAACTGTCCAACTATTTAGACTTTTGAGACGCTCAGTTAGGACACTCACATGGTTATAATGCTTCCCTGTTTTCCCTCCTTGTCTTTGAATGGCAACTCAACGGATAGAAGGAAAGGAGGTAGAACGTGGTCTGGAATTTCCTGCAAGAAATAAAATGGAGAAAAATAGAATTATAAGACACGCAAACTGTGGATTGGATATTTCATTCTAGACAATCGAGAGTTTTCATAAGAAGCTATGCTGGTTCTAGCTTTAAGCTATATTACACATTTAGTTAAATAAGAAGCTTAAAACCCTTCTGTGACTGCAAGGGTCAAAATCAGTCAAAATGTTGATATACTTGCCAAGGTATATCTAGTGCACTTAAAAGTCAAACATCGTCAAACCTTGTGTGTAATAAGTACATTTAGAGGTCAAAATGAGTCGACCGTTTTTGACTGGTAAAAGCATTGTCTTGTATTGTTGAGGGTGGTCAAAATGACAGTAAAAACCAGTCAACAATGCCCCTGTGTGCACATTTGGGTCAACAGTCAAGACAGGCAGTTGACTGGTTTTGACCATGTAGCTACCTGCCACAAAACGTCAGCTACAGTAGGAGGGTTAATGTACATTTCCAATGTTGTACTTTCCCTTTGGATGGCGTTATTCAGGCGTGTGATTGGGCAGTTTTGAAAAATCCACGTAAATTTTGCTGGGGGTATTGGGGCCGCTGTTGTGAACAGCGCTGGGGTGAAATCTAAAGTTCTGAGCGTTTGCTTTACTTTCCTTTATTGCTTAAATTTTTTTAATCTGGAGGCTCACAACGTTGCGACTTGTAAAAATCAAAAAATCCGGAAAAATCCGGAATAATTACACCTCTGAGTATTTGGGCATTACATGTTCTCAAAATGAGTTCCCAACTTACATAGATGGAGTCACTGTCACATATTTCTAAATGAAATACCTCTTACCAGAGTGTTGTCATTTTGGCTGGGGCTCCCAGCCAGTCGGCTATAGTAGCGATAACGGTTGAATGTGGCTGCTGTCCTTTCATCCAAGGCATGTTCTATTTTACCTTCATCTGTCACATAGGTCGGAACCGAGGAATAATAGAACGGTTTCCTGGATGGGGAAAATATCATAACTTTTTTTGCTTAACCCTAACCTTCCCAAATCTTCCAAAATCCTCTTTGCTAAAGTGAAGGATTGAGGTTACATGCTACATGCTCTTTGCTAAAGTGAAGGATTTTGGAGGATTGAGGTTATTAGGCATACTTGCCTTTCCATGGTACACGTACATCTATGTTTGTTGTAGTGATTGCAAGGTCAGTGCTTGGGTCAGTGGACACTGTTTATTGCTCCATGCATGCAGGGAGGGTCCCTGGCCATGTACATGTATCACAGATTAGAAACACATGTGTGCATACATGTCATGTGCTTGCTTTACTACTGAAGGATTTTGGCGGATTCAGGTTATGCATAAGCAAATGGCCTAAGGAGTTAGGGTTAATGTGCATTTTTTATTTCATAGCGCTGCAAACCATTAAGCATAGAGAAAGGCATGCTAACTTGCCGGTCGTTATTGCTAGCAAATGATGAGTCACGCAACAATACAAATCCATGGAGAACGCACACACGCGCCGCTCTGAATTTTCTTGCTAACTTGTGAAATGCACTTATGCTTAGGGAAGCCACCAAAAATAAATTAATTTTTAGTGCTATAGTTAGCATGAAAATTTACTTACCAGTAAGCAGCGCTGTGAAATTGGACCCTGGTCATTTCAAACTTTGTATCTGATTTCTTACTCAAATAAAATCGTTGTATCAGTGCAAAAACGTCGTATCTCCGAGTTACGACGTTTTTGCACAAAACCAGTTTGTGTCAGTGCAAAAAAGGTCGTATGTAACAAGTTCCCGGATGAATGCACAAAAGCAATGGCTGAGATACGACGTTGTTGCACAAACATTTTTTAATGTATGTAAATTTATGCAGATTGACGACGCGCTGTACATACGACCTTATTGCATTGTGAACATATGACGTTTTTGCATTGACACGACAAAATAGACCACTTTAGTTCCTGTTAACCCTCCTACTATAGCTGCACTTTAGTGGGAAGTTGCTATAGAGGTCAAAACCAGTCAACTGCCTGCTTTGACTGTTGACCCAAATGTGCACACAGGGACATTTTTGACTGGTTTTTACTGTCATTTTGACCACCCTGAACAATACAAGATGATGCTTTTACCAGTCAAAAACAGTTGACTCATTTTGACCTGTAAATGTACTTACTACACGTAAGGTTTGACAAGTGTTCGACTTTTTAAGTGCACTAGATATACCTTGGCAAGTACATCAACATTTTGACTGATTTTGACCCTTGTAGTAGTAGAAGGGTTAATCAGTGCTGCCCCACAATATGTCAGATGGCTGATCAGGGAGTCTGGGAAGCAGCGGTACTGATTGTAAAAAACATGAAGGGGTCTAATTACTACATGGAAGGAGTCAATGCAGAAATCGAAACAACCGTCCCTGCGTGCATCACCTCCATGGCCTTGCAAAAGTGTTTTTTAGTGTGCAAAATTGTGAACACCAAAATTGATGAGATATTCCTTACAAAAAAGAAACTCCGTCAATCCCTTCCCAATCCCTGCCCAATCCATTCCCTACTGGGCCCAATTTCACTGCGCTGCTTACCGGTAAGCAAATTTTCGTGCTAACCACAGCAGAAAAATTTGCTTAAACATAAGGCCGAGTAAAAAAAAAAAACCAGTTGATCGTCCACGCCCGCATCCTTTTTTGAGGCTGCATCCTTTTTTTAAATTAAAAAAAAAAAATTAATACTTGTCCACAAAAAGAGTAAATTTTTCATGTATTTTTACTTGGGTTTAACAAAATACATCAAACATTGTTTAACATGAATATTTTTACTCAACTACTTGTTCGATAGCTATAAAAAAAAAGTTGGCGGTGACTTCAAACTGAAAAATTGGTGGCCATTTTGAGTTTAAATGCTTGGCGGCCATCTTGGAAAAAAATAAAAAATAAAAAATAAAAAGGCCCTCATCCTCCTCTTTTTGAAAAACCAGGATGATCAACTGGTATTTTTTTTTATTTGGCCTAAGCGTATTTCACAGGTTAGCAAGAAAATTCAGAGCGGTGCGTGTGTGTTCACCATGGATTTGTACTGTTGCATCGCTTACAGCTAGCAATAACGGCCGGCAAGTTGGTGTGCCTTTCTCTGTGCTTAACGGTTAGCATCGCTTTGAAATGAAAAACATACAGTAAGCAAAAAATCAGCTGCTTAGCGGCTCCATGAAATTGAGCCCTGTTCCTATGAATATTGTACCTGCGTTTACTGTCACCACTTGCCGTGTTGCTACCGATGTTAGTACCCGATACACCTGATAACTGGGATCCTGTAATGTTAGTTTTGAACTTGGAAAATCTGCAAAGAAATACGTCAAGAGTATCACCGGGTCACATGTCATAGATAAGCTGAAAAATACAAACATAAGAGTCTAAAATACTCATAAATATTCACTCATTACCTCTGACTCATTCATGGGCTCAAATCTACTGTGAACATGGAGGGGGGGTTGAAGTCAGATGAGGGTGCAAAGCGAAACAAAAATGGCATATTGCGCATTTGGGAAAGAATGTCGTATCCGACCGCCACTTTTTAAGTTTTTTTTTTTTTAAATTTTTTGCAACCACTAACCAGTTAAAAAATGATTCTATCAATTTTTGGGGGTACAGAAAGTGAAAACTATCTTTAAAATCCACTTTTATGATGGTTTTCGGACTTTATTTCCCTTCTAAAAAAATTCTCCCCTTCAGAAAATAGAAGGATCCTATTATTAATTATAGTTGCCACTGTGCATGTACAATGACTGTGTTGGTCACTAATGGGGGAGTTGACAAGATCAGACTGACATGACTGAGGAAGTCATCGTATAACAAAAATGCCTGATTTTTCATGAAATAAATATCCTGGAATAATTTGAAGTAGGGTTTTCAGTTCGTACATGCTTGACCGAAGCCCTCCACACGCACAGCGCATTGCCCGCAACAAAAAACATCAAAATTTTAAATCAAAATCTTTTACTACTTTTACCTGTCGAAATCTTACATATAATAGCTCATTGGAAAGCTTATAGTTTCAGCTATCCAACAATGTACATAAAAAAGCAATCGGAAGTACATGCAAAAGCCTAGGTTTTTATGAATGAACCACTCTCGTCCCGCCCAGCCTTTCGCGAAGTGTTCCGAGATCGGGCGCATTCGGCCCGTAAAATTTGCTGTGCTCTGCTGAGGGCATCCACTTCGGAGCTGTCTCCGCGCCCGAATACATTGTGATTTACATGAAAACGGGTTTCCCTATTGAGTCAAAGGGCTCCTTTACATACCCATGCTTGCTCGATCTCCGTAACTACTCTACAACCGAAGTTACGAAGAGATAAAAAGTAAACACCGTTTTTTCGAGGTGAAATCTTCAAGTTGAAAGGTAAGAGTGGTGTCTGAATGAATTTTACACCTCTTTTCTATCATATGTGAAAGTTTTGAGCCGTAACTGTGTTTAGTTTTGAGCGGAGTGTGTATTTTTTACACCCTTTCAAAAGCTCTTATGAGGGAAATGAGCACGAACGCTGTGCATGTGTATCACGGTGTGTGTAGGCTGATTCAACGGTTTTTGTGCCATTAGGGATGTACACAGTGTATGGACAGTCGGGCTTCGTCAAATGCTGTATACTTGATTAAATAAAACAGGATTCCTCAAAAACTACTCGTCCGATTTTCTTGATTTAAAAACCATTAGATTTCTTTCAAGACCTTTAATTTGATATAAATATTGAGCATATTGGTTTAGGAATAATTTTTCACCTGAAAACCCTATTTGAAGTATATGTCCATTATCATCCATATGTTCTCCACCTTACTAGGTAGGTAAGATTACATTATTGGTTATATTGAATGAGAAAAAGTGGCGGTCGGATACGACATTGGACTCAAATTTCAATGGAGCTATGAAACTCAGGACTCGGTCTCAACATCGAGAACTCAAGACTAAAAAATCAGGGGAATATGGCAAATTGGCAAAGACACACAAAAAAACAGTACATTAACCCTCATACTACAAGGGTCAAAATCAATCAAAATGTTGATATACTTCCCAAGGTATATCTAGTGCACTTAATGTCCAACACTGTCAAAACTTTACGTGTAGTAAGTACATTTACAGGTTAAAATGAGTCGACTGTTTTAGACTTGTACTGTTGAGGGTGGTCAAAATGACAGTAAAAATCAGTCAAAAATGCCCCTGTGTGCACATTTGGGTGAACAGTCAAAACAGGCAGCTGACTTATTTTGACCTCTATAGCTACTTGCCACTAAAGTTCAGCTACAGTAGGAGGGTTAACCCTCCTACTTTTGTTACCTTTTTCATACAAGTTGATGCACCATTTGAAACCATTTGCTTTTGTGGCTTTGAATGGTGAAATAACTGTGTACAGTATTGATTTCCCCCAAATGGTTTTGAATGGTAGGTCAGCTAATACAAAACCTTGTTTGGATACTTCTAAGCGGTGAATCAATGGACCCTCTATGCATTTGAATGGATTTGAATGGTAGATCCTCCACCTGGATCTCTAAAATTGGTAATTACAGTTGCTTGTTCTTTTCTTCTAGTTGTCCCGTCCTGGCAATATCAACATCTACGAGTGATGAACGTTCATCGTCCTCTGTCTCTGACTGGGCTGGGCCAACCACAGATCTAAGACGCCTGCTTGCTTCTGGGCCATGGTGAACAAGTAGTGGTGTTTTTTCGCTGGACGTCATTATTCAGCTGCCTGTGCATGGATGGAAGATCAGTATATTTATCGTAAATTTGTAACAACAGATAGAAAGCACTTAACCCTAACTACCCCCAAACCCATCTAACTCCAACGGCTGGTTGTGTTGTATTTTAATGGACTCAGTACTGCATAGCCCAGACAGGGATACTTTACATGGTGCCGGGTGTCCCACTTCCATCTAAGTCCAACAGTTGGGTGGTTGTGTGACTGTTGACTATGGAGGATTTTTGGGAAAGAATGTGGCAGTTGTATTCTACATTCTTTCCAATGTCAGTTCCATAAATAAATAAAAACAATTCTGACCTATGACCTGTAACTCAAATTTGCCCAAAACTATCCCAAAAAATAAGTTGTCAAATTGAATGATTCAATAAGTTAGACCTAGCCCCATTCTAGGGCCAATACACTGGACTCCCTCCGTATCCTTAGTCCTAGGCCTAGCCCCACATGTACAAAAATTACCAATTTTTCTTTATTTTCAACTTTTGATGTGCTAGGCTAATTATTACAATCTAAAACTTAGTAATTAGATAACCTTGCCCAAGCAGACACTTTTGGCATAAAATCCATTATTCTCACTTTCATGACATTTTTGAAACATTTTTGAAAAAACAAAAAAACAATAATATTATTAGGCCTAATAACATTTAAATTTCACCAAAATTACCAATTTCACAATAGTAAACTTTAATGTCAAAAGTGTCTGCTTGGGCAAGCTTACCTAATCACAAATTTTTAGATCATAATAATTAGCAGATCAAAAGTTGAAAAATCGCTCCATTTTTGTACATGTGGGGTTATTTAATATTAGGCCGCTTGCCAAGGATAATGGAGGGAGTCCAGTGCCCCGGCCCAGTGGATTGGCCCTAGAAATTATGGGGCTAAGTTAGACTTTTTTATTTTCAACTAACTTTTTCAATTTATTGAGTAAATTCCACATAAAATGATGTGATAAAACTAGTCCACTGTTTTAAGATTTCCCATGTTACTTGGAAATTGTATTGTTTATGATACTTATTTTTTTTAAATAGTTTTTCACGAAACTGGTTCAACAGCAGATAACTGACAGTCTGTACCGGAAGTGGCTACGTTACGCCACAAAACCATGTAAAAATCTTAACTTCTGTAATGCAAACTAACCTCTCTTATAAAAGTAGACAAATAAACATATTATATGCGGCTCAAATAAACATATGCCAACACGAACTCGAAACAAACACCATCCGTAAACCATCAATCAAGCCAAGTAACACTATAACAGCTGATTTGGGTTGCTTTTTTGGGGTCATCGGTGTCCAAAGTCTACCAAAAGCCTGGTGCGCTACTGTACTGTTATTCATATTTACATCATTAGTAATGACGTCTGGGTTATCGCCTGGTACACTCGATAATCGAAACACGTGCATAATTATGATTAAAATAAATCACAATATCGAATAATTCAGCGAATAATTTGAGTTGGCTGATCCGAGCAAATAATTAGCAGTAGTGCCCACGCTGATGGATGGTATTAATAAAAATTTTGGGAGAATACACTTTCCTAAATTCAATTTTTATAAAAATGAATTAAAACAATCTGAAGGTAGCATATTCATTATTTTATAATTCGTGGGATCCTGGAACTGATGTATGTTTTGAGCTTGGAATCGGCAAAGAAATAATGTCAAGATGCTCATCAGCTACATATCATTTGACATGACCCTCTTGTACTTATAACCATGGAGGATTTCCTTCCTCCATGTTACCAGTGTTGGAGCGAAGGCCGGGACCCTCAAGGCCAATGCCATGATTATTATTATTATTATTATAAAACAAGTCACGTGTCGAATCTACTGTGATTGTGACAATACTGCCCCTTTGAACGGGATTCTAATTATTTTGGGCCAAATGGACAATAATGGAGCATGTTTGAGCATTACACAAAGGATGCGCTATTAAATGTCCAAACGGAATGTAAAATTCAACTTTCAAATTATTTTTTGTCCCCGGCTTTGAGCTCTTCTGCCGTGTGACGTCCCTACTTTTTTTTAATAGAAATTGTGGGTCCCGCCGCTCCTTTCCCCATCCCCCTCTTCCGGATTCGTCAGTGCTGTCACTTTTCAAGCAGTTCACTGAAACATTCAACAGTGTGCAGCAATTTGTGTCAGATGACTTCCCTATTATGCCGCGCAAAAGGTCGCCAGTGTAGTGTTTACAATTCATTCAGATGATGACAATAGCCCCCTCTTCAGGGCTCACACTACCAGCCAAGCTACGCTTAGTAACAACCGCTCTTCAGTGTGTTCGTTCACTCGGTCGTGCCTATACGGTTCGTCGAAGCTAAAGGACGGATGGTTTATTCTTGATACAAACCCCAAATAACTGTATGCATGTACACGGACCGGGACCAGCATTCCTAATCCTGTATACTATTTCCAGATAAGCTCGGTGAATTTGGTGGTGTTTCACCTGTTTCTTCAACGCAATGAATCTAAAAATATTGTACGAGATGATGGTGACTTGCAGGTGTTCATGAAAAGCCGACGGGTTGTTCTACGGGTTAACACTTGCGATTTGACGGTCAGCTTTTCATGTTAAGCAACCATTATAGCCGTGTCTGCATGGCAAACTTTCCCCAGGTACATAATTATACATGTTCATGGCACTGACTTGACCCCTTCAAGATGTGGCATAACACTTCGAGCAAGTCGTCTGCGCCACAACAGAGGAACCAAGCCAGTGCAGGTAGTGCTTTACTTCATAAAGGAAAGGCAACCAGTACGAAGTGAGTTCAAAGATCTATACAACCCCCTCTCACAAACGGTCTCCGTTCTTTGTTGTTAAGGGCTATTATACTTTATCCACAATTATTGTACCACACAGGCAATTATTTTATTCATTTCACCAATTATTTTATTCATTTCACCAATTATTTTTCATAGTAAATTTAATCACAATGACTGTTTGTGCCGCGATTTTTTCAATTTTTCATTCTAAAATTATATTTCTGAAAAAAATAATTATTCAACAGTTCAAGGATAATTGTCTAGATCAATTCATGTAGGAGAAATATTTTACTATTATGCCTGCACCTTTTATACAGAAACAGTTATCTTTTACAAACAAGCTTATTTTATTATGACATGACAGATTACACATCTATATTTATTTATTTATTTATTTTGTGGACCACGTTTTGCAGTTTTGTACATTATTCTCTTTGTTTTTGTTCAACTTATTGGATGGCAGCCATTTTATCGTTTACTTCATCTCTTCATTCCATATCATTTGTGTATCAAATTTGTGTATCCATATCAATCCAGGCATGATACTAAAATATATTTTCCACACAAAAAACGTTTATTTTTCAGGACACCATAATGAGTGAATCTCTTCAACTGTACTGTTTATTTCAGTTTTATTCAGAAAACCCTTCCTTCTGAGTTCAAACATTTACACAATTTGATATTTTTTAAATCTAAAAATTAGATATTGTCAAGTGCTTTCACGATTTTAACGTTACTAAACAAAAACATGATAAACAAAACGGTCGCGTCCTTTTTATCAACAAACAAAAAGTTGCAAAGAGAACAGTCAACTCGTCATTATATACTACTCCATTCTTATGAGGCCATGTCGAGTACCAAAGCCTCACTTGTTACTTTGGATACGATTTCCCATATCAATATCAATGTAAACTGACCCGGTTGACCTCATACATAAAGCTATCAGTGGAGGCGTTTTGATATTTTCTGGTCGGCGATGTTTATTTTGTTAGTACTATAGTAGGGTATGTTTTACCCAACGATACCTGAAATTCAGATGACCAACCGTTATACTGGTGTACAGAGTGAGGATAAAACAGTTTTTCAAAGACGTTTCCCTCTTTCTCGCCTGTGAAAAACGGGAGGAAGTGTATAATTATTTTATCAAGCAGATCCAGGGGTGTAGCTAGGGTTGGTTCAGTAGAGGGGGTTGTTGGGGGGGGGGGAGGGAGTAATTTAAGGAGGTGCTTCAGGAGGCACACTTGCCCCTATAGGGAATGTGTAGATGTTTTTCGTAGGGAGTTTTGAGAAGGAGGCGGTGCACCTGAGGACACATGACTCGGTTGGGCGCACGTAGAATTCAGTAGGTCGGGCTGGGATTATCACCAATAGTTTTTTGTTTTTTACATTGCCTAAAACCTTACCAAATCCTCCAAAATCCTCTTTGCTAAAGTGAAGGATTGAGGTTACATAAAGTGAAGGATTATGGAGGATTGAGGTTATTAGGCATACTTGTCTTTCCATGGTACATGTACATCCATGTTTGTTGTAGTGATTGCAAGGTCAGTGCTTGTGTCAGTGGACACTGTTTATTGCTCCATGCATGCAGGTAGGGTCCCTGGCCATGTACATGTATCACAGATTAGAAACACGTGTGCATACATGTCATGTGCTTGCTTTACTTCTGAAGGATTTTGGAGGATTCAGGTTATGTGTAAGCAAAATGGGCCTAGGGAGTTAGGGTTAGCCAATGTACGTATACGTCAAATAGTGTCGGGCGAGTCGTTTCCCTAAAAGAAGGCTTATACGGTTCATTAAAAGTCTAACAAGATGGCTGCTAGTTGACAACAAAAGATCGAACTGAACGGAATATCGATCATGGAAGCATAACACACCGTTATTATTGATTGTGATGTTGTCGTCTATTACGATAAAATGGTGGTTATGACAAGATTACATGATGCTAATTGTCTGGGGGTGACTTTTTCTCGCGTTTGGGATGGTTTGAGTTCGTCATAATGGCCGTGTCCCCACACAAATGTACCCATTGAGTCATGAACAACATTTAAAGGTACTGTAAGCAATAGAATTGGAAATTAAAAAAAAAAATTAATTAAAAAAAATTAAAAATCCCAAATGCTCGAGTTATAATGTGAATCTTACTAAAGCAGATGATAGTATCAATGTTTCATTGAACAATATTTGTTTGATTTTTCAAATTTGAAACGGCGCAAACAAAACTGTAACTTTACATATTTTTTCACAAAAAAGCGGATAAATTTATTGGTCATCATATTTCTGACAAACGTTTTCACATACAATTATACAATTTTCAGGTTATGTAAGTACAAAAATAGGGGTTATTTTGGACACTCAACTGAGTCAGCGACACCATCCCGAGTCAACATTCATTGACTTGTACAACAATCTTGTAGGGAGAAACGCAAGCAAATTTTGCGACACTTATGAAAACACGTTCACTTCATAGTCAATTTTTTTTTTCAGTCGGCACCTACAAGCCATACGAGAAGCAGCTAGCTTCTTTATTTAGTATTTACACATTGGCTTTTATGTTATTTGTTCGTGAAACACGTCAGATTCGTTTGGATGGGACTTGGCGTCTGGTGTCCATGTTCTTATTAATAAAGAAAGTTTACACCATTCGTACACATAATGTTTGCGTACTAAATTGATATTACGAAATGTCTGAAAAGTAAGAAAGGAACAGAGTAACAGATGGGAAACTGCGTGTGAAATATCGCAGACGGCAATCAACAGTCCGAAAATTCAACAACATGCCGCACCTGTCCGACGACGCAGAAGGATCGTGCCCGTAGGCTAATTATATATTTTTTTCTCAGAGGTGGGGTGAAGTCTAGGTATCCGAACAGAACCCTTGGATGTCAAAAACACCTTCTGCCTCACTTTGGAATTACTTACCTGCATCCTGCTAATTGCTCCCTAATTCAAAAGAAATATCATCTACTTTCTATGTGACTCCTACCTGTTCCTCTTCATTCCTCTATTACGGCTACGTGGCCTTGTGATGGGCAACCTTTAGAAAATGTTTCGATCCTGTAGTAAAAAATATAATGTTCTTTTAATGCTTCTGACTTATTTCTAGGGTCAAAGCCGAGGAATGGGAGACATTGCGTGGATGGAGAGGAGACTACGACGCATGTGATATTGAATCAATAGGTAAGACGTCTACGGGGATAATGGAGTGGGTGTATTTTTGTCCCATTTCCCCTAGTACTCCTACAAATTTCCTCCCCTATAATATATTGTTAAAACCTGCAAAACTGAGGAGTTGAACAAATACATAAAAAGGGCATTAATATTTATTCTTTCATATAATGCTCACCACTCGATCATGCCATTTTAACACCCTAGTTTTTCTTTTTAAAAAACTATTGCCAAGAGAGCCAATGAATAGGTAATTATTATTTTTTGAGTGCAAGGTGTTCAAAATATTGTCAGTACATCAGTGTTTTCTTTTCACGGTGAGGTAATCAACAGTTCACCAGGCCCCCTAACATGGGACGGTTATCCGGTTAACCGACCGAAACTGCACCAACCGTTTATAAAAATTTGCTAACCGACTAACCGTAACCAATATTTAAAAAATACGGCCAACAATTTTGGAAGAATTTTGCCGCCCATTTTGTTGTCATTTGCCGACGATCTAGTTTGTGTGGCCGTCAGATACGGCACAACGTAATAAAATGGAAATATTTACAGGTTGGTTGCTTAATGTGTATCTTAGTGATTTCAAAGAGAGTAAGCCATGGGCGGATCCAGAACATTTTTTAGGGGGGCTGAGAATAAAAAAAATTACTTTTCAGTACTACAAAAATTACAATGAAATAATCAAAGGTAGAGAAAAACAAAGCACACTGTGGGAATGGGAGTGCGTTCTCCCCTCCCCTTCCCCCCTCTCTCTCTTTTTTCTCTCCCCCCCCCCTTTTTAATTTTTTAATATTTTTTTTAACGATTTTAGGGGGGGGGGGGGCTACTGCCCCCTTAGCCTCCCCTGGATCCGCCAATGTAAGCATACTCATAGAAGCAGTTTTGCCAACATTACCGATGATGTACCTTCCCTTCAATGTATATCTTGATTCAAAGAGAGTAAGCATACTCATAAAGCAGTTTTGCCAACATTACCGATGATGTACCTTCCCTTCAATGTATATCTTGATTCAAAGAGAGTAAGCATACTCATATAGAAGCAGTGTTGCAAACATCACGAATGCTGTACTTTCTCTTTAAAAGTACTAACCTTTTTACATAGCCATTTACCATTGCTCCACCGCCTAATGCATTTCAACCCACTCAATAGAGTATTATGACACTGTAGCCGCCCCATGATTACAATGACAGCTCAAACACTTTCCTCACTCCCTGAATCAACACAATAATAGTCAGCGATTATGTACATTATTGGCCATTCATTAACTCTTACAACGCTGATGTTTTTACCTGCAGACATTGACTCGTGGTCGAAAAAACACAGCCAGAGGGGAAAAGGTGAGAGTGAATCATAGACCTACAACACAACAGTCATCAGAATGGAAAATGTATTCATTAATTCGTCATCAGTTCTTTCTCCCAGGCCCTTTTTCCGTTCTTTTATCATTTTTACTCACAGTACCTATATCAATATATCCGCGATTGGTATAGACCCTAATTAAGTTCATGATTCAGTCTAGTCAAATAATATCGATTGAGAAAAACTGATCAGAGTGTATCTTTAATCGGCATAATTATTTTATGACAACAATTACACAGCTTTAACAGTGAACGATTTCGCTTGTTTCGCGTAGCAAAATGCTGCACAATATTCACATTTCGCTAATCAAAATTAATATAACATGCGCAAAAACTATAAATAAATACCAATTCTGTGTGAAAATGTTGCTTTGCAATTAATTGTTGATCGAAATCGTTAAATAAGTATATAATGGAGGCATTTTTAAAGCGCTCTTATACGACGTATCAGAGCGCTGTACATTATTACCCCTGTTCATTAGGCGCATAAATCATTCCTGAAACCATCTCAGCTCCCTGGGGAGTATACAGCTCAATTGCTGCCATTTCGGTGTATATGGGCTAATCAAACACAACAACCAACTCTGCCCTCACAGGTACCGATTTACCCCTGGGTGGAGAGAAACAATTATGGTAAAGTGTCTTGCTCAAGGACACAAGCACCATAGTTGCGGTTGGGATTCGAACCCACATTCTGACGACTCAGCCATCAGAACACAAATCCGATGCACTAAACCGCTCGACCATGGCACTCCATGTATTAATGGAGTATTAAATAAGTTGAAACTTTCTCGGGTCAGCAGATTATTTAGGTCCTAGACCCTATCTTTATCCTGAAGTCATATTCTAGGCCTATCTCACCAGAGCAGAGTACAAATTCGCTCCATTGAATCGGGAAGATGAAAATGAATAGATTTGTTCAGTGGATGACATTAATTCCTGCTTGATATTAACCCTAACCCTCCAGGGTATTTTGGCTAGAAACCCTGCCAGACGCATCAGATTGCATCGTTTGTCAAAGTGACTTGACTGCCCAATGCAGCAAGATCCATCTTGTCACAAATCTCAAGGCCGAACTGCCTCAGAGTCTGTGGTCACCAAACGCAGCAGAATACAACTCTGGCATTGTATTAATGGGACCAGCTCTCAATAGAAACAGACTTGGCTGCTTATGCACTGGTGTTGACAGCTAAATCCATCAAAGTGCATCAGACTTTTCCAGCTGATGCACTCTGCTGCGTCTGGCAGGGTTAGGGTTAATTCACTTATGAAACAAACAAACAAAATAATTAAAGCAGTGTAGAAAGAAAAAATGGAATCTCCACACGCGTTGAATACTGACTCACTCGCCTCTCACGATAATAAATTATACAACACTACACAACTGAGTGTTAGTTATGGCGACCTATGACATTAGCGTTGCTGCATATTAATATGTTAAAACTTAAATAACAAGTAAAGTGAATTAGCCTAATACTGGCGTTATTGACTCGAACTTTGCACCTTTACATAGTTTATTGGAAAACGGAAATAGCTTGAAGGCCCGACTTAATTCATAATTATTTAGTGACACCCCGTTTATATGTAACTGTATGCTTAATTTTAGCAAACATAATTTGGAGTTACTATGTAGGGTTGAAAAAAATACAATGTAAACAGTTTTATTTCCTCATTGTATGACACCAAGGGCTGAATGTTCATTCGCCAAATAATTTGAGAAAAAAAAGAAAAAAAATTGGAACACTTTCCTCTTGCACTGCAAACAACAAGAGTGTTAAAACTACACCGTTGTGTTTATTATACTGGCATTTGTTGTTTAAATTGTTGGAGTGTTAAAAGAACTTGTATCAATCTTCTAAATTACCCTCTTGTATACTTGGTATTATTTTCTTAAGATTGTTTGTCTCGTCATAACTTGCCACTTGTAAGTCGCCTGTAGATGGGAGGCCTACCTAGAACAAGTTATTTTTGAAGTGTTAGTCCACTTTTCGTCAAAACGTATGCCTGTATACTCTTTTCCAACCCTGCTTCCCCCACCAAACGTTTACAGCAACTATAGCTGAAATATGTCATTGATGATGAAACCACACAATCGTTGGACCTATATCATAAGGGTATATAACGACCCCCTACATCCCGATATCATATAGCCAAATGTAAATGTATGATCAATGTTTTAGTAATGTGTGTAAAAAAAAACACATTTCATTGACTTTTTCGAAATTGTTTTAATTTTCTAATTTGAAAGACCTTATGAATTTAGAAATTGTTTTATTCTACAGACACTCCAAAGGAAGAATGGCAAACCTTTCTCTGTTGGAATACTACCCGCTGCTCGACAATCCCTGACTTTGATGATTTCGTCAGCGATAGTCTTTCAGCTAACATCAAACCGGCTCCCCTTAAACCGGATCCAAAAAGTGCGCCCCAAACGGCCGGCAGTAGCTCACCAGTCAAGCACGTCAAGTCGAGTAAGGCACCAAAAACTAAAAGTATTCCCAAAGTATTCGTTTGCAAGACGGAAAATAATGAATCCGATGAAGTTAAGGGTTCTGGTAAAGAACGCACAACGTTTGATGTTGACTCAGAAGAGTGTGGAAGTTCAGTAGTAGGTTGTGCAATTTCGACAGCATATACAGAGTCCGAGTGCACACAGGCTTTGGATAGAGACGACTCCAAGAGCAATGCAAGTGCTGGCCCGTGTTCTAATGCAGATGGTGACAGTAAAGTGCCGAGTGGTGCCTCCGTCCGACTGAGTGGTGTCTCCGTCCGACTGAGTGGTGTCGTACGGAGTGCACCGGTCTCAAGACCACCGGATAGGACGGAGAAGAAAAGTAGAAAAATTGCCTCTGCGAAGTCAGCGCCTGACAGCGAGACTAGAACTACGCAGATGCGCCGTGCAGCAATACGGGAATCGGCCACAAAATCATCACTGGATTTGAAGCGACTCACGCTGGACATCTCGGCACCGCCCTCACCTCCCAATGCGAGACTTTCTTATTCGAATTCTCCCCATGGAGCCGGGGAAGAAACTGGAAATCTTACACGGTCTCCTGTTCACAGAGATTCTACCGAACCTCAGGTACATTTATCAGCAAGAGGTACACCGGACGATACGCATCATTCAGCGACCGACAAATCAGCGGTTCTCAGGTTGGTCGCGGAGAGACTGAAACGGAGCAACGCGTCTTCTAAACTCGGCTTCGATTTGCCGAACGCGGGCAATATGAGCGTGGGTGACCTCCTCGCCAGCAGCCGGCGGATCGTCCACCGCCGAGGTCCAGTGGGTGACAGCGAACGTGATCCGAACGTCTACGCAGCTCTGATCGGTGGTATCAACCTCACCACCGAACACGACGATACTCTCAATCCTTGGTCCCAGGGAGGCAGCAATGCACCCATGGACAGTGCAATAAAGTCCGCCGGAGCATCCGACCCACATCACGGCCCCCAAGGGGTCACCCAAAACGGTTCTAGAACTAAGGATACCACAAGATCAATTCTGCCATCTCTGTCGGGCACCAGAAGCCCCAGTTCTGGGTTGTCATTAATAAAATCTTCTCCTGTTGATAGTACGTCTTCTGGAGATAGCGTAATGATACGGCAGGCCTCGCCAGGAGGAAGCACCGAGTCATCTGAGGATGCAAGCTTGATGAAGGTTGGTGATTTCTCATTTCTTAACCTACTCATTCAAAATAATAATCTTAAAATCTTTGTTTCAGAATTGTTTGTTTCAAAGACTATGAAAAATTGTTGGATGGCGTGAGGGGGAGAAACAAAATACCATTGTATTATCGCTTGTGTGCTGTAGTCGTCTTCACTTCATAACATGAACTATGATATTTATGGCATCATACCCGTTGTAAGTTAAGTTTAGAGCGGAATATGACGCATTTCGTCACATGGCAACGGAAATAACACACCTTTTGCGAGACCACGAAATAATCTGCATGAATACCTCAGATCAAAACGGTCTGGGAGATTCTTTCCTCATCGCCAACGGTAACTTTAAGAATGAAGTTGAACTTGACTGCATGTACGGCTTAGTCGTGAGCCTAGACGTATTGTGACTGTGCAGTGTGAATAGATTTCTAATAAATATCTTGGTTCAAGACTAGATGTGTCCAAGGGATGTGAAGGCCGGGTGGGCGGGGACTAGTGCCAAATTTGGATTGATATTTTATGATATTGTATATAACCGCGGCTTGCTATTTAAGACATTTTATTTTGTGTACAGGTTAATTTTCATAATTGTCGATACAAATCGATACAAATGTTTTATCCATCTTCACCTTCGTTATCGTCATCAGAGTCAGCAGCGAATTCTTTCCAAAAGCTGAAAAGACTGTTTTAATTTTGTTTCCATGGAATTTCTGACTTGACTCACAATGGCGATGTTTTTTAATCGCGATATATTTTTTTAATCGCGATATATTTTTTTAATCGCGACTTGCCGATATCTCGATAACTTAAAAAGGTTCTCGATATCGTAATCGAATAAAAAAAGGTATCGCGATATTCGATATTATCGTGTTATCACCCAAGCTTACTCAGCAATACGGTGGCTTTGTAAGTCCATCACAAGGTTGAAGTGTTTGGCGGCGTTTCATATCTTTCCAGATCCTTTTCATTTCAGTAAGCGTTCACCTCTTGCATTATCACTCACTTTGGTTTGTATTGATTCATCTAATATGCCCAAGATTGCACAGTACACACCACACAAGAGTGGGGAACAAACTGCTTAACATTTATTGGCGATTTTGGTCAGTCATCTCTTCACATGTACTGTACATGTTTTGAACGATCTAGGTATACAAAACACCACTGATTTTTTATTTTTTTCGTTTTTCTATAATGGTTGAGAGATCACTGTCAATAAACCTTTTTTCAGTCAAAACATTGAACAAAAATAGCCATTCTGTCTGAGGTAGGCTTGCTTTTAATATATATAATAAAATTATATAAACTAAAATCAAATAATTTTGCTAAGCAATAAATATTCTGTTTGGCAACTTCATGAACTAATCCTTTATCTAGTCTGAATACGCATTATTCCTCTTTCACCAAAAAGTGTATTGAGACTAGTGAGCGCTGGCACTGCCTGACAAAACGACTTATAAACACGTTTACTATTTCTTTTTGATGCATGTTTGTTGTGTTTTATAGGATTTTCTGGGATTGAGCATTTTTCCTGTGGATAAATTACTATGAACAAACTGCTTACTATTTATGATGCTGCACATGTCATCAGTCGCTGTTAACAAAATAGCGCCCTCTGCCAAACTGTGCCAGGCAAATGCTGTGTTGTTGTTGTTGTCAATGGCAGGGGCCATTTCGATGTTTTTTTAGGTTGACTTCTTTTGGGCATTTTCAGAAATCTATTCCGTTGATAAGTGAAAAACAAATCAAATAAAATCCAAACAAACATGGTGTCCCTAAAATGTCCCTATATTTTGTTTCATTTTATTTCGAAAACTGCCAGATAATCCAGAAATGCCAGAAATGTGATTTCAAAATATTTATCTACCTTCCGAGATATTTGTATGAGATTTGGTTCACGGAATTTGAAAACAAAGGTATTTGTGTAACACTATTGTGCTTTGTGTGAGCCGTTTCATGATTTACATCTGACAGAAAATGTGAGAGGGAATATCGTATGTAAACGACTGTTACATGTATGTATTTATTTTATATTACCCTTTGGAATGTAGAAGACGCTTCAATGTGCAATATCGAGATGTGATCCAGATGCTGCAGTACTTCCTAAGGGTAACATGTCCCAGGTATTAAATAGATTCTGGCTTCTATTACTGTCTACTAATCCTTAACCAATTATTCTCTAACATCCTTAGTGGGTTGTTTATTTGAAATTCCTTGAGGTTGAAACTAGACAATACTTATGCAAACGAGCATCAACAGTGGACGGAAATCCCGGGGGGATGGGGCATGTTGTCCCCCTAACATGTTTGACAAAAGGACGGTAATGGAAGAGACCTTAATATTTATGCATATTGTCCGCCCCTTTAAAAATCTTATCAGAGCGCACAAATTCTTACATTATTCAATTGTACACTCTTAAAACTAAAATGTTGAATCAACCTTTTAAGAGTTCGGTGAGTGACAACACTTTATAAAGTTAAATTCAACTCAAAGCAAGTGTTGAGTTAACACAAAGTCAAGTTAAGTCTAACTTTATCAATGTTGATTCAACACTTTCAAAAGTTAAATCCAACTTTATAAAGAATTGTCACTAACCGAACTCTTTAAAATGTTGATTCAACACTTTAGTTTTAAGAGTGTAGGCCTGTCTTTTAGTTTTATAAAACAAATCTGTCAAATCACCCCGTGCCTATACAGACCTACATCCCCGCTACCGTCGCACGAAACAAACTTAGAAACATTTCGTCGGGGATCAAGGTTGTGGTTCTGCTCTTGTACCATCCCCCAATCGTATCAGAAACCTCCCCTATACTAAAGAGATCGTAAACCATTGTAAATTAAGAAATTACTAACTAATCAAAGTTTTACATATACAACTCAATTTGTTGTCTTAAAATTGCTGCTTAATTAAAGACGGATAACGGAGCGAAAAGAAGGGTTGAATATGTCGAGCCGAAGTCGACGAAAACTAAGGTAGGATCTGCAAATGATTACTGTGTGATGGGCGGTAGGCAGTCTCTTCCTTCCTCCATGGTCGAACACACAAGAGCTGCATTAACAATTTGAAATGTTTTGAGTGATGCTTTATTTATCCTTTTGAGTGATCTTTCTTTAATTCCTTTAATACTAATACCTTTATACTTTGCTTTTTCTCAGTATAATGAAACCTTAAAGTACATTTACTTCCTTAATTCCCGAGAACTCAGTAACACTCTTGTAGCTTCAGTGATCTTCCTTAAAACCGTTTTTCTTCCTTCTGCGCATTGAAGCAATAGCAATATACGTAATACAATGGAACATTTATAATTTGTATGGCGTCATTAAACCCCTTGTCTCTGTTTTAAACTCTTGCATAGCCTCTTAAGTCCATGTACGTAGTTTGCTCTTCAGCCCTTATATGTATAGATTACGGGCGCAAATTTTACATTGTCTCATTCATTTATTGGGGGAAAATTAAAAAAAGACAAGAAAGAAATCTCAATTTGTGAGGAAAAAAAATCCCAGATAATTACTCTAGTGGAAGACCTACACGATCCACGTGTCTGCTGTGGTCCCAGTGGGATTCGAACCCAGGTCCAAAGAGTTGAAAGGCGAGGAAACTAAAGCTATATGATAACCTGACATGCATGTAGTTTGTGCTATCAAGCCAGTATTCCAGTACAATGTCTAAAAGTACCTTAGATCTACTCCTTCAGGCAGCGGCGTAGCCAGGACTTTTTCCGTGGGGGGGGGGGGGTTGCTTTTCAGTGGGGCCCTGGGGGTATGGGTTTTTCCTTTTCTCTTTCTTTTCTTTTTTTGGGGCACTACCGGTATGGGGATTTTTTGTGGGGGGCACCTGGGGGGGGGGCCACTGGAAACTTGTGGGGGAACGTGCCCCCAGGCCCCCGTGGATAAGCCGTTGTCTTCAGGTCACCTAAATCTGTCATTTTGCATTTTTATTTGGAATGATGCTGATTAACGCTTAATACCATCACGGTGCTATTTGTTGAAACAAATAATTTGTGGTGTGCTGGCTTGTTAAAACATAGCGGTGTGCTATGCAGTGGTAATATGAGGTAGCTTGTGCTTTGGCGGACGATCACGAATCACTAACTGCAAAATCAGAAAAAGCTAACTCGTTGAACGTGTCGCTCACAAAAAAAGGCTTTGAATTAACTCAACCGAAGCAGTGACGTAACCAGCAACCTGGATTACTGATAAAATACACATAAATACATACATTTTTAACGAACAAGTGGTGGTGGGCGAGGGGGAATTACACCGCCCTCATTGGCTACGCTTTACTGCACACCCCTCGCCCGCCTCTATCAAAGCACGAATTGATTAGACGTACAACTCACGACGCAATCAAATCTCCATAAAACCCTTACCGTGTTGTCGCTCTCCCTGGTTACGTCACTGAACCGAAGATACAGCCTTCCCTTTTTCTTTTCACGTGGCACACTTGTTTGGACACAATTAGCCAACCAACAGCCAGAGACCTAGAAAGATTGAGCGTGTCGCTTCCGTAGTCTTGGGCAAGAAACTAGTCTCCAACTCCAGCGCAACCGTGGTGAGTTGGCCTCTCAACACGCAGCAGCAATTTTCTGTTTACCTTAAACTACAAATTTGGAATTTGAAAATATAAATGTTTATATCCCTGAAATACTTAAAATTTCCTCTGCACTTTCCTCTAGCTCGTCAGTATTGACGTCATGAAACCAAGCATTTGATCATCCTCTTTGGGGCACGGCACCTTAACAGCGCCTTTTCTTGCCAAAGTCGCTGATGCAACACATAGTTACTGATGCAACACAAAGTTACTGGATATTTTATAAGACCTCTTTGAATTTAGCAAGTTATATAAATAGATATGTAAATGTAGAAAATAGTTTGCAATAAGTTAGTGTTTCTACGTACGGTGGTGAATTCGAAATTGTTATGCAAATGATAATACATTATGTAAATTAGGAACCAACATCAGGTAAAAATATTAACCTTACTGTCATTTTTCTTTCACATCCTTTCATGTTTCTTCCTTTTTCTTTACCGTTGAATGTACTTCTTTTAAAGTTATTTAGACAAATCAGGAAATTATAGGTTTGTTTGCAATTCATTGTTTCTTTTTATCCACCATGTATATATTTTTTTAGCACCGAGGCCCGCCAGCGTTCCGTCCACTCGCCGGTAAGACATCCCTGCAGCGGGCGGTCGAGACCGCTCATAAGAAGATACATGGGCATCATTACTATCTCTTCACACACTCATCAAATTCAAACCACCAGGTAGGTTTGGGGTTAGTATAAATGCCTATTCAGGGGCGGGTCCTTGAATGCTGAATGGGGGGAGGGGCACTACAAAAACCGAAGGGGAATTCACGTGAAACGTGATACCCCGAGATTCCTAATGGGCCGGTGGTATATTTCACGTGAATGCATATTTGCTTTCATAATTCTCAAGGACTTGGACAGTGATTGGATCTGAA
This sequence comes from Zoroaster sp. YZ-2022, assembly GCA_029582265.1. NCBI lineage: Eukaryota > Metazoa > Echinodermata > Asteroidea > Forcipulatida > Zoroasteridae > Zoroaster > Zoroaster sp. YZ-2022. Next base: position 25,095,909 of record CM055825.1, on the reverse strand, counting down.
GGGGCTTGCGTCTACTTGGTGGTAATAAATTAAATGATTGTCTGCACATACAGTTTCTCGCAACACGTTTTCTGAGTGGCTTTATGAGTTTATCCATAAACCACATAAAATGTAACCTTATTTCTGGATTATTTCATAAAACTAATCTGTCGACTGGCAGGGTCTCCCAAGATATACGTCATCGGGTCAACCATCTTCGGGCCACCAAGAGAGGGCGGGCTCCGGCAAGAGCCACAGGTCAGAGCGAAGCATGAACAGTGCGTACGTGTGGAAAGAACATCTTGAAAGCCAAATAAAGCAACAGAGGTCAACGTAAGAAATTATTTTAAAAATATGAATTAGAAATCCACGATAAAAGCTCTATTCACATCTAACAGGTTAAGGGAGCATTAGTTGGAATATAGTGAGACAAAAAGGACACTAATTTCCCAGAGCTTGTTAACTTGATTTTTGTTTGAGTATTTAGAACGAAAACGAGGAAACTTCATTAACTTTTTTTCGCACCATGGTGATCGATGAGTTGCAGAACATATCTAACCAACGAACGACATACTAATGTACACGTATTGGTTTATTATTAATAAACAATACTTTTAGATAATGTTTGTTTGATATCTTACACTTTGGTTCATTCGATTTTCATATTTTTATATTTATCAAAAATAATGAAATCATACCGCTGTGGTTTGTCAAACATGTCATAATAAATACCTTGAAATAATTAAAGTTTACAAATATAAGCACGAGACATCATCTTCGATCCTGAAATACTTGTTGAACCGGTTGCACAAATAAGCAAAGCTTTTCTTCGGTTACATTACATCGTGATACTGTTAACGAAGTGATACACGAGAACGAGGCTAGTGTAAAGAGACTAGTGTTCCCATTCCATTATAGAACTGCACCGTACTTGCCCAACACTGGAGCGACCAGCCACCAACAAACTAACCCTCGCACCAACCAATCATCGTCAGTACCTCTAACACTCATGCCGTCACGTGAGTTTTAAGTTGCGATTAATAATGTGTTTTTGTAGTTATTGAGTGATGTTTGTATGTTTTTTCTTTGACTTTTAGGAGTTACAAAGATAGAAGTTATATTATTACGTGACTCCATGGTTTGAAAATTTACAAATCGCTTGTTGTTTCCACTATATTGAAACAATTTAAGCGAAATATGTTTAATTCATTCCATTTTTACTTTGGTACCATTTTTAACTTACCTGCACAGTTAATACTAACTCATAAATGATCTGAATGTACTTGAGTTTTCATTTTGTGCAAAAACTTTGCCAATCAAATCTAGGGTTAGTGACGTATGTAGCCATGTCGGTTACATCGGGGTGAAAATCAAACGAGAACCAGACATTATCTATCAGCATCATGGCGTCAGGGTGAAATACCTATATCACACTACAGCCACTTGTTTTCCCCCATACAAATCACTTGATCAAACCGGAGCTTTAAGGAAAAGGCTGTCGCCTTCTTTGTATATAGAATCGGCGCTGTAATCGTACTTGGGCACAGCTAATCTGACGAAGATGGCCATATGCAGCGTGATAAAGGTCACTCTATAATAAACAGAGTGATTGTTTCCCATCCTGACACTCAGCGAGGTTACTATTCCCTGGATTCGCTCGTCTGAACTGCCCCAATTAACCGGTTTCTCGGGTAATTTCATTAAAAACAGAAACGCCCAGCAGAAGAAAGCACAATTCCAGTTTCAGTTGGGAGAACGTACCAAAAAGACAAACAACTTTATCTCACTGTTCAACAGGAACGGCCAGTCCGTAATCAACAAGTGTGTGTTGTTAATCGTTCAACATCACATTTTGTCCGAAAACTGGATCAATGAACTGCCCGTCGTATGCATTTAAACCCTGATAAATAGTTCCAAGTCCGACAGTAAATTGGTGTTTTAACAACGGACTGTCGGAGTGTTGGAATAATGAAGGGTCTGAACAGTAGTCTGTCAGACTATAGCCCCTTGACATTTCATATCTGACAAAAGGTTTTGTTGGGCAAATGGTCTGTTGGGCTCACTGCTGTCCCGTTTGTTCTGAAATAGGAAAACAGCAAATTTGTGGAACTCTTGAAAAATGTATTTCTCAGAGATAAAAAACAATATTTATTCTCGTAAAAGATAATATTACAAATATTTGCTGAACAGCGCTTCTGGGCATTTGCGAAAAAAATGCTTCTACAAAATTAATATAATTTATTTTGTTTGTCCCATAGGCCTAAAGTAACTCATCGGTAAAATAATAGGAAACAGGAACAACGTGGACGATTTTCGTCGCATGAGGGCGTCATTGGCACTGTATATACGGCTCTGTGTATGTTCAGAGCCGTATATAGAGATGTTGACTCGTTATGTGAAAACGCAGATTTCCACTAGGGATATTGGTTAATGGCTAAACAGTAACTCTTGGGAACAAAATCTGGTGCAACCTAACGAATGCAATAGCACCACCAACGTCATTCAGTGTGTTCTGATGTCAACATTAGTCGCTGCATGCAAATTTATAAAGCACACACATAGGGTATATTGTCATTTAAAGCAAAAGATAACCTCATAGTGTGTCTTTAAAAAGAAAGTATTAGGAGAGAAAAAATACCACATTGGATTTGAATTTGTGTCGCAACAAACGACCTTTCTACCAAATGAAAGTTTTTCTTATTTTATTTGACTACACTCATGGTTAACCTCAAGGGGGCGCTGCAGCGGTAACATTTAGGGGTAAACAATATACAGTATATTCATTTTGAAGTGAAAATGTCGTCACGATCAGAGCAGACATTCCACAGGGCATGGAATCGTTGTCCTAGTTTAAATGAACACAGTGACTGAAAATAACACCGTAGCACGAGCACGAGAACGAGAATGAGAATTCGCGCTGGTCTAAATATCAGGGCACCATAAGATCATATAAAGCTTCAGCCACGCTGATGATCGTATCCCAGCCCAGTTATCTAGGCTGGCACGCGCTCCTAGAGTGTTATTTTCAATCGTCGAGTTCATCTAAAACTAGGACGTCGATTCCATGTCCTTTCAAAATTCTGCTCTGATCGTGAAGATATTGTACCTTTTAAAGCTTACAGTGGAAATATAACCCGAGTCAGCTAATAGCCGAATGCAACATGCAATTTCAATAACAAGTTGTAAAGATATGTGTCAAACTCACTAGTTCTTTTCAGAACCAACACGATTGTTTTTACAACTCATTAGCTCTAGATAATATACATGTTGTTACCGCAAACCTTACTTAGGTTATGCCAAAGTACGTTAACAAACATTTCAATATTAATTGTATGAAAAACGTTTAAGAGCTCAAACCCGGTAAATTTGGGAAATAAAATGACAGGTCTACTATTATTATCATCATCGCAATAGCGCCCTCTTGTGGTCAAGCGTGGTGGGCTTTCGAAGATTTGTTAAATACATAATTATCTAATAAATTGATATTTAATATGTGTGTATATTAATTTGAAATTATGTTTTAACTTAATAAAGTTAGCAGTGATAATATGAATGAATTTGTCTGTTCATTTTTTGGTGCTCTGGTGTGATGCATGCTTTTTCATATTATTACCCCCCCCCCCCCCCAAAAAGAAGAAAAACAAAACCTATTTTCTTGTTTATGGACACATGATCTAAAACATTCTTATAAAGTATGGATGTATTTACTGACAGTGTAAATATCCTTTAATCCCGCAGTTTGTAACACTAACTTGGGTGGTTCCCTCACTGGAGTTCACCTTAGAAGGAGGGCGTCTGGACCCGGACCCGGACCCACAGCTGTGATTGCTCGTTCACGGCAATCGCGACATTTTGGTCTGTCAGCAGGAAAGAGAATGTATATTTACGTTTTAACAACGGATATACAATATCCTTCAATACCTTTATGTTTGTAACACTAACTTTTGGGGGTTCCCCCATTATTATTTGTTTAGCCCCACTGGGGTGCGCCGGAAGAGGGCGACTGGACCCGGACTCGGACGTGAAGCTTCGCCTGCTCGTTATTTTTTCTGCAACATACTCTGTCGATGGCTTAGAAATTGCCGTAGAAATCTTCTATATTATAAAAAGAGGACTGTTTTCTGTCCGTCTGTTTGTGACGCCCATACACGGGTGCGTTGTTTTCCCAGTTACGGAAGAGTTGCAAGCTGTGCAACCTTTCTTATCCTGCGGTAAAAAGATAGGTGCTCAGTGTGTGTGCGGCCAGTTTCCCAGTATGGCAAAGTGAAATTCCGTGCGGCCTTTCTTATCCTGCACACAAAAATCTGTACATGTGTCTTACGGTGTGCATGGTACCACACACGCGCCATACAAGCACACGCATACTACCAAGCGGCACCTGGCTACAGTAATTTCATTATTTTAGCTTGCAGAGTGAATTCTGGAATAGCCATATGCTTACTGATAATAGAAAGAATATACACAGCCTAATTTTGGCGAGATCCGGTTTCCAAAAATAACCCTACAATACATGCGGAAACGTGACGGTCAATAACTTTCGAATAACGTTAGTATTTCATACTGTACTAGTACTGCTGGACATGGAATACCTCACTGGGGCCTGGGCACTGAAGATTGATCCTCTACTCTAGGACTAGGAGTAGAGTAGGCACTGGCCGGGGAACGTGACGCGCAAAACCTCATAGTTCTTTCTTTCGCTTTTCATAGGATAGGCCTCATTCTGCTGACATACCACTCATAGGCGGATCCAGAACATTTTTTAGGGGGGCTGAGAATCAAAAACAATTATTTTTCAGTACTACAAAATTACAATGAAATAATCAAAGGGAGAGAAAAACAAAGCACAGTGAGGGGGAAATGAGAGTGCGTTTCCCCTCCACTCCCCCTCTCTCTCTCTTTTTCTCCTTTTTTTATATTTTAATTTGTTTATTTTATTTTTTTAAACGATTTTAGGGGGGGGGGGCTACAGCCCCTTTAGCCCCCCCACCCCCTGGATCCGCCAATGCCACTTCTGGTTTTTCGCACCAGCCTTATTCTGCTGACAAACATCTTATTCCCCATAACTGTGCTCCCCTCGCAAATTGTGCTCCCCTTCTCAAATTGTCTACATAGCAGATGTCAGGACTACATCAGATCTGTAAAACGGGTAAACAGCTAGTCTAATTTAAAAATGGTTCTTCAGTAATTAATTCACCGCCGGAAGCGAGTGGCATGATAGTCTAGTGGTTAGAACGCTGGCCTTGCAAACAGAAGGTACCGTGTTCAGGACTAGGTTTTTCAACATTTTCATAAAACAAAATTGGTTAGGCCTATACATTTTTTCACATTTGTTTTAACTACAACATTAATTCAGACGCAAAGCCTTTCTGTATAATAGTAATTAATGGTTGTGGAGGATTTGTTTTAAAGAAAAATAAAGTCAACAAAATAGTTGACGAAGTGTACTGCATAAAAAAAAATCGCCACCCGCTCGTTCACGGCAATCAGGACATTTTGGTCTGTTTTAATGGTTTCACAGCAGACAAGAGAAGGCATGTTTACATGCAGATTCTGTACCCCAATATGTAAACAACATCATTAACCCTAACTCCCTTGGCCCATTTGCTTGCACATAACCTGAATCCTTCCTAACTCCCTAGGCCCATTTGCTTACACATAACCTGAATCCTTCCTAACTCCCTAGGCCCATTTGCTTACACATAAACTGAATCCTTCCTAACTCCCTAGGCCCATTTGCTTGCACATAAACTGAATCCTTCCTAACTCCCTAGGCCCATTTGCTTACACATAACCTGAATCCTTCCTAACTCCCTAGGCCCATTTGCTTACACATAACCTGAATCCTTCTTAACTCCGTAGGCCCATTTGCTTACACATAACCTGAATCCTCCAAAATCCTTCAGTAGTAAAGCAAGCACATGACATGTATGCACACATGTGTTTCTAATCTGTGATACATGTACATGGCCAGGGACCCTCCCTGCATGCATGGAGCAATAAACAGTGTCCACTGACCCAAGCACTGACCTTGCAATCACTACAACAAACATGGATGTACATGTACCATGGAAAGGCAAGTATGCCTAATAACCTCAATCCTCCAAAATCCTTCACTTTAGCAAAGAGGATTTTTGGAGGATTTGGAAAGGTTTTAGGCAATGTAAAAAACAAAAAACTATTGGTGATAATCCCAGCCCGACCTACTGAATTTCACGTGCGCCCAACCGAGTCATGTGTCCTCAGGTGCACCGCCTCCTCAAAACTCCCTACGAAAAACATCTACACATTCCCTATAGGGGCAAGTGTGCCTCCTGAAGCACCTCCTTAAATTACCCCCCCCCCCAACAACCCATGTAGCATGTAACCTCAATCCTTCAAAATCCTTCACTTTAGCAAAGAGCATGTAGCATGTAACCTCAATGCTTCAGAAAGAGGATTTTGGATGATTTGGGAAGGTTAGGGTCAATGTGGAAATTAATAAAGAATAAGATTCGAGAATTAGTGACTTGCTACAAATTTCAAGATGAAATATGCCTACATTGAGAGCTGCTTTTGAAAATTGATCAGGTTTGCCGATCGCACTCGTCCTTTGATAATTACAAATTTACATCATTTTAGCTCGCCCCAATGTCATCACGATTAGAGCAGACTTTCGACAGGACATCGGTGTCCTACTTTTGGCTGAACTCAGTGATTGAAAATAATACCCCAAGACCACGCGCTGGCTAGATAACAGGACGCGATAAGATCATACCAGCCGTGGCTGCTGCATATGATGACCCAGTGGCCGCGCAACAGTGAAATTCCATGCCCTGTCGAAGGTTTGCACTGATCATGACGATGTTGCCCCTTTAACACAACATTATGAACTGAATGGGTAACGTTAAATAAACGTTTAATCAATAACAAATCGTAAACACGCTTTACCGTGACAGTAAAGCGGATGTAGATCTTATATATAATATAAAAAAGATTCTCATCTATAACTTTACGCGATTCAACACCCCACAAGTCTCACCGAGCGTCTTAAATAGCGCCATCTTGCGGGCAGATATCCCCTTAGACGCCCTCGTTCCATCAGCCTGATACCCACTGACGGGCCAAGGCCAGGTTCACACGTTCACTCATGAACGAATTACTTGCGAGGGAACTAGTGCGTTTTCCTGGCCTTCCAAATTATATCGGCCCTCTCAATTAGTATGGTCGGGTCTGTTCAGCCAGTGTATCGATTAAACAGTAGAACCTAAAATTATTTCATTCAAAGCTAACAGTGAATGCTAGGAACACCTAATTAGATCGATTATAAATATTATTTGAGTGAGCAATATAACGATCTGAGAACAACTGATTTGATATTTTGCCCTATACAAGAATTTCATGAAAGATCATCCGATGGATCTAGTCTTCTGTAAAAATAGACTAAACTTGTTGTCTGTACCGTAGAGCAAGGATTTGCAGGCCCCTGGAAACTGTTGACATAAAACGGTAGCCTACAAATACAATGTAGGTCTTAGGCCCATGTTCATTCCTTGCAAAACCGGGTCAAGGCGACAATCACACTGCCCACGTGTCTAACACTCATAATGTGTATGACATATACGGATTAGATAGTAAAGGGGAAAAACAAAGGGCTTTCAACGCAACATTTTATTGCAAAATGGTAGCTACGCTTTCGTTTCTATTTTGGTCATCTGAGCGAACCATCTGTGGCCACCCACGTCTGTGGCCAGCCCCGTCTGACTGTCACTGTTCAATCTGCCCGTCACTATAATGTTTGTCTCCCTCTCTTATTCTGTTACAATCTTCCCCTATTCACAAGGCCTGTCAGGGATCAGTATTTTTAGTGAATATTTTTTTTTATTATAAGGTTTTAATTTTTAATTTAATTTAATTGATTAATTACATTTTTTTGGGTGGTGATGATTTGTTAGTTTAGCTTTCCTCGATTGTCAGCTTGCACAACTTGAGCAATCTTAATACTATTAATCACTTTTTTGTAAAATATCTGCAAAATGAGGATCAGCCATCAAGAGATCTGTGTATGAAAAACCAACCTGTGGGAAGTCTCAGCTTATTTGGTTGTGTCGTTAACGAGAATTTTGTTTTTGTAAATGCATTCAGATTAAATTGTTAATTTTCATTCCAACGTGGAATTGGTTTGAACTACACTCTAAAAAAATTCTTTGTAAATTGACAGAAAAAGTGCTGTCAACAGAGTTGCCAGCACTTTGCCTGTTATTTTATTTAACCGTTATTTTGTAAAATATAATGACAGACCTGTTGTTATTATTTTGCTCTAGAAAGCCAAACACATGCACATTTACTACACAACTGCTGTAAAAAAAAATTAAAAAAGAATTCGCATAATTCGACTGTATTTTTACAAATTCTATGGTTAAATTATGAAAGTATGGGTAAAATGACAAAAATATGTGAAAATACAATAATATTGACAGATACAGGTTTATTTGCATAAAAAAGAAATGTAAAAGGAAAAAAAAGACAAACAATCTGTGTAAAAATACAGACATTTTTTACAGTGTAATTTGAGCTGATTTCATTAGTTATACTGAAACGATAGCACCTAAGAGAAAATTAAATTAAATGGATATTTGAAACCATCATCAACTTTATACCAAGTATGTTTCATGTCAGTTTTTGTTCATTTAGGCCTATGTTGTTTGAGAATACCAGTAGTTTGTGGGATTCAAATCCCTCCAGAGATACGGGCAATGGCTTCGCATAACTCCTTCATATATAATCTGTTTATTTACCGTTCCGTTGACAACGGGTTAAAAATGTACACCTTTGACATCCTATGACGTCACCTCTTTTAACCATCACGTGTAACTTGCGTCTCATTACACTGAATACGGTGAAATATCGGTTCGTTTTCTGTCATCGTTTCGTGCGGTGCCATATCCGGTATTTCCTTGAAATGTTTTTGGTTGTTGGAAGGGATTTGTATTGTCCTAACTTTTTTTATGTCGAATAAAATACTGAACACGGATAAAATGACAACCGGACAAATTTTGAGAAAATAATTAAAGAGACAAAAATTTAATAACAAACGAGTATTTATAGCGAAAAAAATGGTAGAGAGGCCTCTAAAAAAATTAATTTTGAACTTTTGTAGATTCTTTAGGTATGGTTTCTCGTGCAAAATAACTTGAAATCAATTCAAATAGTATGTGTAAATGTATGGCATATTGCCTTATATGCCCTGTATTCATTCATCATTTTAAAAACCGGCTTGAGTGCTACAATATTAACCCCTCCACTTTAAAGGGAAGGTACAACCATGGTACATGGTCATTTTGGTACATTCTTTTGAGTATGCTCACTCTCATTGAATCCAGATAATATACCATAAAAAAACCCGTGAATGTGCAAACCTGCCAAAAAACATATTTTTCGTGTTTTCTCTAAAATGTGTGAACTTCAGAATACAATTTTTTTTTTCAGAATATTTGGATCCTTCACCAACTTAACATCAACATAGTTTTCGGATGATAGTGTTTTGTTATTAGGTAATTATCAACAGTAAACAATGTCTTGAAAGTCCTAGCTACTTTTCTGTTTATACGATCTTGCTAAGTGAGGACAATTTGGCTTTTATTCTTCATGGCATTCACAGTAGCTGAATGGGCTTAAACTTGTTCTAAAGCTATCCCAGTTTTGTCCTTTCATCCCCTCACCCCTCCAGCCCAGCGCCTTGATGAGCGTTCGTTCAGCTCTGATAAAAGAAGGAGGGCTGTCTTGGAAGGGTCGATTGTTGGGATTAACCGTTGACGAGAAGTTTCGTCAGACTGGAGAGAAGTATTCGCTGAAAAAAGGAGACATTGTTATCTGTGTTTGTTGAGGATCTCCTAAGACCATTTTCAGACCTGAAATCTGGACGGGCAATTTCACGGGCGTGTATTTGCTTGTGTCTTTAGCCACCGCCCGGAAATGGGGTTTAACGTGATCGGTTTGTATGCATCTAATTAAGCAAGAGTACTGAAAACTGACAGTTGTCGTAATGGGCACAGGGGCAGGGGAGGTTGGGATGCGGACTCCCGCTAATCGTCTGTATTGGCTGTTGTTTGTCCTAGTCCTTTGTCTGTTTGTGTTTAGTGCATTAAGTAGTAAGTTACGCGTACATGTATTGTTATTCATAGACGCAGCTCCCCGCTTGCTGGCTTGTTTGTGCATCCTTTCTTTATACAGCTCGGAGCACATGCAAGCACGGCGAACCACCCTTACAAGCTTTGCTTACTAGTGGGGACCCCTCTTCAGCATTACTTATTTGTATTTTGTAAACTATTATTGTAATATTTCAATACTGGATAATGTTGAATGAATGAATGAATAGTTTGTTCACCTCCACATACTGCTACCGGTGGTACTCACACAAGTTCCAATTCCGGTCTACACTATGGACATATTTGTTTAAACGGTTTTGTTAAACAGAACTCCATGAATATCCCTCTAGATAAGAAAAACATAAGTAGGCCTAGGATTTGAAGTTTGCATGGTCACTGTAGAAGAACAGTAAGATGAGTTTTGCTGTAACACCATATAATAAAAGCCAATGAGTTGTAATTATGTGTGATTCAGTCTCTTGCGAAGAATCGGTGGTCGACAACGCGACGTTTCAATTAGTATACTTTGATGGATGAATACACTCAGAGTATACTGATCGAAATGTCGAGTTGTAAGACAACCGGTTTTTCTCAGAACCAACTCAATAACAACTCATTAGATATATCACACGCAAACTTCCTCTTAAGAACATAACTGTAATGGATTTTCGTAAATCATGATTAATTCAACGAAAACCAATTTCCAGGTCATAGCAAATTGAGGAGGCACGGTGAATTTTCGAAAACAGCATTACGGAAAAACAATAATAGCTATCCAGTGATTGGGTGAGTGTGCTGTAAATCAATATTCTGAAAGAGTTTGTGAGTGTAACAGTTACACTTTTACTAAAATGTGACTTTTACTAAAACGGACACAAAAAATGACTGAACAAAAACAGGGTGTACTGATATACAAATACATATTTGATATGTTACCGGGTACCATTGTAAATGTGTCCTGTAATGATTTGACTTTTGAAAGACATGTCATTTTTAATTCCGAATAGAAACTGGCCTGAAAACGGACGTGAACGGGAAACCCGTAGCAACTGGAGTTAAACAAATGAAAACAAAGACCTCATTATGAGGAAAGTGGGGGCGGGTTGGTTGTGTCTGTCATGTGCAGTACTTGTTACGAAACTACGTAATGGTGAGGATTAATTCACTAAAGCTAATGTACAACATTGGTAATTTCTAAAATCTACAAAACCTAATGATCACAGTTTTACTTAAAACGTACTTGGTGTTAAGTTGATGATGTTATTAAGCATTTATTCAAATCTTTCTGTCTGATGTGCTAAAGTGTTAGCAAAACGAGTCAAATAGTTTGCAAACTGAAGTTTCGATTTCATGAGACGCAAATTCCAGACTGAATACGACAAATATGAATGCATTTTCACTTGGAATATCTCTTGATTCCAAATAAGTATGGATCATGGATATATTTACAGACATTTTACCGAAAGTGTTAAATTTATTTAAAAGTGTGAATTTCCTAGTAGCCCCGTGGGGTTATCTGGTTTGCCTTATGTTGCATGATGCAGATGTAAAAGATTAAACAGGAAAAACAAGCAATACTCGCATCCGTTTGATAGCCCAGTTTTCAAATTTCAATGATTGGTAAATATATATATATATCTTTGCTTAAAGGTAAACTAGAAAAAATACCACAAATGGATACAGTTATACATCAAACATACCTGGTCTTCAGGTGAGTGTTTTACTGTTTTTAAGAATAGTGAAATGTTATTTTTCCAATTATTTCCAAAAATGTGAAATATTCAACTAATATTACGCTGTGCTAAAAGTAAATAATTATAATAATTATAAACACGAACAATCTGAATGATTGTTCGTAGTTAATTATTATAATTATTATACAGTTGAATTTAAAAAAAAAGTACGGGTATTCTTTCCTTTAAAGTTATTTGCAATAATTTAACTTTTCTTATAAACTAATGCACCGTATACAAAATTATTTTCTAGGGAAGATTGATACCATCAAAAGCTTCACATTAAGTTCGGTAATTTTGGTTATTTTTTAATTACCAATTCCTTGTCTTTAAAGCTATTATGTACCCATGGAAATGTTGACAAACTGCTTCTAAAAGTATCCTTACTTTCTAATATTATTAAACAAACCACCATTGTGAAAGTTTAAGCTTATTACGTGCCGTCGTTATCGAGAAAATATTGAAAATGAAATCCAGATTTTTCATAATTATTAAATCTCCCCGGGAGGACAAAGATTATGTTGGGAAATTATTCTGCTAGTTTTTGTTACAATGATAATTGATAGCAACTCTGACAGAAATATTTCAAGGGATGTTTAATACCATCATGAAGCCAAGCCAATCATCATGAGTTTCATATAAAACTGATTATTAAAACTTATCACTTATATTGTCGAGATTCAAGCGTTTAGGGCTGTCAGTAATGTGTACATAGATTAATATTCAGTGGCATTGGCAGATTTTGTTATGAAATGGGAACTGAAAGGAAGGGAGGGACAGTGATTTAGTAGTGGGCAATACAAAATTAAAGTACCCTTTTTTCAGGCGTAATCCCGTTGGCATGCTCCACACGACTCCCATAGCTTTGCCACTGCTATCATTAGAGTAACGGTACTTGTTTATTCACGTCATGTAATAATCCAAAGAAGTCTAACAATAACATTTCAATGACAAACATTTTTTCAGTTCTCTTTTGACCAGCCTGTGGTCTTTTATTCAGTTGCTTTTGTCCTTCTTCTCATCAATATCCAATCGATAATATTCGATAATACAAATGTACAAAGGTTATAGATTGATGAACATGACGAGTAGATAAAAAGATAGGAAATATCAATAATTCAATTAACTTATAATATTAATAGAACAGACCTGCTGAAATAATAATTATAATAATGGTAATATACTTGGCATGCAAATCTACAATGCATCTATATACAAGTATGGTTATACTTCTAATGCAGTTTTTATACAATTAAAAATCTAGTACTATAATTGCACTTAATTCAGCATATCAAGCATTTTTTGTAATTTTAATGATAGCTGCAGAACAAAACAAAATGGCAAATTGTTTACAAGAATTTATTTCAAAACGATTAGTACTGTGCTCACTTGTGAAAAACATTTTCCTGGTCTGTGTAATCATAGCGAAAACAGGCAAAATATAATATGCAAAATAGACCAATTTTACTCAGTGAACACACGTTTTCTTATAACTTACAAACGCTACACGAACAGAATATAAAACACCAGATGTTTTGAGTTTTGTTTAAATACATTCCAAAAAGCTCTTGATTCATTTTGGCGTCGCAAACACGCTAGTCGAACACTTTTTGCAAAACAAAATTATGGTGTACATTTTGCACCTGTGTTCTGAACGGAGTTTTGTTTATATTCTGTTGTCACTCGCAAGTACTCAAAGAACAAGTCTCTCGAAGTTGTTTTTAATGCAAATCGAATCGGCATCGAATCGGAAGTAAAGAATCGAGTTTTCCTTCTTTTTTTTGCAAGAGAGACCAGTCTCACAATCATACCAACGAACCAACTGCCGGGACATCGGGCCCTGTAATCGGCGTTATTTTGGTTTCGTCGGTAGCTCATCGGTGCTAGCCAATTCGTTGATATCAAATCAAAGAATCGACTCCGAGAACTTACCACAAAATATACATACAGCAAAAATGCCAGGTACTTCAATTCAAGAAAATCGAACATTTACAAAAATGAAGATCTCACAAATCTTTTTTGTAAGTACCGTCTCTGATTGGCATGTACATTTAGTTATAAAATGTCAGTGTTTTTTTCAAGTGTTCATTGAACAGTTCACATGTGGCGCTTCATATGAAGAGAAAGGTGGTCGGACCGGGAAAATGCACGGTCACAGAGGTGACACTGGAAGGGTCGGTCGCCAGTGTGTTTGCGGTAGTGGCGGGTGAGCTCGTCAGAGCGGGCAAACTTCCAGCCGCATCCCTTCCAGTTGCAGTGGTATGGCTTCTCTCCAGTGTGGGTGCGCATATGTGCTTTGAGGTGTGAACTTTTGGTGTAGGTCTTGCCGCAGCCGGGGTGAGCGCAGGTGTGGGTGGTGGTGCGCTTACGGCCCCAGGCACGACGCCCCTTCTTGCGGACGATCTGGGGTGCTCCTGTGGACTGTGGGGGTGGCATGTTGGTATCTGCTGGGGTGTTGCGGAGCAGATCAAGAAGCGGAGAGGATGGGGGAGTGTTTGGGGGTGTCAGGAGCTGCTGGTGTTGCTGCTGATGAATAGACATCATCAGCATGTGCTGTCTGGCCTGCATCTGGTGGTGTGCCGCGTAGGATGGGAGCTCGGGCACTGTCTGTGGCGAGCAGGGAGGAGACATCTGTTGATGATGATGGAGAGGAGGGGTTGCTAGGTGATGCAGCGTGGTCTTCTGCTGCATCTGCATCAAGAATGGCTTCACATCTGGCCCAGCGAAACGCTCAAGTGAGATATCAGGAAAGTTCAAAAAGCTGTCCATCTCGGGCAAGGCCATTGGGGAGGGGGACTCGATCCCACAGCTGCTCGCTCCACCAGGGCTCATGGGCTCTTCCTTGATTTTGATGGGCATCTCATCATCGCGACCGATGGCGCTGTTGTTCAGGATGAAGTCGAGATCCAGGAGGTCTGTGTACGGTTCGTTGAGGTCGGGAGGAGGAGACACACAGGCGCTGCCTCCGTCACTGCTACAGAGACTCGAGACGGTGCTCGTTGGAGAGCTGGTCTCCGGGCGAGGGATCAGCCCGGTGGGCATCAGCAGTGGGAATCCTGGCTGCTCAAAATTCTCCATGGAGCCAGGGAAGTTCTCAAAGAGGAGATTATCCATCTCCAACCACAGCATCTATTATATACAAAGAATGAGAAAATGGGGGGACTGACATAAGTAAATGCTATCCAAAGAGCCATATATAACAATTAAACCTTTTGTAGTGATGCAGTCAAATAGAATTGGGACACATTCAACGGATGTCACTCAAGCTTACTGAGACTGATTGATCGGTGATTAAATCAGGCTATTATACATGGATGCTGTTCAGAACTACTCAGAGCGAATAATTAGGCTCTTTGCAAACTGAATAACACATGCTTGGTAAAGGCAACATGTTCTAGTACGCAAAGACAAGTTGTAAACATATTCAACGCCGTAATAAAGCATGATCCCATCTTAAATTTCTTCACATTTGAAACATAAATGTACTATTGAATGAATTGAATGATAAATAAAATCGTATAACAGCAGTTAAATTTAACGTGAAAAGAGCATCAATTTGCAATGTTATAATTATTTAAACTGTCACTATGATTATGAAATTTTATTAAATTATATGGAAGTATACGAAAACAGGAACTATTGGTAAAAATATTTATCAAAAATTTAATAAGATAAATAAAATAATAGGGGTGGTTGTAGGGGGCGATGTAAATAAAATAAAATTGCAACAAACTCCAATCATTTATTTCGTGAAAACCTGTGCGCGTTATAATAGCAAATCATTTAAAAGTGCACGTTCATATACATATAGGCCGTACATGTTTACAGTAAACACGTGCGAAAAATGTCCTGAAACGCAATAATGTCACAGAATAATTCAATTTCAAATTGCATAATATGAATGTTACACGCGCAGTGAAAAGGCCATGTGCTCCAAATACAACAAATATGAAATACTTACATCATTTGACATGCTGGATAGGTTGTGTTGTGACATCTCGCCAAGCATTTGTGCCATTGTTTTATCCAGTTATTGTTCCGTATCCTTGCAAAAATATCAGAGATTTTCTGTTACGGTGTTTCTAGTACAGGCTCTCAAGTGAGTTCTGAAGATCTTGCCGCTTGTGGTTGGAATATAATCACATACCGTCCACTGGTTGTTTCATTCATGCCAGCTGACAAGAACCAATCACAGAGCCCAGCGCTGATTATTAGCATATCTAAAATTAGACCGTATATAAGCAGAGCTCGCTTGTCGGCTAGACGGCTCAGTGCAGGCAAGCACTCGTACTGTACGGAGCTCTGGGTGACTATGGCGATGTTCGCAGCTCATGAATAAAACATCACATCAACAATAGGTGCAAGGATTCTGTGCAATCACAGTGCCCTGTCAGCCTGACGTCATCGCCGGCTGTGACGTAAAGTCACCCGGCGAATCCCGGACATGCTAACAGACCCTATTGAGGGAAACCTCGGATCTGTCGAGTCATGCTATTCGCTGCAATGCTCTCGTTGACCTTAGCCGTGTGAAATTTTCCGTGTGTACAAATTCACTCGGTTTGTTTTGGTGAGGAGAGCCGCGACTATTTTTAGCGCGGTATATAAGAGCACTGGTCGATGTGACTCAAGCGTAGTTGCGAGTAGAGATTGCAGACCGTACACATCGTCTGCATGCCCTCTCGAGTATTGTCAGTGCGTTGATACTAAGGCGGCATTTGACAAGTAATTTTCTCCCGGAAAAACCGTCTCAGAAAAACTAATCCCAGTAACTATGTGAGCCAAAACGTATCCGGATTCCACGCGAGATAATTCGGGTTTTAATGCACACGAATCGTTGTCACTGACATATTGGACTTAGCTTTTTTCATCTTTTTTATTTTAACATTGTGCATTTAGTTAATTCAGTTACATGATCTTCTTCCTCATCATAGTATTCGACACTGCGGAATTGTTCAGAGATAAGACCAAACTCTGTCAACAGTGAGACCCTTCTGTCTTCAATTTCACAAAGATATACTTCCATTTTCATAATTATAATGGCATTAAAGTCTTTATAGGGTGTATTTTTCAAATCCCATGTTGGTCCTGCTAAATTTATTCAGTTCCTTTAAAAAAAATTCAAACCATACAACTCAAAAAACAAATCTATGTATTATCACACGGAAAGCTGATCAATTAAATATTCTGGAATAAACTAATTTGAAAATTCATTATGGAAGCAGCTGTCATGGATTATCCAGGAAACATTTTGAGCTATGGGTTTAAGATGTCTTGAATTTGTTGAGCTCTTGGGGAAATTGATAAATTAATTAACCATTTGAGATTGAATAAGTAAACACATTGTTGGGATTATAAATATTTTCTTGAAGGGTTAAGACTACAGTATGAAATAATGTCACCTTATAGAGTTTAACTTAACTTGCATTGCATTTTGCTTGTTTAACTGATAAAACCTTATTAATTATGCGTTGACATTTTTTAATTCCTAAACTATCTAATAAGAAATTCGCTCACAAATTTGGCTAAATAAAATTAGTATAAACGTTTATTTAGTCAGACTAAATTATCTTATTGTAAATTTTTTATAATTGGATATCGATTTAGTTATTTAAAAAAAAAAAATTGTGTGGTTGTGATCGAATGATACTTTTGGATGTTAATTAAATAAATAAATAAACAACAACATTTTAAATAAGCTGATAAATTAATCAATAAACAAATAATTAAAAAGATACGTAAAAAATAACTAAACTATTGCATAATGGTCGGTACAAGACTGTGAGTGGTACGGCTGTGGAATAGTGGGAACTTGCTTATCAGTATTTATAAACATGTGATTTTCAACAAATTCGAGGTCACTATGAAACTAGCGCAAACGAATCAGGTTACAGTTAGATTGACATACTGAACAACGCGGATAAAAGCCCATTGAAGTACCGGGTGCTATAAATATACTCCTCAAAACAATTTAGGGAACACCGGATTTTTAACATCAAATAGGTTTGAAATGTTCCATGAACCGGGATTTCCATTTGCAACCCCTCTCTCTTCCAGTAGTCATGTCATGAAATGTGTAATCACTACATGCATCCTTTATCATCTGTTTCATTGTGCAGTTGTTTCTCATCAATTCTGTGAAACATTGTGTTTATCTGAAATAAAATGATCTTGCTTTAACTGAGATTATTTCGGTGTTCCCTAAATTGTTTTGAGTAGTATAGCTTGGATACTTTAATCCCACTGTGACCACGTTTGTCTGCTCCCCTGTGTACAATTACGATCAATTACCATCAAGGCCTGAAAGGAACCAGACTATGTTTTCCCTTCACCAGCCTTGGTTTGATCACGTGGATTTGTATTGATGGGGGAAACAAGATGGCAACCCCGTGATATAGACCTGTGCAAGTTATAAGTGTTTGTAGTTGATTGGTTTTAAGAGATGGGGTTTATTTCGTTAAGGAAAAAAAAACATAATTATAGGCATGTGCATTTTTTTAGAATGACGATTTATGACAGTACCTGTGACGAACATGATGGAATGTTACAGGTCGATAAAATCTCGCATTTATTAGGGAAAAATTTCTCAGTTTTGCGGCTCGGTGTAGAGGACAGAAACTTGAGATTTATGATAACAAAACTATCTAAAAGGAGGCATTACTTTCTAAGAATGAATTAATAGTATATATGATGTATAATAAGCAACCTGTGGAGGTTTGTGACAATGACAACAAAACTTGAGAAAATGGATTTAGATTTTTTGTCTTCATTCGAAAGTGGAACAATCGAAATCGAAACTAGATCACAGTTTTACATACAAACTTAATTGATGGAAAGATGATGATGGTATGAAACATCTCTTGCAATAATTATTTATCCATCAGACGTGAAATAATTACCAAAATCATCCGACTGACAGTAATTCAGGAATGAAAATAAACATCTGGGTGCATTTTCACTTTTAATTTCTATTTAATGGGAACATTGACATGAGCTGAACCCTTCCACGGGTTCGTTTTTATACATATCTCTTGGTTCCTATAAAGTATGGATTTCTGGAATTTTTTACCAAAAGTGTATAATGACTGTAATTTAGACCATGGAGGAAGGACATCTCCCATGCTTAAACCTAACATTCTCATATTGCACAGAGCAACCGAATCCTTGTTCTGTGAATACGTACGAATATTTACATTATATTCAGAAGAGGGCCTGGGATGAATGGGATGATTACATGCATCGTTAGTTCACACATTTTCAATAAGGGAAAAATACACGGAAACCGAAAGCATATACTAAGAGTATTTGTGTATATATGAAATGCATGGATGAATTATGATGATTCAACCTTATGTGTTAAAACTATTTTCCCAAAGTATTTCCTTTTTGAAATTTATTGTTAAGTATTAAAGCCAGCATTTGACCTACTATACTTTTTAAAATGTCTGTAAATGCGTCCATACTTTATAAGAATCAAGATATATGTAGAGAAACCAACCAATGTCTGTAAATGCATCTATACTTTATAAGAATCAAGATATATGTACAGAAACTAACCAAAGTCTGTAAACGCATCCATACTTCATAACAATCAAGAGAGATGTGCAGAAACCAACCAACGTCTGTAAATGCATCCATACTTTATAAGAATCAAGAGATATGTACATAAACCAACCAATGTCTGTAAACGCATCCATACTTTACAAGAATCAAGAGATATGTAGAGAAACCAACCAATGTCTGTAAATGCATCCACACTTTATAAGAATCAAGAGATATGTACAGAAACCAACCAATGTCTGTAAATGCATCCATACTTTATAAGAATCAAGATATATGTACAGAAACCAACCAATGTCTGTAAATGCATCCATACTTTATAAGAATCAAGAGAGATGTACAGAAATCAACCAATGTCTGTAAATGCATCCATACTTTATAAGAATCAAGAGATATGTACAGAAACCAACCAATGTCTGCAAATGCATCCATACTTTATAAGAATCAAGAGAGATGTACAGAAATCAACCAATGTCTGTAAATGCATCCATACTTTATAAGAATCAAGAGATATGTACAGAAACCAACCAATGTCTGTAAATGCATCCGTACTTTACAAGAATCAAGATATATGTACAGAAACCAACCAATGTCTGTAAATGCATCCATACTTTATAAGAATCAAGATATATGTACAGAAACCAACCAATGTCTGCAAATGCATCCATACTTTATAAGAATCAAGAGATATGTACAGAAACCAACCAATGTCTGTAAATGCATCCATACTTTATAAGAATCAAGAGAGATGTACAGAAATCAACCAATGTCTGTAAATGCATCCATACTTTATAAGAATCAAGATATATGTACAGAAACCAACCAATGTCTGTAAATGCATCCATACTTTACAAGAATCAAGAGATATGTACAGAAACCAACCAAGTGTCTGTAAATGCATCCATACTTTACAAGAATCAAGAGAGATGTACAGAAACCAACCAATGTCTGTAAATGCATCCATACTTTATAAGAATCAAGAGATATGTACAGAAACCAACCAATGTCTGTAAATGCATCCATACTTTACAAGCATCAAGTGAGATGTACAGAAACCAACCAATGTCTGTAAATGCATCCATGCTTTATAAGAATCAAGAGAGATGTATAGAAACCAACCAATGTCTGTAAATGCATCCATACTTTATAAGAATCAAGAGAGATGTATAGAAACCAACCAATGTCTGTAAATGCATCTATACTTTACAAGAATCAAGAGAGATGTACAGAAACCAACCAATGTCTGTAAATGCATCCATACTTTACAAGAATCAAGAGATATGTACAGAAACCAACCAATGTCTGTAAATGCATCCATACTTTACAAGAATCAAGAGATATGTAGAGAAACCAACCAATGTCTGTAAATGCATCCATACTTTATAAGAATCAAGATATATGTACAGAAACCAATCAATGTCTGTAAATGCATCCATACTTTATAAGAATCAAGAGAGATGTACAGAAACCAACTAATGTCTGTAAATGCATCCATACTTTACAAGAATCAAGAGAGATGTACAGAAACCAACCAATGTCTGTAAATGCATCCATACTTTATAAGAATCAAGAGATATGTACAGGAACCAACCAATGTCTGTAAATGCATCCATACTTTACAAGAATCAAGAGATGTACAGAAACCAACCAATGTCTGTAAATGCATCCATACTTTATAAGAATCAAGAGATATTTAAAGAAACCAACATGTGAAATTTTCCAGTTTATTTAATCGTGTCGTTAACGAGAAACAGTGAAAATGTTTTAGATTTTTCCTACTCATTCCGTCCTGGGAGCACACAAATCAATTTGCAAAATAATTTGATTGATTGAACTTAAATGAAAACATCTGCTGCAAGAACTATTCCAATGGATGTTTTCATACCATTATCACCTTTGCACCTATATCTGTGATCAGTTTAATATGTTTTCTGATAATACAAAGAGTTGTTAGAATTGGAAACCTAGTCACGACTTTTGTTAAACGTTTTAAAAACACTACCAGTAATTGAATTATTTCCGTTCTAGACGTGTGGTACCCCTGTACATGCAAGGAAACGCAACGCAATTCCTTGATAACGAAATAATAAAAGTCCTCGGAATTTAGCAACACAGTTTCTACTCTTTCCTTTCTCTGTGGTTTGTTGACGCACTTTCCCAGTTAGATTCTTATCAGATTTCTTTGTGATCCTTTCAAAGAGGACATTTGCCAGAATATATTGCCAGGTATCTGTCACCGTATCCCTGGCTTGGGCCGTATCCTGCCGCGTCTACCGATCCTAATTGTCTAGTCCACACCGATAATGCACACCTCTGATTCACTGGGTAGCATTTCTCATCACCGGGCCTGCAAGGCGATGACATCTCCACTGAACTCACTTAACAAAATACACGGATGGAAAATATGACACCTGGCAAACTAACAAGGGTTTAGTTAGGACGATCATTGACACTCATAGCGATCATGACTGTACGTGTAAATATAAACACAGACTTTGTACTAGACAGCCGCGGTGAAAATCATTGATGGTAAACGAAGGCACGTACTTGCTCTATGATTAAACTAACAATTAATTCATGCATGGATCTCCTCCATGTACTTATGCATCCATGGGAATTCACTTTTTGACCGGGAGTAAACAAAAAACAAAATATAATAATAATAACAATCCTTGGAAACACTTTATATTACGTTTAAGCTACCAAATTGTGTTCCAAAAAATGTTGCAAAATCTTACCCAAAAATTATAAAGTTCCCAAAATTGTCCATAAATTTGGCTTAAAATGTTCAAATCTCTTCTCGTACCGGAGCGAATGGAACGGATCCATCCAGAGTTCCGATTTTCGTCCCCTCGGAATTTTTTTTTGATATTAACAAATTAAAATGTACAATTTAATTTTTCCTTTATTACAGACCATGCTATTTGTTTATATATCACGTGACCTTTAGAGTACCAGGGTAATTTCCCACTGGGCAAAAATAGCATTTGAGTCGTCAGTTGAAAAGAAATAATCATTTCCTGAACGTAATCCAGTGTAGGCCTAATGTCTCAAGAATGCATTCATACTTCACAAGAATCAAAATAGATGTGAAAGTTTCAGATTATTTTTCCAAATTGTGTCGTTAATGAGAAAATAGTGAAATAATATCCAATCCAACATGTTATATAGGCTACGTCTTCGTATGACAGAAATTTTCATTTTTGAAATTATATCACAAATTTTATTAAATTTTTAAAACTAATTTTACGAAAACGATAGCACCAGAGACGGACACCGAGTATACAGTGCTATACACGCGTCGGTATAGGGCAAATTAACTCATTTGTTTATCACCTGACACAAAAATTCCATCAACCTATACATAAATATGATTCTAGCCAGCCAATTGTCATCGGGCATTTTTTTTCAAAGACACTCGGAAAACACTGAGTATGCAGTGCTATACACACGTTCGTCGGTGTAGGGCAAATTACACATATCAAGGGATTTTTGATGCCATTATCAACCATGCTCCAAGGAAGTTTTATGTAAAACTATTTATGTTTTTCGAGATTACAATTCATGTATTGGCTTACAACTATCAGCATCACAATACGTCGTCCCCTGGGGGAAAACGAACATATGCTTAAAATATGCTTTTCTTCATATGAATCATCTAATATTGTACGTATTAATCATAAAGTCAAACATACATAAAACAATTTCAACATATGCCTAATACATTATTAATGATGATAATATTTTCTTTTATGCATTATGTGTAAACTACACGAAGGTCTACTTGTCGTCTGACTGGTGTGTTTAGGACTAGTATTCACGATATAGTAAAATTATGTATTGTCACATTACCGTGCAAACAAATCTGAATGCATTTTCAACGGAATAAGCCGACATATTTTTTCACAGATTGGTTTGTGTACATAACTATTAATTCTTATAAAGTATGGATGCATTTATAGGGTAGACACGGTTACCAATCGTGTGTACAGTTTATTGTTAATTTCAAGTATAATATTTATACAATTATACGAATATCATGAGTGCAAAATGTAACATATAGGTTTGGTGCCTGCTACAAAACAGAATATAACAATAGAGGGCACTTCTAACTTTAACAGCTGTTACACGTGCTTTAAAACAGTTTGAAAAATACATGTTCACCTATATAAATTACCTCAACAAGGTATCAACAATGAAGGAAATGGGCAATAATTTACACGTTCCGCTGCACGGTACCTACCGGTATGTCTTGAGTTACTTTATTACCCGACGACAGAAAATTAAGGACAAGCCGTAAGGGAATGTTATATGTTATGATGCCTTAATTTCAGGCAAAGGGGTAGGCTGTCACATCAACGTCACCTGGGCCCAATTACAGAGAGCTACTAAGCAGAAACATTCACTTAGCAAATTGTGTTGCTATGCATTATATAACAGACTACCAGCCAGTATATGCACTGGCACAGTGTATATATGTTTGCCTGGTAACAGTCAAGTCTGCTAAGCGCATTCTTCTGGTAAGCAGTATTTTTAGCGGCTTAGCACAACTATGATATTAAAGGGACAGTGTCGTCACGATCAACAGGGCATGGAATCGGAAAGCTATAGTTTTAGATTAACTCAGTGCCTGCCATAATACCCCACGTGATAAGGTCATATTACTGTTGCTGCTGCATAAATGAGCCAGTAATTTTCAGTCACTGTGTTAATCTTAAACTAGGACATCGATTCCATGCCCTGTTGAAAGTCTGCTCTGATCTGATCGTGATGCTACTTCCCCTTGTTAGTTATTTGATGTCAGAGGTCTGCTTTTATAGCCAATATACACTATTAGTATTCACAGATTTACATGAAACTTACTTGGAGTAAAGATGATGATTGTTTCAAATATCCCTAGAAGTGTTTTCATTGAAGTACAATTAATATATATTTTTTTCGAAAATGAAAGTTCGTCTTACGGAGACGTAGATTCCACATTCGAAAGTACAGGGTCTACCCACAATCTGAATGCATTTTCACTATTTCCTCGTTAAAGACACAAATAAAATAAGCTAAAACGTTTTTTTAGCCTATAGGCCTACATAAATCTTGCAATACTGGATTTAAAGGCAGCATATAGACGATGTAAAACGTCTTAAAATTTAAAAAAGCCTTCTGTTGATAGCAAAGATTTTATAGCAGGCAAGAGTGTGAACGTATTTTGCATCAATTTTGACGACCTTATGCAAAAATGTTTCGTGATATTGAAGTAAGCATTTCAACCGACAAAACAAAATTTAAAGTAACGGAAAAAATGACCTTGACTGCTGATCAATGTGTATAATGACATACAAGAGAGTCCGCGGCCAGCGGTATTTTGTATCCATGTATTCGCATGAAAAACCTAAACTTAATTGCCACTCACCCGTAACTATTCAGTTTTGAGTGTGGTTTTTGACAATTTTCGTGTGATTTTTGGTTTAAAACTTCTTGGGACTATCCGAGATAATACTCCCTCCTTAATACCAGGGTATAATATCAGGAAATTAAGTTCGTTAGAGAACCCCGCGATGCTATTAAGTTTAAACATAAATCTTAGCTTCGTGATAATAAATATGCATGCAGTCCTGTTCAGTCAATTTAATTTTGTTGCTATCTCACAGTCATGCGCGGCTGGCGTTTTACAAGAAGATAAGTCCCCTCGCTGTATAATGGCATCTCTATAGAAGTGAAGGTCAGAATGCGGTATGAAGGGAGGGGGGAGCGGGTGGTGGTGGGGGAAGATCACAGGAAGTTTGGTGACCAGAAACCCCGAGATGTAATGTGCGAGTGTATTCAATCAGGATACTCTGTTAATGAGTAGGGCTAGCGATGTCTCTCATCTTACCAAGAAAGATTTTTGATTGTTAAACCTTTACATCCTTCAGGAAATGGTAGAATATTAGCCATGGTTTGTTAGCCTGTATCAAGGCCAGAGGTACGGTCTTGTGAAGGCCAGAGGTACGGTCTTGTGAAGGGCAGAGGTACAGTCTTATGAAGGGCATAGGCGGAACCATGATTTTAAAAAGGTGTTATACCGAGAAGAAATTCTTACATCTTTAAGATTGTTGTTGTTGTAAAGAACTATATTTCAACTGTGCGCCATATTATGT
Source organism: Zoroaster sp. YZ-2022 (assembly GCA_029582265.1). NCBI lineage: Eukaryota > Metazoa > Echinodermata > Asteroidea > Forcipulatida > Zoroasteridae > Zoroaster > Zoroaster sp. YZ-2022. The sequence continues at coordinate 25,070,382 of CM055825.1, read as the reverse complement.
GCCCCCCGGATCGATACACCAGCAGCATTGTTCATAATAGTGTCATTTTCCCTTCTTTGTTGTGGTGGTGGTAAGTGGGTGGGGTGGGGGTGAAGGGTAGGGGGGATGTTGTGGCCCCACGATGGTTCCGCCACTTCAAGGTCTGTCTTCTTCGTAAATAAGTTGTCATGGAAACCAATCCCGACTCTTTCTTTACCAAAACTTCGTCCATCAGTAGGTCCATACGCAAAGCCATGTCGGGCCACTTTTCATTTTTCTCTTTCTTTTAGGAAAGCTGATGTTTTTTTGAGAAATTTCCCACATGGGAAAATCTCCCTGTGGAGGCAACAGAGTGCCCATTTCCGAATCAATTGAAAAGTCCGTTGCTTGACAACAAAACAGGAACACTCTTTCATTCCTTCGTTTGTTTTCCTTAAAATATTGACGAAATACAGACAATCTAAATTCGTAGTGTAAAGATAGGACTACTTTATTACTATAGATTTCCGTCTCAGAAGTTGATATGTTGCTAAATTCGGGATACTCCCAAAAGTATATATGCCTAGCGGCAACTTATAATCGTACACTGCCGGGTGGCGTAATTATTATTTTCCCAGGAAAAAATGTGGGTATAAAACAAAACAATTTCCTTTCCTACCCCTATGTTTTTTTAAATTAATTTTTTTAAATTATAATTGTGTGTTTTTTGCAATCTTTGAGAAATTACCCACGTTCGTCTTGGGGAAATACCTTGTCAGACGCGAAAAAGAACTTAAAACAAACATCACCCTTGCATGGCTCAAACCGAAATGTCCGTTTTGGATTTTTGGAAGAACAACAGCTTTTTGAAATGTCCATAAATTGTCCAACACGAAAAATATATTTAGAAACGTCACATACATTCGTGAGGTACATGGCCTCGAGAGGAATCGATCCCATAATATATCCGAGCAATTATTCGTTGGAATCTACAGAAGTCTGTAGGTTTTCTAAGTTGTCAAAGATTTATGAGTGACAGTTTCTAAAAACAGATCCCAAGATCGAGGGGAAGGGAATAAGGGCGTGGTGGGCTCGCTCTTCGCAATGATCGTGTCGCGTTTCCCAAGACGGGTGTGGAGAACAAGAGTACGCTTTGTTAGAAAATCCTCCAGGCGGATTTTACTTCCTTAATTGGAGCAAAACCAAAAAAAGGGGGAGAGATTCTATCGAGGTGATATTTGAAAGTCCGGTTTTACACTGTCTTGAACATGGGTGCTTTGGGAGGGTGGAAAACAAGCATTCGCTTTGTCAAGATCAGCTTCCTTTTTGGAGAATTCAGCAGACGGTAATGGTGTAGCGTCAAACGGTTTCACCTGTCAGGGTTTGCACCGTGGCATCACCGGTGCAGTTGAGGGTGAAAGCTCGACGTTACGCCGTGGAGAAAACAGGTGCGCTATTCTTCACAAACAGGACACACCTGGAGGCTGTATTAGACGCTATCTGGCAAGCCAGCCGCGACCGGGCGTCCGTAGCGTGCCGAAAGCCTAACATCAGGTGGGCTCAGTCTACCGTCTGGATTTGAACATTGACGCCCGAAATTCTGTCTGCGTTGGAAGCGAGTGGTGACAGGTTTGGCGTTGCAGCGGCACTCAAAAGGTCTCAGAAAAAGGAGGGTGGAAATCTAGACATTTTGAGCGACGTGGTGCAGTTCTTTTGACAGCTCACAAGGCTTTTATCTTTTTGAATCGGCTCCTTGAAGAATAAAATGTGAATAAATCTTAGGCACAAGCACTTTATTGATGCGATAGTGGTGGATACATATTTATGGCAAAAATACTCCCGCCATTAGTGTCAGCAGAGAAACAAAAGTACTATACGACTGTGTCCCTATTGTTATTGCCCCAGGTGATACACAGAATTTGTTTTCCAGCGGGGATGGACAGTTGGGTAATTGTGAGGACGCTCAAATGAAAGCCCTTGAAATGATTCTATGATAATTTAGATTTTCATTGGGGGGGGGGGGGGGTTCAAAGGCCCCCGTAGCAACACTATACACTGTAGTCAAAACCCAACATTGTCAAACCTTGTCAAACCGCCTTTGCCTTTTTGCCATCGTGTCTCGGTGAAAGCTTCTCATTTCCTGAAGAATTTCGAAAACAAATGTAAGTAATTCACGAATGCAGATGCCCTCCTTCCTTTTGACACAAGACTCTTTCATCTTTAAAATCAAAACTGTCAATTAAAGTATAGCACCTGCAAAAATATGACATTGCTTGGAATTTCTCAAAAATTTGATTAGCCTGTAGTCTATGTCAATGAACCGTCATAGGGGCGTATCAGGTTGGCTAGAAAGGGGGTGGGGCACATAAAAACAAAAAAGAGGATTGAATGTGATTCGCAAATGACCCGTAATTTCAAGCAGTCAACCCTGCCTCTGGTTTCTGGTATCTGACTGAATAGAGGTTGAGTTTTGAACAGCGAAGCCACTGGGGGCGCCATGTTGCTAGTCTCATTACTTAACCACACATTGCAGTCACTAATCTAATTATACTGACTAGATAAAAGGTAAGGTGTGTTGTTAGTCCGTTAATCACTAATTACAACCACTGATTTGTATTACACTAATATAAGGCGCTTACATTCAAGCCACTGGGCCGCCATGTTGCTAGTCTCTTTAACCACTCGTAACAATCATTGAACTATTTTAGATAGGTGGATACATTGAAGCCACTGGGCTTCCATATTGATAGTCTCTTCAATCACACACATTACAATGAAAGAGTTTGCCTTTTCATTGTAATGTGCGTTTCTTCTGAGTTCCTTTTGTGTACAGGTAGTAGTAAAATGGCTGCATGGTGTCTTCACTAATTTGTTTAATATGCATCAAGGAGCCGAGTATACCACCTGAAATCTGAAAATTAATGCTATACCTGCCCATTGTGAAAACTTTTGTAACTGGTCCCCTACGTGTAACCTTCAAACAGAAGGTATGACTTTCAATGGATAGGTTTGTGTATTTTTCTTAAAAACAAATGCAAACGTCATGTATTAGTCACTATGTGTAGCATTCCTCATAAGAATTTCAGAAATATGTACTAAAATCGTTGAATGGAAAATTGGAGGTCAAAAATGTTATCTTGCCTTTCTGAGAAAATTGTGACAATGCATTTTCTGTTTCCGGTCGAAACGAAAACTATGTGTATTCTCCGTGGAACTTTCATATTTCAGTTTCTTTTATTTCTTAATAGGCCTAATTGTATTCTTGATGTTATGGATAATTCATACAATGGAATTTTGTTAAGAGTGTTTTTTTTATAATTGATTTAAATCCCCTATATATAATATTGGTAATCTTGAACAAACATAAATGAGCACAGATTTACAGAACACTTACTTGGTTTAAAGTTGGTCTAAGTATTTCAGTCTCATGTGCTATCGATTAGATTAGATTAGATAAAACTTTATTGTCCCTCACGGGGAAATTAAAATGGCCTTTACAATACAATACAATACAATACAATACAATACAATACAATACAATACAATACAATACAATACAATACAATACAAACGATAAGTAGATACAAAAAAAAACTAGACATAAATAAGAAGCTGGTAAAAATAAACAAAAACTTACTTATTAAATACACAAACATTTAGAACAATTCTTTTAATAAAAATATACTACAATTCAATATTAAACATTTACAAAAATTGTATGAGGATATAGAGTACATGGTGAGGGATCAGAGCCAACCACCCGACAGCTCATCGCTCCAACTGCTCATTGTACCATTTGATAGCAGTCGGAATGAATGAACTGCCGTAACGGTGGGTCCTGATCCTTCTTTGTAAAAAGCGATGGCTCCTTGAATTGGTTTGGAATTCGGCATGTAATGGGTGACTTGAGTCAGCAAGAACTGATTCAATTCTATTGCACATAAGAGATTTGTATAATGCCTCTGGAGACTCTTGTTGCAGACCAATTGATTTACTGGCTTGTTTATGCACCGTTCCCACTATCACGATTCGCGCCACGATTGAAATCGTGGTCTTAATCGTAGAGTAATCGTGGTGATCCTATCAGATCTTATCAGATTTTGAGGTCAGTCGTGGCAATTTTTAATCGTGATCATCGCATGAGATCGTATGGGATCGTAACAAAGCGCGACAGATCGCATCTAACAGTGCTTCGAAATCGTTGTGATCGGGATCAACCTTGGACAAGACAAACACCACGTTGTCATCATCCTCAACTCCTGCCATCATCAATGATTGTGGGTTGTAGTCTTCACTCTGTAGAAGTTCAAGAAACAATGAAGTCCATGGTCAGTCGGGCTGTATATGTACCCGTCGGGGTTCAATCGTGGCTCAAATCGTGATCACTCTCCATCCCGATCGTGAAAGACATCGCCACCACAATCGTATCCGATCGCAAAAGAGCGCATCGGTTCGTGATGATCGTATCGGAACGTATCCGAACGTATCTGCACGTATCAGATCGTCCAAAATCGGGGACCCCATGATCGTGATGATCGTGTCAGATCGGGACACAATCGTGGACTCAATCGGGACAATCCTATCGGAACGTATCTGATCGTATCTGAACGGGAGACCAGATCGTGACAGATCGTGTCATCTGAAATTGACCAATCGTGCCTATATCGCATCCAAGCGCACCAAATCGTACCAGAACGTATCGACTCGCATCAACTCGCATCCAAACGTGAAATTTCAGAAAAGGAAACAAAAATTCCACGATCAGCTACGAATGGCCAATCGTGGCGTTCGTAACGGACCGCACGACAGTGGGAACCTAGCATTAACAATTCTTTCCAAAAACACAAACAAGGCACAGATTAGGTACAATTTAGTTAAATGATTTCCAACATGAATTTCTGTCATCCGTAGAGAGACATTTGTTGAAATGAATACGAATAATCTGAATGCATTTTCACTATTTTCTCATTAACAACACAACGAAATAAGCTGAAACTTTCACAGGTTTTTTATTTTTTTGTATAAATATGTCTTGATTCGTTTAAGTGGGGATGCGTTTACAGACATTTTACCAAAAGTGTTATATCACTCTTAAAACTAAAGTGTTGAATCAACCTTTTAAGAGTTCGGTGAGTGACAACACTTTATAAAGTTAAATTCAACTCAAAGAAAGTGTTGATTTAACACGTCAAGTTAAGTAAGACTAATTGCGGTGACACCATGTGAAATTCTCAATTGAGTAGTAATTAGTTCTGAAAAGAACTGGAGGTACAACTCGACGTTTCGATCAGTGTGCTCTGATCGTCCTCAGGAGATCAGAGCACACTGATTACTATTCAATTGAGCATTTCACATGGTGTCACCGCAATTAGTCTTACTTATCCTCCTCACCATGCAAAGCTACAAGTTTTACCTACGTCAAGTTAAGTCTAACATTATCAAATATCAACACTTTTAAAAGTTAAATCCAATTTTATAAAGAGTTGTCACCGACCGAACTCTTTAAAATGTTGATTCAACACTTTAGTTTTTAGATTGTACTGGCCTTAATTGGCACTAAAGCTGATTAATCACTCCATCATTCATCCGCAGGACTTACAAAGAGCGGTACCAGGCTCGGATGCTCCTGTGGCGTCCACTATTTGTCACGACATTGGGGAAAAATAACCAGGAAGATGTTTATTAAGTCCAAGGCTCATCTTGTTGAAATCTCTCATTAACCTTCGTCGGTATTTACATAACTATTAGCTAGGCTAGTCAATAGGTCCTCTAGTGAGTTCTTATTCACGGGTTAGAAAACTCTTAAGGGAATAACAAGTAGTTTGATGATGACGTTTGCAATTAAACGTCACTTCGTAACAGGTTTAGAAATACATGTTTTTGAATTTTAAATGTGACAATTTTAGTTGTAATCGGGCGGGATTTATAGCTATAACTGTCACATTCTCATATTTCAGTTGTCATATTGACGGAAATGTTGAATCACTAATTTAGCTATTTTGTGTTTCTCTTTAACTCGTTGTACAACGTCTTTGATAAAGTAAGACACTATTGATAAAACGTGTGTAATTGTGGAAGGGTTATCAGAAATATTATTCGATTACAGTTAAAAAAAGGGGGGGGGGGAAGGTACAGCAATGAAAATGTACACTTACCGGTACTTGTTCTAAAGTTGATATTGGTAATAAACATCAATTTGAAATAGCTATTTCTGCTCTCATACTAAAATTATTGTCAAAACTGAATAAAAAAGAAGGCAGATCGAAAATCCATGAACATTTTTTTCAAATGAAATTTATCAAAGTTTCACCTAAAAATCTTATCTTAGTTCGATCTGAAGTGCTTTAAGTCCAAACTGTACTACTATTTGAAAGAAATTAAAACATTCCGCATCTATATAGGCTAATTCTACATTGACCAGAGTGCGAATTGTAAATAAACTTTTTCACTTTTCTCAGAAATATTACTTGAGTCTTCATTTAAGTATTTTCCGCTATTTTACTGGGAATTTCCTGAAATGCGTTTCATTGGAACATCGATATTTTTCTAATAGAAAAGAAAATAAATACTTTGAAATGAGACATTTCTCATGAATCAGAAGGTAGGTTTGCCTGAATGAATTTATGACAGGAGGACCCACGATAAATAAATCTTGAGAATGATCCTTTAAGACAACTCTGCGAACTAATGTCCTATTCACTTAGTTTTCACTCAGGCATCCCCAAGAGTGGCAACCGAAGTTTTGAAGCGCTGCAAGGCTCGCAGAGGCCCCTGCTATCTATCAGGAACAATCTGCGGGTTGCGGTAGCTCGCGTGACGGCGAAGGTGCTGGCCGACTCTGCGGCACCACGTCACCCAACAAGTTTCAAGGCTAATGTCAAGGTTGGCGTGAAGGGGGGGACGCCGAGAGGGCTCTGAAGAAAGTGCAAGGGACCCGTGTGGACCCCCAATATTTCCAGTGTACCCCCTTACCTTGTTGCATCATATCTTAAACTGAGTCATTTATACCATAACACCGTCTGTCACTATGACTATCGATCTTCCACGGTAACGTACAAACACCATTCATATTAAAACAAATCAACCTTATCTCGTATAACGTTGATTTGTACTCTTTATAACGTTTAATTTAACTCCCAGGTTTAAACATAACCAATGATGTAAATTTCTATCAAGTGTATTTGTGCGTGTTGTTTCTGTTTACAAAATAAAACTGTATGTTTCAAAAGCTGGAACCGTTGTTGGTCAGGCTTGGGTGGGATAATTGCTCGCCCTCTCTCTCCCGACGCCCCAAGAAATTGCCATCCCCCTGCCCTGACAAATGTTTGCTTGACGCGCCTCTTATGAGACCCTACATCAACGATTAGCAAGTCATGGCCTACACCGTCAGTCAATGTTGAAAATAAAACCTTCCCCTTCAACACGTTTCCCCTGGGAATTACAGCATTAAAATAACAATTGCGTAGTCATCATTCCCTTATGTAAATATGCTACAGGATAAACATTCTTAACTCATGCGAGTGGAAAAAGTTAAGCCTGAGTGTTTGCATACGGATCTAGTTCGAAATGTATCGCTGGCTGTCGACCTGTCGTGACCGTCCCGATACCCCCAAAAAGATGTTTTGTGTACTCTCACAAGTTTGATGATAGAAATGCACGGTTACCTTCCTCCATGCTCTAATTGATTGAAATAAAGGACAGCGTGTTAACAATATTTTCCCTATAATAGTTTCAGTTGGTTCAATCTAAATACCCCAAAATAGTTACGATACAAATTAATTTGTTCAATTCATTAATCCGCGTGAATTAGTTAAAGGGAAGGTAATAATAATAATAATAATAATAATAATAATAATAATAATAATAATAATAATAATAATAATAATAATAATAATAATAATAATAATAATAATAATAATAATAATAATAATAATAATAATAATAATAATAATAATAATAATAATAATAATAATAATAATAATAATAATAATAATAATAATAATAATAATAATAATAATAATGTGGACTTATATAGCGCACGTATCCATCAAACTGGTGCTCAAGGCGCATTATATTATTACCCCTGCTCATCAGGCTCATAAATCATTCCTGAAACCATCTCAGCTCCCTGGGGAGTATACAGCTCAATTGCTGCCATTACAGCGCATATGGGGCCAATCATACACAACAACCAACTCTGCCCTCACAGGTACCCATTTACCCCCGGGTGGAGAGAAGCAATTATGGTAAAGTGTCTTGCTCAAGGACACAAGTACCCCGGTCACGGTTGGGATTCGAACCCACATTCTGATGACTCAGCCATCAGAACACAAATCCGATGCACTAAACCGCTAGACTATTGCACTCCATGCCATCAAACCTTTCTCTATGATCAAAAATAAATGTTTCATTACAACATGTGCGCAGGTTTTTATGTTTTGACTTATTAAAGGGACGGTATCATCATGATCAACAGGGCATGGAATCAGAGTGCTAGTTTAAGATTACCGGTAACTCAATGAATGAACATAATACCCCACATGATAAGGTCATGTTACCGTTGCTGCTGCATAAATGAAACAGTAATTTCCAGTCACTGTGTTCATCTTAAACTAGGCCAGGACACCAATTCCATGCTCTGATCGTGACGATATTGTCCCTTCAAATAATTGTTTAATTTTTCTAAAAACCACGTCAAATGGATTTTTTTTGTACAGAATGACTGGTACTTGTACAGAATGACTGGTACTTGTACAGAATAACTGGTACTTGTACAGAATGACTGGTACTTGTACCAACATAATACTTCGTTAATGTGATAATCTGTTAGTTATTAATGTTGTACCTTTCCTGGAAATGAATCAATAAGGTTTATACTATTAGTATTAAGGACGCAACAACATCAAACCAATATCATTCCAATAATTGCATTTAATGGTGCAGGACTGATAAACGATACATAAATAAATTTGTTTAATAGTCTCAGTTTCTTCAAAGAAAATAGCAATGCATAAGTAAATACCGGTGAAGTTGCAAAAAGGTCATATATTTTTTAATTTAGGGGGGTCTCAGGGCCTTATAGTCATGGAGGTATATAAATACAAACATGCCGGGGGTGGCATGCTCTTATAAAATGCTTGTCCTTTGTCATTTCCAAGCCTTGAGGAATACATGGATTAGTTGTCAAAATAATTTCCTTACAGAAAACCGTTTCCCCCTCAAATGTCGTTCACTGTTTCCACAGCATTATTATTGTTTTAGTTAGTGAAGTTGGCCACGGGGGGAAATGCATACTGTATAGGAATACATGTAGTCTGCAAAGTTAGCCCCCGGCACTTCACCAGCTAAATCCACAATATTGGTTGTGACTCGAAGTTTGCTTTACTTGTCGGAAGTCCCGACCACACGGGGGATACGGCAGTAATGTATACTGATGGGCTCCGGTGACGTGACTGATATAATATGAGCCTACAAAAGCCCTAGCACCTTGAGGTATTTGCAAGGTTGGGGAAGGGGGGATCTGAAACCTTTTGTTTGTCACGAACGCAGCTTGACAATCACAACATGGCTTAAGAAATAATCATTTAGTGGCTTTCATGTTTTGCATCATGGTAAGTGCCCTGTGTTTTCCAGACTTGCACAACGCGTATTCGAATTTTACCGGCTGGTTATAGCGTAGCTATTTGGCAGACATAATAATAATAATAATAATAATGTGTGGATTTATATAGCGCACGTATCCACCAACTAAGTGGTGCTCAAGGCGCATTATATTATTATCCCTGCTCATAAGGCTCATAAGGCTCATAAATCATTCCTGAAACCATCTCAGCTCCCTGGGGAGTATACAGCTCAATTGCTGCCATTTCTAGCGCATATAGAGCAAACCAACTCTGCCTTCACAGGTACCCATTTAACCCCTGGGTGGAGAGAAGCAATTATGATTAAGTGTCTTGCTCAAGGACACAAGTATGTTTTAAATTAAAGGAACTTTATACACTGTTGTTAAAATATTTACATCGTCACTTTATAAGTATCAGAAGAAATGTACAAAAACCAACATGTGAAAGTTATAGCTCATTTCATTATGTCATTAATGAGAAAATCGTGAAAATGCATTAAGATTTGTTTACATTCAATCTAATGGTGAAAATAGATCACAGCCGTGATGATTTTCAAATACACGTTCTTCAATTCACTTAGTTCACTAGTTCACTAGTTCCCAAGTTTTAGTTTATCCTTTGGCAAATTCACTTTTGAGGTCAGTTTAAAGAGGCACTCTAAGGTCAAATTCAGTTTTGTGATGCACTCATTTTCCAATAGATAGAGTCCTTATTAAAGTGTGAAAAAAATTACAAGTCTCTAACTTCACTTTAAAGTGGTGTAACATATCATTTCATTTGATACCCCTTCAGAGCGATATTTGAAACATGACGTCACTATTTTCTTACGGTAAATGAGTCTGTAACATTCCATACAGGAATTTTTTGTTTGTCAAAAAGTCAATTTCAACGCCGATTTGATCAAATATTGTGGAGATTCAGGAATGAACTGCAAATTCACCGTACAAAAATGTAGAGATCCATTTATTTGAAATGTGATGTCACTGTTGTCTTTGGATGTTAACAAATTTCACACAGGAAGGTTATCAAATAAAATGACATTTTACATCACTTTAACGTGAGGTTAGAGACTAATTTTTTTTGTCATTTTTTCACACTTTAATAAGGACTCTAGTTATTAGAAAATCACAAAACTAAATTTGACCTTAGAGCCCCTCTTTAAATGTAATTTTACATAAAACACTTTCAGTGAAGTCTCACATATAAAAAGATCAGTCACTGACTGAACGTCTGAAAAGGTCAAATACGAGGATCGTGTGGTTGGGGTTGGAGGTATATAATGTTAACCCATTATGTTTAAATTGACATGCATGTACATTTACCAAACCGTTTTTGTCATCCCCTTTTTGGAAGTGTGGCCCCTCCCACCCTTTTGCCTTACCCCACTTTGCTCCAACCTGGACCCGTCCCTGATAATACACATGTTATAATGTGTAGAGTGCCATGGTCGAGCGGTTTAGTGCATCGGATTTGTGTTCTGATGGCTGAGTCGTCAGAATGTGGGTTCGAATCCCAACCGCGACCATGGTGCTTGTGTCCTTGAGCAAGACATTTTACCGTAATTGCTTCTCTCCACCCAGGAGTAAATGGGTACCTGTGAGGGCAGAGTTGGTTGTTGTGTTTGATTAGCCCATATGCACCGAAATGGCAGCAATTGAGCTGTATACTCCCCAGGGAGCTGAGATGGTTTCAGGAATGATTTATGCGCCTGATGAGCAGGGGGTAATAATATAATGCGCCTTGAGCACCAGTTTAGTGGATACGTGCGCTATATAAGTCTACATTATTATTATTATTATTATTATTATTATTATTATTATTATTATTATTATTATTATTATATAGATGGAAAAAAAAAACTTTATTTGCGCAATCACAGAGTGGAACCAAGGACACAGGCATCTGAAACCACATCATCATTGCACTTCCCTATATTGCACCGCAAAGGGGAATCCCCGTTGTCTGGGCAACAATGCAAATATTATGGCCTATTGTCATGGTTTGACATACGTCATATTCATATGGCGCAGCGAACATAGTTCACGGCTTTTATGCTTCTCCGTTATTCAAACTAATCGTAAAATGAGATAACTCTGTTTGATTTTGATATTTCCTTCCAAAATTATCACAGAAGTGCATTTTTTCAGGGGACCACCGTGTAACACTTAACAGTGCAAATGTCACATGATACAGGGCCACGTGTAAAATTTAAATTGGTGATCGTCCTTTCAAAAAGGTTGAAAAGATCGTCCTTTCAAAAAGATTTTGTTAGAAGATTGCTTTCCGCTAAATTATTACAGAATCGCATTTTTGGGGGGACCACCGTGTAATACTTACAGGGAAAGTAATTACCAGATTATATAATTAACGATTTTTTTAAATCTAAAAACATTGGTTTAAAGTTGGTACACGTATCAATCATCCTGAGAAAGGATTTTGTCTGAAGTTATTTCATCTTAGAGAAAACAGGGATTGTTTGTAAAATTTACCAAAAGGTTTGTCGTTGTTTTTCACAAAAGCGAGCACTTACCTATTGTGATGAAATTTTCACTTTCAAGAAAATATATCATGAAACTATCATAATATAAACTATAATGAAACTATCATGATACAAACTATCATGAAACTATCAGGATATGAAATTATCATGATATAAACTATCATGAAACTATCATAAACTATAATGAAACTATCATGATACAAACTATCATGATATGAAATTATCATGATATAAACTATCATGAAACTATCATAAACTATAATGAAACTATCATGATACAAACTATCATGATATGAAATTATCATGATATAAACTATCATGAAACTATCATAAACTATAATGAAACTATCATGATACAAACTATCATGATATGAAATTATCATGATATAAACTATCATGAAACTATCATGATATGAAATTATCATGATATAAACTATCATGAAACTATCATGATATGAAATTATCATGATATAAACTATCATGAAACTATCATGATATAAACGAGGGTTGAAATGAACATAGTTTTCCAAATACCAATGTAATACTAAAAAAATATATATCCCTTTAATAGGGCAGAAGATACGTGGCCATGTTAAAAAATTAATTTGGTAATCGTCCTTTCAAAAATAAATATCAAGTCGGTTGAGAGGATTTATTTTATTTAGCAATAACTTGAACATTCCTCTCGGAAATATTGGGTTGAGTAAAATAATTGTTCCACAAATGGTGAACATGAGAGGGGATGGGACAGCAACTCCCATTACTTCATCAAATTTTTTTTTTTCAGGTTCACGCACGTAGACAAGTATCCATGTCTCCAATGTTAAATATGACGGGGGAGGGGTGGGGGTGTGGGGGTGTGGGGGTGGCATGGGGAAATTCCAATAAACTACTAAACATTAGTATATGCTGGGGTTTTGCATTTTGTTTTGCCTTGGCAACAGGGGCGGTTCCCCCTCAGACCCTCTTGGCTTCGCCTATATATGGGCACTTTTGAGGAATTCTTGGTTACATAAGTTTTTAACAAAGTGGAGATATTGAAAACTTTGAGAAAACTGAAGAAAATCAATTGGTTGGGTCCAACCAAGAGGGTCGAGCGAGGAAAATCACCAACATTTTTGTTTGACATGGCCTATTTTAAGGTGAGGGGTGCGCGCTGACTCTAAAGGACCCACAATAGTGGCCGTATGTGTACTGAGCAAACCCAAACGTTGACTGTTCCATAACGATATCATTGTATCATGAGGGATTAAAGTGTTGAACCTGAATAGATTACCGATGCCATTAACGATATGGTCTAAATGATCCAAAGTTCTGAGGGTACACCACAAACCATGGAGGAAGGAAAACAGACTCCTCCATGCACAAACCAACTAAAGCTACCATCCAGTGCTTCAAATGAACCACTGATTCGCAAATCTACTCTTCACGGGAATTTAATCCAAGGGCATACCGTAATAATCATCTCGAGTTTCGAATGCACAGGGTGTCCTAAAGATGTCCTTATTTGTTTGTTCTTTACATTAATACAAAGCCAGTAAATGGAAACAAATTCTTTTAATAATTTGTATCCATACATTGTAAAAGATGTGTACAAAAACCAAAGTTTCAGCTGAATTCATTGTGTCGTTAATGAGAACAATGTGAACAAATTAAATCAGATTTTTCGTATTCATTCAAGCGTGGACTTTTCGAAAATAAAAAATTCAAGAAGTATTCAAAAACACGCACAAAGATTTACGGATACTCTAATAAGGACATACTGTCATTAGAAACGTTTCAATAACGAAAGGCTTCCGCGCAACAAGAATACATAAGATAAGACCACGGATGTTCTTCACATTTAGACCGATAATACAGAGACGCACTTGTAAACTGTTACCGGGTATTTAATCTACACTCATGTCTTTCTCATGCTGTAGTCATAGCCGGTTGTGGAACCCCGTTTATATAGTGCGCTATTTAAAAATTCAAAGTTATCAGATTAATTTTGTGTGACAGCCATAAATCTTGTTAACTTCTGGACTCCTCAGGGAAATCAATTCAGTGAATCTGCAAAGCGATAGACGGGCGTCAAGAGACGGAGAAAAGGGCGATCATAACACTTTGTCTGCGCAAATTAGTCAGATTTCATCCTCTAAGGGGCGGGGGGGGGGGGTGGGGGCTCTGTGGGTGCAAACGATTCCCCTCTGCTTGCAGATTAAAAAAAAAAATGCACTGATACATTATCAGCCTCGTTATTGAAACATTAATGTTACATGCAGAGCAAAAGGTTTATATTGGTATAAACGAGCCACTCTTGCCAGTTTGACCTATTTTTCTTGATTTCTTTTTAAAAACACATTACACTGTAATTCTGTGTAGGCCTAATCCTATTTAGTTTAGCCGAAAGCAACCCTTTTTTATTCAGGGCTGCATGCGTAAAATGCACCTTTGAAAATAATTCATTTGGCCAAAGAGTTTTAGAGTCGTGAAATATGCCCCTTATTGGAGTGAGCAAAGAAATATTAAAATAGTGTGAACCCACGACCTGTGGTTCACTGTACCAGTACTCAATATACTAACTTAGATATTCAACCATATAGGCCTATAGTTGGCGGTTTGCAAAATTGGCAATATCTTTTCCGGTATAAAATAGCTGGACATGATTTTCTGGCTGGACATTAGGGGTTCTATAGGATGGTGCAAAGTGAGTTTTTGAGGTTTGGGCTTAGTTTATTCGGTAATTCAACATTGTTGTTGCAGTGTTTTTGTTTTTGTTGTTGTTATTTGTTTGTTTTGTTTTGTTTTGGTTTTTGGTCTTTGGTTTTGTGTGTGTGTGTGTGTGTGTGTGTGTGTGTGTCTGTGTGTGTGTGTGTGAACGTACACACCATTCGTTGTGGGGTCCAAAACACAATAGAACAATTGGACCCCACAAGGTAACTATAGAAAATCTTGTACCCCACAGGAGAATTATAAGGAAAAGGGATAATAGAACGAACAAAGGAATACCCCACAAATCAATGTGCGTGAGGGTGTGTGTGTGTGTGTGTGTGTGTGTGTTTTTTGGGGGGTGCAAATAACACTTGTAGTTCTGCCATTTTGATCTGGCGATACAACCAAGAGGGCGAGAAGTTTCTTCATTAAACAGATATACAACACCGATAATCATCAGAAGCAAGATAACTGTAGTTATCTTGCTTCCCCAAAATGCAAGATAAATCTCTAGAGGGTCGACCCCAGAGCGTGTACATCGACAGAGCTCTAAGTCTCCGTCAATGCTTGGGGTGATCTTGACCAGATTAGCCCCATCAATGATGAGTCAAGTACCGGTACACTCTCCCTGTGTGCCGTACAGTGAGCCCATTTTGTGGATTCGGGGGAGGGGGGGAGGGGACATAGCCCCTTCTTTATTTACAATTTGTTTTTAGTGCCCCCTTTTATTCATCCCAGCCAGAAAATCATGTCCAGCTATTTTAAACCGGAAAAGAAATTGCCAATTTTGAAAACCTACCGGTATGTCTCTTCGCACTTTTTTTTTATAGATCTGCGCATGAGCCAGCATTTTCAAAATGGGATCTAATGAGTTTTGTTGAGAAAGTACCGATTAACTCCTTGGATGGAGTAGGCTATTCCTACAAAATCACTACTTTGACTGATTTGTGGAAAATTTGCGGGAGCACCGTGTAAATTTTCTCCTTTGAGTTTTAAAATGTGTTGGTTCACAAAAAAGGGTAGGGGGGCCTATTTGGGTTTTAAACCGGCACTCGGTCTTTCCAGAACGGCAACAAACAAATGCCGTCCATAAACCCCACATAACCTTGAACAATTACAAAATGTGTTAATCATATTTCACAAATATTTTCCCATTATTCTTACCCATTTTAACCCCCTCTTTGTCGACCAGTTGGCCCTTCCCTTCATCCCACCCTCTTTTCATCTCATGGGATCTGGCTGTGTTAAAGGGAAGGTACAACACTGCAAATGACCATTTCAGAGAACACACCGTAGACAAAAAATAATATGCAAATTTTCAAAACGTTGTTTACCCTACTAAGTTATATTTTATATCGTTTCGGTTTGCGGTAACACCATGTGTTAATCTCAACTATCGCTAAATGAGGTACAGGTTCTGGAAAAAACCTTATTTTGTGAACCAAATTTTTTTTTACACTTTTGTTATGACTTAGTTGTACTCTGCATTGAGCTGAAACTTTGCCGGTGGTTGTTAAATGTATATCTTGATTAAAATAAAAATATAAGCATGCTAGTATATAGTTTTTCCATTGGTAATGATGGCAAAATGATGATAATTTTATACCGGTATATGATGGTATATGCATAAAATAATCAGCCTGTGAACGTTTTAGCTCAATGCGGAATCGAAGTAAGTCATGAGAAAAGTAAAAAAACAAAACACTTTTCCCTTTAAGTGAATTGTTTTTGGTGTTCTTTGTCTGCTTTCGTTTGAACAAGGCGGAAGCGGACGGGTGTGTGTGTGGGGGGGGGGGAGGCAGAGTGACAACGGATAACAAAGACAAAAACTATAAACTCTTGAGACAATGGTGAAGTGGGAGGGTAGGGGCGCGAAAAAAATAAAATCTTTGATATGAAAGTTCAGTTTTCCAATGAAAATCAGTTTTTGACAAGGGCGGATTCAGGATGGCTGAAATGATGGGGCAATAGGTCATAACGATAGGGCACAGTGCCGAGAAGGAGGCACACCGTACAAATCACTCTTAGAAAAATTGGATAAACACGGTTGATATGTTGCCCAACACTTAACATATCAACAGGTTACACAGTTGGTCTACCATTGCCCAATGTTGTATAACTTTTCCCAAAAATACATGAACAGTTGTGGTAAATACTGACCAGTTCTGGTAGAAAGTACCTTACCCAACCACATTCTGCCCGTTTTACAGTGTGTTATACCATGCGTGATGGTAAAATGATGGGCCACTTTCCATTATTTGCGCCCCTGGATTCATTTCAAGACAAATCCAGGGATCAAGACATAACAGTCGAGCTGCGAGAGGAACATCGGGCCCTTGATAATGCCTCAGCTCACACGCTAATGTGAAAGTAACATTAACTTCGGCCTATAACCTACATGTACATCAGAGGTGATGTGCCCTTTGGTATTCTAAAAAAAATCACAGTTTTATATATAACTTACTTGTTGTAAAGTAGATGATGGTTTCAAATATCCCTTGATGATCTTTCCTTCTCAGGTGCTATAATTGTTAACGCAATTGGAAACATTTTGTCCTTATTGGAAGTAATGATTCTCAAATAAATTTCAATTCCATTCCACATCCATAAGACTCCTGTCGTCCAACATTCATTTTAATCTTGAAAAACCAATGTTTTATTTGTGGAGCAACCAAATTTAAATCTGTTCTGTTATGAAGGAGATTTATAAGGTCGCAAGTTCCACCCCATACAGGATCTTTAAAGACTGCTGTCATAAATATAGTATTTATTATGTATTTAACTCGGTTCTGTTATGAAGGACGTTTATAAGGGGTGCCAATTGTTACCCCTTATTGAAAAACTGAACATTTATTTATTAAAACCACTTTTTATTTCAAAACCACGAAATTGTATTTGAAAAAATGCCATTTGCTTATTTCTAATAAGGACAAAATGTTTCTAATCGCGTTTGTAGCAAAATCAGTAAAATAATTTATCAATGATTTTATCAATAATTTATCAATGATTTTTCGACGAAAATTCCACATAATTTTCGACGAAAATTCCACATAATAATAAATACATAAAATCAGAATGAATTTGCAAAATTTACTCAACAAACTGAATTAAGCTGAACCTTCCACAAAATGATTTCTATATATACACATCTCTTGGTTCTTATCGAGTAATACGCATTTACAGACAGTATAGGGCCCTGTATAAGTAAATATAAAATTAAATCATACAGAGGTTATAGTCGGTAATGCCTCTGCAGAGGTGCTTATCTACTTTGTGATTGCCCAGGGTATAGGACAAGTCGTACACGTTTTAAGCTAAAGCTCTGCTTAAAAGCCCCCGCACCTACCCCATTCAACCAAACATTTGTATAAATTGTCCTCCTCCCTTTACGGCAGGCACCCGATTACCATGTTCCTTCTTTCTGCGTCCCCTAGCTCCGCCCCTGAATCGCTGTGGTATTTATACATGGTTGTATTGTGTCCTCTTTCTGCGAATCGTAGCCTTTTTTTGTATTTAATTATTTTGTGTTTAATTATTTCATTTATTTACTCAGGATATGCCCAAACAGTTAAATCTGATATCCATTGGGGGCCCTGCATATACATATAACCACAGAGAAAGGACACCTTTCTCTATGATATAACAATTAAAACACATGAAAATACACATGAAAATAAGGTGATGCACAATTAAGCAATTATACAACATGACTTAAAATATTAAATTATAGTTGACTTGAAATCTATGGTTAAGCGAACACAAGGAAAATGATGTGTATATTATTTATGCAATGTTAAAAAATAATACAAATTCAAGGCATTAATTCGCTGAGTACGAGAAGGGCGAAAACCCCTCGAAAACACCTTTTTTGGGAAAAACCACAGGAAAATTCACATCCGGCTCCAAATTTCCACGGCAACCAAGTTTGTCAACTCCGTAAATCAGCACAAGTTTCAGTTGAATGAATTAAATGGAAATTATTATATTAGCAGGAAACATCACTGACTGTATGTTCACTTAATTCGCATGTAAAAAAAAGTAATGTTTCTCCATAATATGTCCACGTTAATTCTGGTATTATACAATGAGCTATGCCAGCAGCTTTTTTCCACGTACTGCATCTCTTTGGAACTCCTTGCCTGGTGCATGTTTCCCTACATCCTATAATCTAGACAGTTTTAAGAGGAATATCAATTCCTACCTTCAGTCCTCCTGAGTTATTTTCATCTTCTATGATTTCTTCTTGTAGCCCCTTACCTAGAGTGGCTTTTAGCCTTGTTTGGGGCGAACTTGCATTAAAAAAAATTAAAAAAATACCTAGGTTCATAATGTTATTGTTTTACTGCTTAATTTTGTATTATTACTAATCAGCATTCCACACGGAATTCAAGAAACACAATATTGCACAACAAATTTACAACTGTTTTAAGATTGCACAAAAAGAGCAGTAATCTCTGTGACAGTCCATCACTGATGCCTTTCCACGCATTTTCAGTGAGGTGTTTTTGCTGTTATTCTTTTAAATACAAATGTATATCATGAAAAATGTGTATAATAAATAAATAATTCCCTAATTCACGATCAATGATTTGTCCATAAATGGTAAAAATATTTATATATATATATTTATATATTATTTATATATATTATTTATATATAGGCCCTATATATATATATTTATATATATATATATTATTTATATATAGGCCCTATATATATATATATATATATAAATATTTTTACCATTATGGACAAATCATATATATATATAAACGGGTAGCGAGCAAAGAAAAATTGGCTGATGCCGGACTCGAACCCGCGACCTCTCGATTACCGTACGAGCGCTCTACCAACTGAGCTAACCAGCCCCTATGTTGGTGGGGGGGTCCACTTATGCCAATTATCTATTGCTCCATGGGGCCAGGTCAGAGGCCAAACCATATCTGCCGAGTAGCCAGGGATCAAGCCCCAGTCAGATGCAAACAACCCGGGTAACGGCAGTAGCGGGGATCACACAATTAACGGGACACAAGCCTTTTATGTGGTTGTACACAAAGTAGATTTATATGGGGAAACTGGCCTGAAATATTATAAACGGGTAGCGAGCAAAGAAAAATTGGCTGATGCCGGACTCCGGAACCCGCGACCTCTCGATTACCGTACGAGCACTCTACCAACTGAGCTAACCATATATAAATATATTTTTATTTCCCCAAATGCTCGAGTCATACAATACAAAGGAGAACACATTGTTTATAGGCCTATCGTCATATTTTGAGAGGTAATCTGGACGATTAGGTTTTAAAATAGTATTTTCTTTTATATGATTCATAAATAAGGTGTATATCGTAATGAAAGAATTGTAAATCGTTTTGTGTGTCAAAACGACGGCTATTTCGTGTTTGATGTACACTATGCCCTAAAGGCCCTACAATTTTTCAGTGTGTTACTGAGTTACAATAAGGGATCAGATTGTTTAATCATCCTGCCCAGGATTGCAAGCAATATTTCTTCTTTTATATTGTGCAAAAAAAACCAATTTATTGCCATTATATTCAGTCAGGACTATACTGTATACACGTATTAGCTGTACAGTGTATATTTTTGGGCCACAGACAATTCAGAAATCCCCATAAATCAGCCGTTGGGAACTACCAGACAATAGATATCGCTTATTATTACGCTCGGATGACTGTGTACTGATGATTACGATTAGGCCTATGTAAAAAATAAATCCATGCGCGAATGAGCACTATGCTGCCGTGAGTCAACCGGTCTCGTCTCTGGCCATGACCGCGAAACGATGCTAATTCACACCAGTGATTCGGCCATATCATGCCGCGCCTTGTGTATTTTTGGAGGCCTATATAACTGAGCGCCAGAGACAACTTCAGTATGTTTGATTGCCATCGCTGCGTTGAGTTTTGGCGCGATGGCGTGACAGTGTACACGAAATATCAGTCTTGAGTTCGGTCATTACTGAAGTGTATATGCATGATAGCAGTAATATGTAGTAATCCTCAATTCAATGGGGGATATCCGGCCCAGACCGATAACGTTTTATGCAATCAACTTTTCAAGCCAGGCAAATTCGGTCCAAGCCCAGTTTATTTCCCCTGGGGCCAACAAAAACTACAGAAGGCTTTTGTGTTTTAAGTGATAGCGTGCTCACATATTTTCGCTGAGATAAAGCCTATTATACCGAAATAAACTTGGATCGAAAAAGGAACAGCTTTTCAAATGATGTATGCAATGTTTTATCCTTTGAAAGCCAGTTTACAATTTAGGTTGTCTGCAAACTACATCCATATTTTTAAACCGTCCTATGACTGCAAGGGTCAAAATCAGTCAAAATGTTGATATACTTGCCTAGGTATATCTAGTGCACTTAAAAGTCGAGCACTGTTAAATCTTACGTGTAGTAAGTACATTTACAGGTCAAAATGAGTCAACCATTTTTGACTGGTAAAAGCATTGTCTTGAATTGTTGAGGGTAAAAATCAGTCAAAAATGTCCCTGTGTGCACATTTGGGTCATCAACAGTTAAAACAGTCAGTTGACTGGTTTTGAACACTATAGCTACTTGCCACTAAAGTGCAGCTACAGTAGGAGGGTTAAGAATCAATATCATGGGCGGATCCAGAACATTTTTAGGGTGGGGGGCTGAGAATCAAAAACAATTATTTTTCAGTACTACAAAAATTACAATGAAATAATCAAAGGGAGAGAAAAACAAAGCACACTGTGGGAATGTGCGTTCTCCCCTCCCCTCCCTCCTCTCTCTCTCTCTGTTTCTCTCCCTTTTTAAATGTTTTTTCATTTATTTATTTTTTTAAATTTTTTAATTTATTTTACGATTTTAGGGGGGGGGGCTACAGCCCCCTTAAGCCCCCCTGGATCCGCCAATGAATATAGGCCTATATTATCAGTAAATAACAACACGTTGAATAGTTATTGCTTATTTTACATTGTCGTTAACAAGAAAATAGTGAAAATTCTTTCAGATGATTTGTGTTAATTAACATTATATCGTGAAGTTTACATCTCCAGAGAACGACAGTTATTTGCAAAATATGATAGCACCTCATTAGTAATATTTCAAGGGATTTTTGATCCATCATCATGTTCCATCACCAACTTATCACCGAATAAGTGATAATCTGTGATCATTTGTGTGTTTTTTCTTCAAGATTACCAATAGTGTATAGGCTTCAGCACTTTCATGAGGGAATAGACATGCGGCCATCTTGGTCAGATTCTCTGTATGCAATTAGACGATTATAGTGCTGATTCTCAACACAAAAAAGGGGACCAGACCATTTCCCTTCCAGCCTCGGTTTGGTCACGTTTATTTGTATGGAAGAACAAAACAAGATGTGCTGAAGGTCTATGTGATGGAAATATCAAATCAGCTACACTACTGGGACCCAGTCATCCCATGACATCTCATTGGTTATCCCTAGTCGCTTAGAACAATAATAGTTACAATTTAATTCCTCGTCCCTAGTGACGTTAGTACTGTTTCCGCCCTTGTTTTCCGCTATCACATTCCAACATAAGCCAGCCCATCCCGAAGACAAGTACAGGGGAAAATTCCCCAAGCAAATCAATCAATTAAACCGATGAAAATAAGACCCCAGGAGAGAGACAATATAATTTAGTCTTTGAATAGCAACGGAAGCCCCAACCCTAAAGACAAGACCCCCCGGTGAATGTACGGCGTCCCATTCGTGTCATCTGTGGGTCCAACGTCCGGAGATGGGTTCCCCCATTCCCAAATCCTAAGAGACATCATAACAAGCAATGATTAATAACGGAATCTGTGCGGAACAAACATCATCGCTTCCCCTACTAATTAGCCCATTGGCGACTGGTGTGGCGAAGTCTCAACCCGAACGATTCCGGTTTCATGGTAATTATGGGGTGAACATAATTAAGAAGATCGATTGCAACTTTATTTCAGCTTATTTATTATTTACCTATTTCCGATCGATCAAGTCGGTATGTGATGTCTGGACACTTTTGTCGATAAAAAGTCGATATCCCTCCGTCAACTATAAAGCGATAACGATTTTTTAAACGATTTATTGAATAATTGGAAATACTTGTTGTGAAGTTACTGGAATAGTAACTTTCACTAATGACTGGCACTAGACTATAGTGTAACATTTATATAATCCCTGTTCATTATTTTGCACAAAGGGCTCTAGAAGAAAGCATTGTTTTAATAATAAATTAGATTAAATATCTTTCCATCTAAAATTTTAAAAAAAAATATAAAAAAATAACAAATAAGTAAATACGTTAAGCAAACAGTCTTTACTTATCCTTTTCACTATGCAATACAAGTCTTAAATAAATAATACAGTGAATAGTAAATAAGTTGAAGTAGGTTGGAATGTGTACCACAAAGGTAGTCAGGATTATTTGACGTCATTCGCGTGCCACACAATTGCGGTTAGAAAGATGTGAATGAACGAACAACTTTTACCCACGCCAGCGACGTTTCACTTTCCTATTCCTACCCGGTCAGCTGAATAATGTGTACAACAACAATTTGGTTTTGTTGAAACCATCAAATAATGGGCTATGTCATGTTATTTCCGTGAGTTTTGGAATGTTCGATATGTGGACCGCAGGTTAAGTGGAAATGAGTAAGAACGAATGTGTAACATACAAACTAGATAACACATACAGTTAGGTAAAACTTGTAGCTTTGCACGGTGAAGAGGATAAGTAAGACGAATTGCGAGGACACCATGTGAAATTCTCTATTGAGTAGTAATTAGTTCTGAAAAGAACTGGAGGTTACAACTTGACGTTTCGATCAGTATGCTCTGACCGTCTTCAGGAGAATACCGTTCCTATGAAATTACTTCAGTTTTGCGTAATTTCGCCAGATCAAGGCCCTTTTTTAAAACCACTTCCGAGTTTTGATCCAATGCACCCATTCGAACTCTTCCAGTGGGTTTCCCCGATAATTGTCCAGTCAAATATTTTAATAATGGTAAACATGTTTATCAAAAACGTGTTTACCAAAACTTCCATTTCATCTGCGCGGGGGATGCAAACATAGCGACTGCCCACTCCCTTATGAATTTTCATAAGATTCACATGTATGGAAGCCAATTAATCGGGGCTTTAGTTTAAAAAAAATAGTAGTTAATTATGTTTTACTGGGTGCGGGTGGTGGTAGGAGGATCCAATTGACTAATCTCAAGGACAAGGACAGAATTTGAGAAATATTAAATCAAGCTATTGTATAAGCATAGAAGACAATGGGGGCGTCACAGATAGACGACATGATTGGAAGTTAAAAAAACAAAAGCCAGATGTTCCATGTGCCGTGTCTATCTTTCCTAGGCAATTTCTGTGACATCGATCCACTTGTAAGTGTATCCCGTTGGAAATTGCGACCTCCGGTCTTCTTTCAGTGCATCGGGTAATGAGATATACAACATTTGTCCGGTCGTGTGCCCTGACTGCATGCAATTACAAAGTGAGGAATAATTTCCAAAGCCGCCCCTTACACTCGCTAGTTGTTGGTACAAGTCTACCCATTTCTGGTTCTTGTATTAGGTCTAAGTAGTTCTTCCTTTTCGGTAATTCGATTGCAAGAATCCCCATAACATATGCTTTCATTCTTATCAGCTTTCCATCTAAAAGAAAAATGTGTTTTAAAAAATGACACAAGACAGTTTCCCTTGTTTCTGTATCAGTCATGGCTGAACGGGCTATGAGGGGTTGTGAAGGGGGCGGGGCTGCAAGGGGTTGTTGGAGGGGGTTCCTGAATACATCACCCCAGCTGATAAATCTCTCGGACAACGTTGGACATGTCTTTAAAAAAAATGATCAAAAGAAAAAATTGTTTTAAAATATGACACAAGACAGTTTCCCTTGTTTCTGTATCAGTCATGGCTGAACGGGCTATGAGGGGTTGTGAAGGGGGCGGGGCTGCAAGGGGTTCCTGAATACATCACCCCATTGGACATGTCTTTTAAAAAAATGATCAAAAGGTGTAAAATGTATCATGGGTTCCAACATCCCATGAAAGGTTTCTGTCTTAAGTTCTTTCAATAAAGAAAAGTCCGATTCTCCATCATCGGGACCGGACGATGGCCGTGGGGGGAGATGGAAGAAGTTGCGGCCTTGGTTGAAGCGTTTGCATGCTGCAGGTGATGTACCGGCGGGAGAGGCGCTGAAAATAGGTAAGCCCCCACACTCGACGACATACATGATACTAACCAAGACAAATTTTGACTTAAGAATTTATGGGAACAAGTCGTTCGATAAGCCCAGGTTTCCGTTAGAAAACATCCGGGTTTTGACTATCTGTACTCTCTCTCTGTAAATTGGGGCCCCACTCGAACCCCACAAAGTGATACTCATGTCTTTTAACACCCGGGTTGGGTTTAAGGCCCGCGCACACACTGTGTCTCAAATCGAGGGATACATATGTTACCTTGTTAACATAACGTCATTACTAAGCATTTTACCGCCGAAGGGGGAGTTTTGCTTGCCAACCGCTGGGTGTAAGATTGTGTAGAAATGACTGGGCAAAATTGTGCACACGCTTACGTTACCATGGTTACTGTATAACGACACTTTTCAATTTGGTAATTGCACCAACTTTCCAATTATGAAAATTTGAAAATGGGTTTATTTTAGTGTATATGAATACATGTAATGGCAAATATAGTTATTTTGTATCAAGACAATTTACAATTTAGTAATTGCGCTAACCTTCAAATTATAAAAATTTACGCTATTTGTTTTTGTGTGTTTTTATTTAGTTTTGTTGTTGTCATAAATTATAAAAGGTATAAAAAAGACTACTTTCGTAAAACAAGAGGGAGCCATTCTCTGTTATGAGTGGTACGAAAATCCCCAGAGAATCTTAAGGCAAATCAACACAGTCAGAAGCTGAAAAATCCACATTGTTCCTTACTCCAGGGAACGAAACTCGTCTCCCATGATACCAAGCGCAAACGCTTCGCTGACACTTCCATCATCGGAATCCCAGCCAACCCAATTTCGCGGCCGATATGTTGACCTCAAAAACGTGATTACAAAAAATAAAAAAAAGTGTATTTAATTTAAAAACCCAAACGAAACAGTAAACAATAGCTACTGAACCATACTATTGTAAGACTTTTTGGGGATGACCCTGGCGAAGACTTGATACTGATCTTGACGCGACAGGCTTCACTGTTAAATCGCCCAGGCTCTTTTCCATCCGGGACACTTCAGGCGTGGAGCGATACCTTGATCTCACTCCAAGGTTGTGTCACCACGTCGTGTAATCTACGCTATGAGTCTTGTTGACAGATAAGCTCCAAAATTGCTGCTTTCTTTCGAGGTCAAAAGCTTGTGTCTGAACTTCAGTGGCAAGAGGGCATGAATGAGGTCCTTAGCGTCTAAATATTGTGGTCTCTAGGGCCCAGTTTCATAAAGCTGTTAAGTAAAGAATATTGCGTAATAAATATTATATGCTCAGCAAAATTTAGCTGAGAACCAGCCAGAAGCAATATACATGTACCTTACATGGTAAATTGGCTGGTAACCTATTTTTGCTAAGCACAACTTTTCTGTGCTCTGCAAATTTGTGTCCTTTAGCAGCTCTATGAAATACTAGCCCTAGGTCTAGCTTCCAAGTGGCATACTCTATAAGTAAGGGGAGTGTTTGGGGGAAAGTTGTGCGCTCCACGGAAAAGTTGTTACCCCTGGTGCCCCTCTGAATATTCTAGGCTTGAACAAAGAAAAAGGTTCAAAAGCGCCGCCGCACGAATGGCATATTCTAGCTAAGGTGAGTGTTTGTGGAAAGCTGTGCCATCCACGGAAAAGCTGTTATCCCTGGTTTCCCTCTGAATATTCTAGGCTTGAACGAAGAAAAAGGTTCCATCTTAGTGCCGCCGCACGAATGGCCTTCCCCTCTGAAGTAGTTATTACGTTCATACTATTATTCTATTAACCAATTACTGTGGCACCATATTGTCAGGGGATTCAGGGTGGGTAAAGAGGAGGGGAGAATGACAAAATGAGAACACGGTGCCAATGACTAACATCTTTCTACATGGCAGCTAGGAGCATATAGTCTGTATTCCAACCGTCCGACAGGCCATTGATATGATATAACTGATTGGTTTTCGGACTAATGGGGGCGTAGGAATACCGAGCGGTCCCAGCACAGAGGAGAGAGGACAACACAGTCATGTTGCCACTCCTCTCTCTGGATCCGCTGATGCATGCAATCTCATTTCCACGCTGGTAGAAACACCTTGCCACACCCACCCAGGCAAGGATGAGGGGAACAGCACCTATAATAATAATAGGTCCGACTCGGGCATCGCTGTAAATAGTCTTGTTTAAAGGGTTTATAGAGAGTCGTTGCACCCAGATTAAAAAGGGGTCTGAAACCCCTCAAACTATTGCAAATGATATACAATTATAATGTGCCTAAAGCATGTGCACCACAACTTACTTGCCAACGAAACACACTCGTTGAGTTTTATGAAAATTTTGAGAAAATTGCCGACAAATTTGAGTGGGTTCTCGGGCCCGCCCAAGAGACCTGGAAACTTTTTAGGTTATAGAGTCTCTGAGACGCAAACCAATTTATTCAAAGAATATTTAAAAATAAATAAAAATAATTATCTTATTTTTGAGGGTACATAGAATTGGTGTGAAAATAAGCAGAATTGTGTAACAAGTGATACAGATATTGCAATAGGGAGGGGGCGGATAATTGCACGGGTCATCTCCCTCTAAAATTAGGGTATATACTCTACACTGTAAAAATGGTGTGTAGAATTTAAACACATTTTTAAACACATAGCACGTACTCACTGTTTTCACATGTTTAGCCTAAAGCATGTTTAGATTGTGCTTTTCAGTGATGTGTGTTCGAATGCTAAATATCATATGAACAGGTGTCAAAAACCTAAACACGTTTATAGCTTTGTGACATGTACAGAGGATGGCTGTTTAGCAAAATAAACGCATTCCTAAACGCGCTTATTTGGTATGTGTTTAAATTCTAGAAAACATTTTTACAGTGTAATCTGTGTGATATGCTGTATGGTGTGCAAGGGTGCAACAAGTGAAACCGAGGGGTTGCCCTTAAACATGATTTACAGTTCTATAAATAATTTGCCCGAGTTCATTTATTCCCTTTTTTGTAACCAGATACGGAAATATAACAAGGTCGTTATGTGTGGTTTAACATGAATGCGGCAATTGAGAAAGGAATTTCGATTCTACTCAAGGTCGGGTGAACTCATGACGTCAGCCAATCGCCCTATATAAAATAGACTATGTTATCCCATGGAGGAAGGAAAATCTATTTTCCTTCCTCCATGGTTATCCTGCCGAGCATATGAATCTAGAACAGGATTTTTACTCCCAATATTTTCTAGGAATGTTTGTAATGGATGAAGTCTATTTTAAGTGGGTGTACACCCTTGGTAATAATTTCATCAGAAAAAAATGAGAAAATAATATCTAAAAAGTTACTTGGTTTTAAGGAGACACTGAATAATTATTGTCACGATCACGAGGTCATGGAATTGGAGTGCTAATTTTAGATTAACTCATTGACTGAAAATAACACCCACATGATGAGGTCATGTTACCGTTGCTGCTGCATAAATGAGCCTGTAATATCCAGTAAACGTGGTAATATTAAACTACAATCCCGGTCAAATCTCGCTGGGCCCCCGGCCCCCTGACAATGTTGGCTCTTATTGGGCGGCCTGTGCTCCGGCTGGAGATAACATTAACAACATTGGTGGGGGAGCGGGGGAGCGGGGGAGCGGATAGCGGAGAGCGGGGACAGGGCAGGGTATGTTTATTGTCACGTGTCCCAACTATTTTGGCCGGGATTGTAGGTAAAACTTGTAGCTTTGCATTACGGTGAAGAGGATAAGTAAGGCTAATTGCGGTGACACCATGTGACATTCTCTATTGCGTAGTAATAATTAGTTCTGAAAAGAACTGGAGGTTACAACTCGACGTTTCGATCAGTATTCTCCCGAGGACGATCAGAGCATACTGATCGAAACGTCGAGTTGTAACCTCCAGTTCTTTTCAGAACTAATTACTACTCAATAGAGAATTTCACATGGTGTCACCGCAATTAGTCTTACTTAATCTTAAACTAGGACACCTGTTGAAAGTCTGTTCCGATCGTGACGATACTGCCCCTTTAAGGTGGCGTAATGGTTCCAAACATTAAGAAGTTATACCGTTCGACATGACGTTGTCATTTTTCAGGAAAATATGAATTCAAATCTGAAACGGATTACTGGCAGGTTTGATTCATTTCTATATGCATATTTAATGACACAACGAAATTGACCTTTTATCATCCCTGTCATATCCCCTGTATACACAAGTACGATTATAATACCGATTCACAATTCATGAAAGGAGCCAGACTATAAAGTATGGATGCATTTACAGACATTTTACCAAAAGTGTATAATAATAATAATAATAATAATAATAATAATAATAATAATAATAATAATAATAATGTGTGGACTTATATAGCGCACGTATCCACCAACTGAGTGGTCCTCAAGGCGCATTATATTATTACCCCTGCTCATAAGGCTCATAAATCATTCCTGAAACCATCTCAGCTCCCTGGGGAGTATACAGCTCAATTGCTGCCATTACAGCGCATATAGGGCTAATCAACCAACTCTGCCCTCACAGGTACCCATTTAACCCCTGGGTGGAGAGAAGCAATTATGGTTAAGTGTCTTGCTCAAGGACACAAGTGTCACGGCCGGGATTCGAACCCACATTCTGCTGCTAACACCAGAACTTGAGGCCGGTAAGCTAGACCGCTCGGCCACGACACTCCTATACTGACTCTGAAGCATCTGTATGCTTTTAATAAAATGTATAAATGTACACACATTATTCATTCATACTAATTGAGGATTACTTCATTAAATGCGAATATATAAACCTGGGTAAGTTTCGGTTGTAAAGAGTACTAACGTAGCCATACTTATCCACTGTGGGGGAAAGGGATATGCTGTGGGATGGATCTGTACGGCTTAAAGAAAGCCGTCAGTTAAGTGTGCTTTTTAAAATGTCTAATTTGTTTCCTTCAGAAATTTGGATATGACGTGGGAAGACAGTGGCGAGTAGCCAGGATTTTCAAAATTGATGAAGTTTGACAACGAGTTTTTTTTTCTGTTGATTGTATCTTTGCATGTATGGATGAGGGGTATGGTCCCGCCCCCTTTGGATACGCTTCTGACGCTCAACCCTGTGAAATACAAATTATATTACATTCGTGCATTTTAATCTGTTCAATGTACTTTACAGATATTAAACTTCGGACCTAAGAAAAACGAAACTATAATGATTTAACCCCGCTGTTTCTGGAATCTACTAAATACCAAAGTGGTTGATAATGATTTTTTTTTCAAGCAGGCTGGTTTCGTGTTTGTACACCTCAGGGAACCCATATCGTATTGTCAAAACGAGTCTATTTGGCCGCATTGAATGTCTGCTACTGGACATACAACTTTGAAAAGAAACACATTTTGTTAGATTTTGTTACTCTTCTTTGCCAGTAAGAATCAGTCTTTGTCCTAAAAAACCTATACATTGTCGATTAAGGTCTTTTACACCAAATATCGTTGTTTAATTTTTACGTCATTGCTTTGGATATTTCATTGTGTTGTTTTTCAATTCACCAATTTCCTGAAAAGAAATAAGAAAGTTCGAAAGTAATTAAATAGAAATAAAACTTTTAAAGGCCTCATTTATATTTAATTTTAAATATATACAGTTTTGCTAATCTCGAACAAAATATATGAATGATCACAGATTTATATAAAATTATACTATACTGACATAAAGTGTGGAGTGTCGTGGCCGAGCGGTCTAGCTTACCGGACTCAAGTTCTGGTGTTAGCAGCAGAATGTGGGTTCGAATCCCGGCCGTGACACTTGTGTCCTTGAGCAAGACACTTAACCATAATTGCTTCTCTCCACCCAGGGGTTAAATGGGTACCTGTGAGGGAAGAGTTGGTTGATTAGCCCTATATGCGCTGTAATGGCAGCAATTGAGCTGTATACTCCCTGAGATGGTTTCAGGAATGATTTATGAGCCTTATGAGCCTTATGAGCAGGGGTAATAATATGCGCCTTGAGCACCACTCAGTTGGTGGATACGTGCGCTATGTAAGTCCACACGTTATTATTATTTTTATTATTATTATAAAACTATATACTTGGTGTAAAATTGATGATAAAATGGGTGTAATTCCTAATATTTATGTCTCAGGCGCTGTCGTTTTAGTAAAAATTAATAAAATAATTTCCAAAATGCTGATGGTTACGATGGCCCTGAAGGGAAAAGATTTGACGTCATTTCTGGGCCACCACACATGTTGTTGCCTGTCATATCAGTACGTGTCTTGGAAGTCCTCCAAACTCGTAGCTCTGAGGGATATGTAACGCGATGCCGAATGAAAATAGGCTCTCTTTGGGACAAGAATGAGGGTCGTCTTTATCTCTTGGTTGCCTGGGCTTCTTGATCTTGACAGGAAAAATAGCAGGGTTGAGATATGACAAGAGAAAAACATAGACGGCGTCGTTAGGTTTTAATGAGGTAATTAGCCCTAAAGATGTTTAGGTTATTTTCGTTTTGAAAAGAAAGTACAGTAGATTATAATATTGCGGTCACCTGTAAAACACGCCACCTGGGCTATTAATGAGGCCAGTCAATGACGTAAACCCGGTCGGGTTTCTAAGCATATTGTGGTGGGCAATTAACACACCTTTCCAGTTGCCGCTTCAGGGGTCAAATGCACCTTTAAGTATAAAGCCTGTTAACATTTGGATACAAAATATGTATTCTTACTCTATTTAAACCACTATTCACTATTGGTGATTTCATAAAACTCAATTGATCACAGTTTTTACATAGACCTACAACTTTCTTGCTATATATAAAGTTTGACGATGCAATAAGCATCCGTTGAAATATTTCTGTCTGAGGAGTGTTATCATAGCAAGGCCAACAAGTCTCTGGTTTCTGGTTCTACGCGCGCATCGCCTCAGAGTCGCACGTCGGCATTTTTAATTTTTTTTGGCTAGGAAACGATGTCCAATTGCAGCCAAAATTGCTGGATCGATTTTATTTCTGAGGTATTGTGTTTTTAAATGTCTTTTTCACATAGGGGTATGAACGTTTGCCCGATTTGTGAGGCCTCTCTTAGCCTTCATACTTTGTGTATGGAAAATTTGGTCTGGTTCCAATAACCGCGTATACATGTATCACGTATATTTCATTGGTTGGCAAAAAAGAAGAAAAAGATTACCCCCCCCCAAAAAAAAGCTCGTCACCGCATACATTTTGAAGCCGACCTATGACCAGAAACCCATGGAAACCAGAGACCTTTTTGGCCTAATATAATTCCCAACTAAACGTTATTCTTAGACACAATTCTTAAAAGTACAAGTCAAACATACATCTGTCTGACCAAGCATTTACAGAGGCGCACTGTAGAAAACACATGTAAATTTACAGCAAAATGCAGGCAACCATGGGCGGATCCAGAACATTTTTTAGGGGGGGGGGGCTGAGAATCAAAAACAATTATTTTTCAGTACTACAAAAATTACAATGAAATAATCAAAGGGAGAGAAAAACACACTGTGGGAATGGGAGTGCGTTCTCCCCTCCCCTCCCCTCCCCTCCCCTCCCCCTCTCTCACTTTTTCTCTCTTTTTAATTTTTTTTAACGATTTTAGGGGGGGGGGCTACAGCCCCCTTAACCCCTCCCCCCTCCCTGGATCCGCCAATGGCAACTCTATTTCCAATAATTTGCTGTATTACAATTTTACATAACTAGTGTGTTCAACTGATTTACACAATTTCTGTAAACGCTTAATAATGTACTTTTCCATGTTTGATTGTTATACCCATTCTGATTGTCTTTTTCGGCCCACAAAGAATAAAGCATAATCAGTTTTACATCAAAGTTACTTGGTGAAAGGTAATGCTGGTCTTAACATCCATTGAACCTTTTTATTAGACTTGTTTAAAAAAATGTATTCCCCAGTTATGTACGTCATAATTTTGATTATTTAGAATATGGAGCTGTTTAGAATGAATACGAAGTTTGTGTTTTGTGAATTGCCGATCAACATTTCATTTCTCGTTAATGACACAACGAAATGAGCTAAAATTTTCAAATGTCAGTTTTCCATAATGATATTGTCTTCTTTATTCACACGAACATGAGACACAGCAGAATAAAGGTTTATCAGCCCTGTACTGTACTTTCCCTTTAAGGGATAATTATAATAATCGAGCACACGCTTAACTCATCAAGTCTTGGCTATACCCAGAAGTCTTCAGTGCAATCCAATAGGGGGATAGCTGTAAAGCCTCGGGACAGCCTACTTAGGTGGGCAGACGATTACGTGCCATGGTATGCACGCCGACGGCCAAGGAGTAATCACCAGACATCCAGCATAGGTTGCAGGTTCATACTTTCTGTTCCTCAGAGGAGCTGTAAGATATTTGAGTGGGAAGGTGATGAGATTGGTTACTGTCGAACTTTCTTTGTTTTGTTTTTCTTGCCGTAAATAGGGGCAACATTAGACAGGAGAGGTAACAGGTTACAACTGGTGACAGTTGGCACTAATGTTACGAACAAAGGCTCAGGTGTAAAGTAATGACTTTACGTCAA
The DNA here is from genome assembly GCA_029582265.1 of Zoroaster sp. YZ-2022. Classification (NCBI taxonomy): domain Eukaryota; kingdom Metazoa; phylum Echinodermata; class Asteroidea; order Forcipulatida; family Zoroasteridae; genus Zoroaster; species Zoroaster sp. YZ-2022. The sequence continues at coordinate 25,036,883 of CM055825.1, read as the reverse complement.
CAAAATCAACAAACCATTTTGTATAATTATGTGTGGAACCTGCCAAGAAAATGTGATGTCACACTTCGGTACCGGTACTCCATATACAGAGTGTGACGTCACGTTCCCAGGAAATCATGGCGGCTGGTTCTACTCCATCTTTGTTACGTTATTGTTCTATGATACAACACTTACAAAATGTGTTGTGTAAATATGACGTCATAACGTCGGATCATCGTAGAAGCGCCCTCTGTCGATACCATCAGTTCTATTTCTTGGCAGGCAAGAATCTTGTTTGTTTTTGGAATATATTTTGCAAATTCCTTATTTTATGTCAAATATTATAATGTACCGTTACTTCGACATAAATAACATTAACAGTCAATTATAATTGAGATACAATGACCTAATACTGTCAATAGAAGATTTATCACGACTTACACTGTAAAAATGATGCTTAGAATTTAAACACATTTCTAAACACTTAATTGTACCCACTTTTTCACATTATTAGCCTAAACATGTTTAGATTGTGCTTTTTCTGTGATGTGTGTTTGAATGCTAAATAACATATGAACAGGTGTCAAAAAGCTAAACACGTTGTGACATGTACAGAGGATGGCCATTTAGTATTTAAACGTATTCCTAAATGCGTTTATATTTGCTAAACATGTGGAAAAAGTGTTTAGAAATGTGTTTAAATTCTAAACACTGATTTTTACTGTGTACATAGACAAAATTGCAGATTTTACCCATTAGCTGTGAAGTAGGAACCGGGGTCGAGCGACCAGCTCTTGGACACCATGAGGAATTCGGTCATCTTAAACAAAACCAGCGTTTTTTTTTTATAGCATAAACATCAGTAAACTCTTTGTTTTTGACTACGCGGTTTAGGTTTTAATAGCTGGCGTGTTCGTCACGTACACGCGTCAATTCCAAGACTAAATGTCAAGTTTATAAGGAATTACATCTTCCACCTGTTCAACGGCTGATGACGGACAGTGTAAGTAACCATGTCGGTGAATGACCTTTGGATCAATTTGACTTTTTGTGGTGTAAGTAATTGGACAGTAACACACACTGCATTTATACATCGTTTTCCCCTACCCACCGCATCAACCCTTGGGATTGTTACACAAGAGCTGTTCAAATCCCCACATAATAAGCACAAGCGTTTTATTTTCATAATACAAGCAGTATTATTTAAAAAAGGAAGGTACATTATTCGTAATATTGACAAAGCTACCTGTATGAGAACTATATTATTCTTTTTGAATCAATATTAAAGTACATTGAACAAACAACCAACCTTCAATACGTTGTACAGTTTTACATTCAAAGACGACTAATACATTTGTTGTTTCTGTCGCCTGTCCTGAAAGTAAAATTTTTAAAATAGTTTATAAAAATTTGTTGTCATCCGAAGACAGAAATTCAACGTTGGAATGAAAACAATCTTCATGCAGTTTCACTATTTTCTCGGTACAACACAATTAAATTAGCTGAAAATTTCACACGCTGTTTTTTTTAAAAATACATAATGATTCTTATAAATTATAGATGAATTTACAGACAGCTGAAACTGTCACATATTTCTAAAGATAAACTAGGGCGCGTTATACAAAAAGTATTCTGGCAAGATCAACCAGTTAAAATTTGATCAAAGTTTGTTCAAGGGTCTGAAAATGAGTTTTTTATGAATCAATGTTATTTATTTCAATGTTAACAAACAACAAAACAATATGTAACAGCAATGTATCATACAATATACAAAAAATAATTATTTGATTTATGAATATTTGATTTTTTTGGTACATGCAGTGAATACATACAATATAAATTGATTCAAAAATGATGTTAACGGAAAGCAGGGTAGCCGTATGAGGCTGTTTACCCTTGTAACAGACAAAACAAATTAACAAATAACTTTACAATTACCTTTACAGAATGGATGATAATATGTACGATGTTTACAATTTCGAAATTTCATTCGGTCTACTTAATGCAAATATGAGTTTATGATTGTCTTGAGTTTATGTCTACAACTATTTGAATGATTTATACGTAGCTGACGAAGCTTAATAATCATTTGATGATCGCAGTCATAATGTGAGCATGCGTACCATCATTGTCTGTCTTGGTTATCGAGGCCCTGGCTATAAACAGGGAATATTATAGCCAATTGAGGGCGCTGCAAATCGTCAACAATTGTTCGGGTGGGTGGGCGTTGGAGGGGGGGGGGGCGTTCCTGAAGGCTTCCCGAAGTTAAATCCTACCCATGTTGTACAATATACCCATTTGAAGTGATCTGGTAAACGATGCAAAAATGATGAAGCTCTCTAGGTCGAACCACAACCGGAATCCTTCAACTGAAATTGACGGTTCGCATTATGACCATACTGTTAGGTTATTCATTGTGTGTCGTCATGATAGCTATAATGTTCTCTTTACAACCGCTATTACTCATGCAAATATTGTTTGTCTGTCTCTAAATATGTGTATGTTTTGGTTCATCCAGTGCCCGTCCAGTTGTCTGTCCAAGTTTTGGTTTTTGTTCTTTGTAAGCGTATAACGTACAAAAAGTGTACATTATGCATTATATTAAATCATTTTTTTCGAAGGCAATCCGCTGCAAGTCTTTGGCTTCTTGCACTTTGCCTCCATGCGCATAAAGTTTCTATTATATAGTACCGGGTAACTGTAGTTAATGTTAATTATTAGCGTATGGAAATAAATGTGCTCTTAAATTGAATTTAATTGAATACCGGTACAATTGCACATGGTAACCGTCTTAGCAAATATTAATGTGAAAACATTATCTTTTAATCAAACAGGAGGTACATATACTGAACAGCAAAAGAAACGTCGTGATTTTAAATCGTTGACATAACTCAACCACAAGAGTTTTACATGTATCGTTTTCGGGAAATATGCAGTCTAACATCATTCTGAATCATGACTGTGCCTGAAAATCCTATAGGCGGATGGAATGCCACTTGAATGGTTTTCAAAGTGTACGTTACAAAATATACCTGTTGATATCTTGTATTCATACGACGTTTCTTTTGCTGTTCAGTATATAATCATGGTTGTAAATCGGTTGAATTAAAATATTGGTAGCAACATGGCGTTTACTATAAGTATCTCGTTGTACTTGCTGTTCTCCACGCATTAGCACCTGGATAGATGATGTAGGCGTAACGCCTTTGGGGACCAACGGGGAACCAGTTTTGACCATTTACAAGGGGTTCCGTATGCAGAGCCACTGGTAGGTCCACTTCGCTTCTCCAAACCGCAACCGAGGCGACCATGGCTGAACGGGACGGCGATGAATGCTTCCGAATACGGTCCGATTTGCATTCCTGGACGGTTCGGACAGGGAATAACACCGCACTCTCGAAGACGACGACGTCCAACAGTCGGAGGACTGCCTCTTGCTGAACATAATTCGTCCCAGACGCAGTGGTTGCAACGGTAGGACAACTACCAGTCATGATTTGGATTCACGGGGGAATGGTTCATTGTCGGGGCTGGCTCGAACCACGACGGGAGCGTCCTTGCCGAGGTAGGCCAAGTCCGGTGTCGACTCGGTGTGTTTGGTTTCTTCAGCACCAGACACGACGCCGCACTTGGCAACTACAGCCTGTTGGACCAGCGCTTGGCTATCACCTTGGTGAAAGAAAACATCGACGTCTTTGGAGGGGATCCTGGTAGGCTAAACCTTTTCGGGGTTTCAGCCGGAGGCAAGGGGGTTGCGATGCAGACGGCCATCCCCGTCAACGACCGTACCTTATTCCGATTATGGAGAGCGGGATCACGGACGATTCGGCCGTCAACTCTCCCGAGACATCGGCCCTGCGATCGCGTCAGTTTAGTGACCTGCTAAATTGTGACCTATCCAAGGATTCCAGAGCCCTCGCAGCTTGCGTTCGCGATGTAAGCACAGGAACCCTTGTGCAGGCGTCGAACCTCCTGCCGGTTGAATTCGTCGACTTTTCACCCTTCTACCCAACAATATTTCGGGAAATATGCAGTCTAACATCATTCTGAATCATGACTGTGCCTGAAAATCCTATAGGCGGATGGAATGCCACTTGAATGGTTTTCAAAGTGTACGTTACAAAATATACCTGTTGATATCTTGTATTCATACGACGTTTCTTTTGCTGTTCAGTATATAATCATGGTTGTAAATCGGTTGAATTAAAATATTGGTAGCAACATGGCGTTTACTATAAGTACCGGTATCTCGTTGTACTTGCTGTTCTCCACGCATTAGCACCTGGATAGATGATGTAGGCATAACGCCTTTGGGGACCAACGGGGAACCAGTTTTGACCATTTACAAGGGGTTCCGTATGCAGAGCCACTGGTAGGTCCACTTCGCTTCTCCAAACCGCAACCGAGGCGACCATGGCTGAACGGGACGGCGATGAATGCTTCCGAATACGGTCCGATTTGCATTCCTGGACGGTTCGGACAGGGAATAACACCGCACTCTCGAAGACGACGACGTCCAACAGTCGGAGGACTGCCTCTTGCTGAACATAATTCGTCCCAGACGCAGTGGTTGCAACGGTAGGACAACTACCAGTCATGATTTGGATTCACGGGGGAATGGTTCATTGTCGGGGCTGGCTCGAACCACGACGGGAGCGTCCTTGCCGAGGTAGGCCAAGTCCGGTGTCGACTCGGTGTGTTTGGTTTCTTCAGCACCAGACACGACGCCGCACTTGGCAACTACAGCCTGTTGGACCAGCGCTTGGCTATCACCTTGGTGAAAGAAAACATCGACGTCTTTGGAGGGGATCCTGGTAGGCTAAACATTTTCGGGGTTTCAGCCGGAGGCAAGGGGGTTGCGATGCAGACGGCCATCCCCGTCAACGACCGTACCTTATTCCGATTATGGAGAGCGGGATCACGGACGATTCGGCCGTCAACTCTCCCGAGACATCGGCCCTGCGATCGCGTCAGTTTAGTGACCTGCTAAATGGTGACCTATCCAAGCATTCCAGAGCCCTCGCAGCTTGCGTTCGCGATGTAAGCACAGGAACCCTTGTGCAGGCGTCGAACCTCCTGCCGGTTGAATTCGTCGACTTTTCACCCTTCTACCCAACAATATTGATGGAGACTTTCCCCCGATTACATACCGAACATCCTAACTGATGGCTACCTAGCGCAGTATGATTTCCTGACCGGAGTAAACAGTGATGAAGGAACTCTAGCTCAGTTTTCAACAATGCAAGATCCCCTCATCACATGACAGCTATCTTAATTAAAGGACCTCTTGGTGTCCTCCTATAGATGTGATGCACACGAGGCTGCTGTTCAGCCTGTACAACTGGAGCGGGCAAGAGAGCTAGCTGATAAACTTGGCTGTCCCACGGGGAAATCGGAAACACTACTTGATTGCTTGTTGGATAAACCTGCACATCAGAGCTACCCTCCACCTTTTCATTCCCAATAGTAGTTGACGAAGATATACTGAAAGATTCCCCAGCTGAAAGTCTGAAATCTGGAAATGTCCAAGATGTTGAGTTTCTCGTTGGAATGACGCGAGACGAGCAGGCGGCACTCGCTGGTTCGTTCTTCGAGGAGGATTTGGCGAGATGTCCGAGCGAAGCAGAAGTGAAGCAACTCATCGATGAGATCTTCCGAGCATCCTTTCACAACGCTGAGCTTGCCTCGCTGTCTCTCACCGCGGAATACCTGAACAACGGCCGCCACACCCCAGAGGACAGGGACTGTCCAATGGGGTGGGGGGGGGGGTGTTACTTCAGAAGGTTCTTACAAAACTTCCTGACGACTTTTCCAGAAGTTCAACCTGCTGTGCATCATGCATCTGATGGGAGTCGTATCTTTCTCTATTCCTTCACTACCGAGCGAAGCTTCCCACTTGGGCTGGACCTGCGCTTTGGTGATGACCTTCAGTTCCTGTTTGGGAACCCTTACAGCCCTCACTCGGACAAGTTGCTACTTTCATACAGGCTGAAGGATAAGAAGACGAGCCTGGAACTGATGAATCTCATGTCTGACTTCGTCTATAAAGGGTAAAGTATCTGCAACTTCATCAAGGAAGTTTCTGCTGGACTCTGAAGTCATCTGGGTCAGAATTGACATGGAAAAAGCTAACGCAGGTTCTAGACCTGTGACCCATGTTATGGCTACACAAACCTAGGAAACAGAAATGTCTGACCATAGAGGTCTGACCCGGGTGATCCCTTTCCCGGGTCAATTTTGTCAAGCGTATACGTAGGCCAACACTTTTCTCATATCGATATAGCGCCACTGAATTATGAAATTATAGCAGATTCGCCGGGGCTGCCAAGTTGCAAGACTTCTTGAACTGATCAGTTAGTCTTCATCGTTTTGTCGAATGCACTTTTTGTAAAAGATCCAGCTAATCCCCTGAGCTGTGCTGTCAGAAATGATAAAGGACAGTTGAAATGCTGAAATGTTTTATTTATCTTTGTCTTTATCCACAGAGCTCCCAGTATTTCCATGTCTGGTCTTGCTTGGCCTCAGTTCGAGCCGTCCAAGTTGAACTACCTCTCCATAGACCCGTGTTCTCAGGTTCGCTCGGGTGTTGACGACGGCTGGGAACACAAGCTACGACGCTTCTGGTCAGATTCGTTAGTGACTAGACTGTGAATGAACCTATAAACCAACTATTCCAGTCAGCACGTCCACCTTCCCAGACGTCCCCGTATGCCTTGTTAGAAGCATAGGCGTGGAATTGTCACCCGAAGCTGCGAGTATTAACCGAATCACGGCTTTACTAGGAGTCAGTATCACAGTATTCGGTTTACTTATAATCGTATTCGGATCTTGCATTGTGGCTCGCTCAGTGATAAATAAACGGTCCGGTTTAGAAATGGAAATGGGCACGCAGTTCAATAAATGCGTTTTATATTAGTCAGTGATCCAAGTTTTTGTGTGTGATTTAAATAAACATTTAATACTTGCAAATTATAGGACATACTTACAGTTTAAACATCAAACTAACTTGATGTAAAGCTGATGGTTGTATCAAACATCTCTTAAAATATTTTGTCACAGATGCTGTCTGTTTAGTTAAATTAATAGTTTCCGTTATCCGAAGACAGAAATTCCACGTACGTTTGGAATGGAACAAGCTGAAACTTAAGTAAGACTGTTTGCGGTGACACCATGTTGTTGTCCTCTTTCGGCTGCTCCTGTTAGGGGTCGCCACAGCGGATCATGATCCGCATATTTGATTTGGCATAGGTTTTACGCCGGATGCCCTTCCTGACGCAACCCTCCCATTTATCCGGGCTTGGGACCGGCACTAAGCATGTACTGGCTTGTACATCCCCAGTGGCTGGGTTCAATTCGGTCCCTCGCAGCAATTATGGTAAAGTGTCTTGCTCAAGGACACAAGCACCGTGGTCGCGGCAAGGCTTCGAACCCACACACTCTGACGACTCAGCCATCAGAACACAAATCCGATGCACTAAACCGCTCGACCATGGCACCCCACTTGCGGTGACACCATGTGAAATTCTCAATTGAGTAGTAATTAGTTCTGAAAAGAACTGGAGGTACAACTCGACGTTTCGATCAGTGTGCTCTGATCGTCCTCAGAACAAGCTGAAACTTGTTTTTTTTAATACATATATCTTGATAAATATAAAAGAAGATTTACTAAATGCGTCATACTGGCTTTGAGGCCACAAATCCTCTAAAGCCACATGACACTAGGTAATTATATTCATTCATTCTATGAAGATTACAAAATATATAAAAACCAATAGAAACTGACCTTAAAGCTTAATTAGTTCATATTTTTATAATAGTTTTCGACCTAAAACTCATACCTTTACGCACTTAACAAACGTTCGCCATAATAGTGATTGATTGAAACTTCGTTTTTTCGCAGTGCTTTCATGCGAGCGCTGCAGGATGATTGACACGTAAGCCGTTTTAGATAAGAATTTGGTAATTAATTTGCAATCAGTGTGCATGGGCTTCCATCGTCTCCGAAACATATTTTACAAATTTCTTCTCATTTAAACGTATCTTATTGCCCAAGGTAGCTGCGTCTGAGCAGACGATATCCGGAAATCACGGGGGCCATTTTAGTAAAGTGTTCCCCCTTCCTGTGTCCTACTTACCTATACCCCGATGGAGGTATGCAGACAGAGGCTGTTTCCTTCCTGACTGAAGATGCCCTTGGTTCACCTGGCTCACCTTAGGTGTACTTTGAGAAGGATGCCAGACGTCTTAGACGTGACCTGGTGTCTGACGGGCCAACATTAATGGTGAAGTGTATCTCTGCGGTTTAGCTATGAAATCCTTTAAATCCAGTATAATACACTTTTAGAAACTTTATGTAAATACATCCATATGTCTACTTACTTTTACAAGACTAAAGAGATATTAATATGTATAAAAACCCATCTGTGAAAGTTTCAGCTTATTCCATTGTGTCGTTATCGGTATAAATAGTAAAAATACATTCAGATTGTTCGAATTTATTCCACGTGGAATACGCTATATCTTCAGATGACATAAATTGATGTTGGAAATCAATTCATTAGTTTTACTAAAACGACAGCACATGATACAGACATATTTCAACGGGTGTTTGATATGATTATAATCTTTACACTCAATAAGCTTGATGTACAACTGTGTTCCTTTGTATCAATAGTGTAGGCCTGTGGCGACTTTAAAACTGCAGACGATCATCGAACCAGACGTGCCCCTATCTGATATTATCATCCGACGCCTTTGTATTTTATTCCCATCAGTATACACAATTGACAAGTACCGTGTTTTACTTCTGTAAATCAAATTGCAGTCTGTTAAAATAATTGAAAACTTCTGTTTTCTGGTAACATCTTTATTGTAGTCTGATAAATAATTGAAAAAGTGTGTCCTCTGGTATTAATGTCTTTAAAGCGTGAATACACTTTTGATAAGATGTCTTATACTTTACTGCCTATCCGCTGTGTGCACATCGTAGCCCTCTAGCGGTGAAAACGCACCCAGTCTCCGAGGCTAGGGCATTGCAAAAAAAATCAACAGTCTCTATAATAATAATAATAATAACTAGAGCTTAAGTGTTTGTTAGAACAAACACACGGTGTTCGAGTCTACTTCCGGTTCAATCAAATTATCATTGATGATGTCAATATCATATTTTCCAAGGGTTTGGCATCTTTTATAATAACAATATCAATTTCATATTCAAAAGACATATCAATTTTGCGTTAGAATGTGTTGAATTTGAACTTCCTGTTTGGACAGGAAGTAAAGGTCACATTAGGTGGTTTGAAAGTTATATATGACCTCCTCATGATTATGAAAAAATAACATATAAGTCAACTTATACATTAAATTGAAGCTATGAGAAATGACCTTTTAAAATTAATAAAAATCGTTACTTTGTGTGCCACTAATTAGACCATTGGCAAGCATTTATGGTAACTCAAGAATCACAAGAATTACAAGCTATTAATGTAAGGAATTCAATTGTGTTTTTTGTTTTCTAATAGGTCATTTAGTTCTTGAGATATTGGCTGTTGAACTTGGAAATGTTGTGAGATTTAAGCAGTAAATTAGAAATTAACAAGTGTGACTTGGAACACAATGTTTTTATTTTAAATATTGACACTAGCCCAACACATGCTTTTCCAAAACCATGCTAGATGATAAATCAACATTAAAAATCACTCATATGAAAATAGTTTGCCAGGGTTGTAGGTAGCCAGATCAACCTATTCAACGTTATTATAGGCATAAAGTCACAAAGTTGATTTAGGATAGAGGGACTACATGTATAGTAACTGGATTAAACTTGGCTGCAAATTCAAAGAGCAGGAAGTGTGGGTTAAATTGTTTGGGGCAGTCAGGGTTACTGAAGACACTGAAGCAGGGAAGACCATATAAATATTTCCCCTTTACTTTCCTTCAGCTAATTAGGCTTTCATTAGAAAACAAGCTTATCACTACTACATGATAAAGTTGGAAAAAAGCTTGCATCCGTGCTTTCTATCTTCCACTGCCCCCGCAGAAGAGTTTTGTCAAAAAGTAAATAATTCCAATTTAAACAAAATTAAATGTAATTATATCCACTGGATCAAATCTGATAATTGGTTTTTCACTTTGTTTATGGAAACACTTTTCAATTTTAGATTTAAATAAAGCCAACATTGGTATTTATCTCTTGGTATTAAGTCTTGTATAAAAATAAATTTATACTTTATTTACTTTCAGGTAAAGTTTATAACAAAAATATAATGATCAATTGACATGATAGTGACACTGTAATCAAGCATCTCCTTATTGTGACATGCTTATAAACTGTCTTTGGTTACACCTGTACTGCAAATAATTTAAAAATAATGTATAAAGTTTAAAAACAAATTCTACATTGATTTTTACATTTTCAAGGTTGTACACATGATTGGCAAAATGTCTGTAGCTGCATCAATACTACAGAATTACAACCTAAAGATCAGATGCCATTTTGTACATAAATTGTTAGACATTGAAATAATCAAATAGTTGTATGAGTGCTTGTAAATTGCTAATACAGCAATGAAATACATATTTATTTTAACTCTCTGTTGGATTTCATGACTTGACTTTTGTGTTACACACTTCCTCCCCACAATCAATTGAAACCACTTTGTTGACCTGTTTAACCTACTTGTAACCAATCTAGAAATGAGTGTACATGGTCTTACACATGTAACAAGTAAAATGACTTCAGTGTAAATGAACCCAACCATGATCCTTTGTTCACAAGAAAACGGAATATATATCCACCAGATCAAATCTGATAATTGGTTGCCCTTTTCACTTTGTTTATGGAAAAAACTTTCAATTTTAGATTTAAATGAAGCCAACATTGGTATTTATCTCTTGGTATTAATTCTTGTACAAAAATAAATTTAGTCTTTATTTATAATATACTTCACTTTCAGGTTAAGTTTATAACAAAAATATAATGATAAATTGACAATGATAGTCACACTGTAATCAAGCATCTCCTTATTGTGACATGTTAACCTGTCTTTGTTTCCACCTATACTGCAAATAACAAACAATTTTTTTTATAAAATTTGAAAACAAATTCTACATTGATTTTTACATTTTCAAGGTTGTACACATGATTGGCAAAATGTCTGTAGCTGCATCCATACTACAGAATTACAACCTAAAGATCAGATGCCATTTTGTACATAAATTGTTAGACATTGAAATAACCAAAGAGTTGTATGGGTGCTTGTAATTGCTAATAAAACAATGAAATACATATTTATTTTAACTGTCTGTTGGGTTTTATGATTTGACTTTTGTGGTTACACATTTCCTTCCCCCACTTTGTTGACCTGTTTAACCTACTTGTAACCAATCTAGAAATGAGTGTACATGGTCTGACACATGTAACAAGTAAATTTACTTCAGTGTAAATGAACCCATCCTTTGTTGACAAGAAAACAGAATCAATCTGCATTTATAATAAATGTACTCTCTGTATGTCATTGGAATTGGTAATTTTGGAATAAAATGTCTGCCCCCCCTCCCCCAAGTTCTTGGTGATGGCATGTCCTGCCACTGGTGATGAACCAACACATTTGGGTTTTTTTATTCTTTTTTTTTACATTCTTTGGTTTATCATTGCAGAGAAATTTCAGAGAAGTTCTAATTTATGTGAATGAGGAAAATAATATGTCACAGTGAACATGCTGTAAAAAAAATAATAGGAAGGTGTTATAAGTACATGGACCAAGAATAAAGTATTTGAAAATTCAGATAAGTTCTAATTTATGTGGATGGGGAAAATAGTGTATAATTTTGGAGTAGCTGGACCATTAAAATTGAAAATGGCATTGGTTTGTTTTCAAAATTGCACACAATTATTCTTGACAATGTGTAATAAATTAAAGAAATGTTCTCGCATGAAAAATGTCTGCCCCTTCCCCAAGTTCTTGGTGATGGCATGTCCTGCCACTGGTGATGAACCAACACATTTGTGTTTTAATTTTTTTTTTTACATTCTTTGGTCTATCATTGTAGAGAAATTTCAGAGAAGTTCTAATTTATGTGAATGAGGAAAATAATATGTCACAGTGAACATGCTGTAAAAAATAATAGGAAGGTGTTATGAGTACATGGACCAAGAATAAAGTATTTGAAAATTCAGATAAGTTCTAATTTATGTGAATGGGGAAAATAGTGTATAATTTTGAGTAGCTGGACCATTAAAATTTAAAATGGCATTGATTTGTTTTCAAAATTGCACAATTATTCTTGACAATGTGTAATAAATTAAAGAAATGTTCTCGCATGAAACTCACATCAAAAGAGAAAGGTATTTAAGGAAATTGCCGAGTCACATATACTCACTATACTTATAATTCCATGTGATAGTGAGAGATGTCTAGTGAGAGAGGCCTCAGGGAGCAATACCTACAAGTACATGTATTGTGTCATGAATATTGTGCATTTTTCCTGAGAAATAATTGTCTATGTAAGTTTTGTATCTGAGAAGGGTACAAAATTAAGGAAAAGTGCACTAAACAATCACTAGGCTACCTATTTAATTTGTGCACAAACTGAAGATTTTTGGAGAAAACAAAAATTACAAAATATATGGCATAAAATTTCTACTAAAAATTACCATAACCTTAACTGAATTTTCCTATCCTTATTTATATTCTAAATACATTTGGTGACATCTGTTCATATTTTGTTAGTTGTTTACTGTCCAAAGTATGTTCATGTAGGCCTAACTAACGTTAGCCATGTTATTGTTAGTTAAACAGGCACAATGCAACGACGAATGGACAGCTTAAAAAATGTTTTTTCTTGTATAAAAACACGAAGATAAATACAGGAAATCCTATCAAAAAGTAACTTAAAGTAACCTATCAAAAAAGTAACCTATCAAAAAGATACTTACTCTTTATGACCGTATTGGCGATCCACGGGCAACACATATACGGAAACAGCGTCGATCTCGATTGTACATGCAGCTCCATTGTAACCAAATATCGTGTAGTACACGATATTTGGTTACAATGGATCTACATGTACAATCGAGATCGACGCTGTTAGCGTGTGTAAACTAGCGCCTCGTATTGCGCCTTGCGGCGCAAAACGATCTTTAATTTATTCATGCAACGTTTAATTTATTCATGCAACGTAATTCAAACGTTTTAAATAATAAACCTTTTATCGTAATTGGACACCTGATGACGTAATCATGACGTCACAGAAAACGGTTTCGTCAGCTTGTTATGTTCTGTTCATGTGTTAAGTTTGAAGGCTGTAAATGCTTTGCAAGGATGCCTTTGTTGCCGGACAGTCGCCACTGAGATTAAGAAGTAAAAAAAAAAAAAACAGTACAAAAACAATAGGTGTTCGCGCTGCGCTTTCGAACACCTAATAATAATAATAATACTAGAGCTTAAGTGTTTGTTAGAACAAACACACGGTGTTCGAGTCTACTTCCGGTTCAATCAAATTATCATTGATGATGTCAATATCATATTTTCCAAGGGTTTGGCATCTTTTATAATAACAATATCAATTTCATATTCAAAAGACATATCAATTTTGCGTTAGAATGTGTTGAATTTGAACTTCCTGTTTGGACAGGAAGTAAAGGTCACATTAGGTGGTTTGAAAGTTATATACAAGAGAAATGACCTTTTAAAATTAATAAAAATCGTTACTTTGTGTGCCACTAATTAGACCATTGGCAAGCATTTATGGTAACTCAAGAATCACAAGAATTACAAGCTATTAATGTAAGGAATTCAATTGTGTTTTTTGTTTTCTAATAGGTCATTTAGTTCTTGAGATATTGGCTCTTGAACTTGGAAATGTTGTGAGATTTAAGCAGTAAATTAGAAATTAACAAGTGTGACTTGGAACACAATGTTTTTTATTTTAAATATTGACACTAGCCCAACACATGCTTTTCCAAAACCATGCTAGATGATAAATCAACATTAAAAATCACTCATATGAAAATAGTTTGCCAGGGTTGTAGGTAGCCAGATCAACCTATTCAACGTTATTATAGGCATAAAGTCACAAAGTTGATTTAGGATAGAAGGGGACTACATGTATAGTAACTGGATTAAACTTGGCTGCAAATTCAAAGAGCAGGAAGTGTGGGTTAAATTGTTTGGGGCAGTCAGGGTTACTGAAGACACTGAAGCAGGGAAGACCATATAAATATTTCCCTTTACTTTCCTTCAGCTAATTAGGCTTTCATTAGAAAACAAGCTTATCACTACTACATGATAAAGTTGGAAGAAAGCTTGCATCCGTGCTTTCTATCTTCCACTGCCCCCCGCAGAAGAGTTTTTGTCAAAAAGTAAATAATTCCCAATTTAAACAAAATTAAATGTAATTATATCCACTGGATCAAATCTGATAATTGGTTGCCCTTTTCACTTTGTTTATGGAAAAACTTTTCAATTTTAGATTTAAATAAAGCCAACATTGGTATTTATCTCTTGGTATTAAGTCTTGTATAAAATAAATTTATACTTTATTTACTTTCAGGTAAAGTTTATAACAAAAATATAATGATCAATTGACACGATAGTGACACTGTAATCAAGCATCTCCTTATTGTGACATGCTTATAAACTGTCTTTGTTTACACCTGTACTGCAAATAATTTAAAAATAATGTATAACATTTAAAAACAAATTCTACATTGATTTTTACATTTTCAAGGTTCTACACATGATTGGCAAAATGTCTGTAGCTGCATCAATACTACAGAATTACAACCTAAAGATCAGATGCCATTTTGTACATAAATTGTTAGACATTGAAATAATCAAATAGTTGTATGAGTGCTTGTAAATTGCTAATACAGCAATGAAATACATATTTATTTTAACTCTCTGTTGGATTTCATGACTTGACTTTTGTGGTTACACACTTCCCTCCCCACAATCAATTGAAACCACTTTGTTGACCTGTTTAACCTACTTGTAACCAATCTAGAAATGAGTGTACATGGTCTTACACATGTAACAAGTAAAATGACTTCAGTGTAAATGAACCCAACCATGATCCTTTGTTGACAAGAAAACGGAATATATATCCACCAGATCAAATTTGATAATTGGTTGCCCTTTTCACTTTGTTTATGGAAAAAACTTTCAATTTTAGATTTAAATGAAGCCAACATTGGTATTTATCTCTTGGTATTAATTCTTGTACAAAAATAAATTTAGTCTTTATTTATAATATACTTCACTTTCAGGTTAAGTTTATAACAAAAATATAATGATAAATTGACAATGATAGTCACACTGTAATCAAGCATCTCCTTATTGTGACATGTTAACCTGTCTTTGTTTCCACCTATACTGCAAATAACAAAATAAAAATTTAATAAAATTTGAAAACAAATTCTACATTGATTTTTACATTTTCAAGGTTGTACACATGATTGGCAAAATGTCTGTAGCTGCATCCATACTACAGAATTACAACCTAAAGATCAGATGCCATTTTGTACATAAATTGTTAGACATTGAAATAACCAAAGAGTTGTATGGGTGCTTGTAATTGCTAATAAAACAATGAAATACATATTTATTTTAACTGTCTGTTGGGTTTTATGATTTGACTTTTGTGGTTACACATTTCCTTCCCCCACTTTGTTGACCTGTTTAACCTACTTGTAACCAATCTAGAAATGAGTGTACATGGTCTGACACATGTAACAAGTAAATTTACTTCAGTGTAAATGAACCCATCCTTTGTTGACAAGAAAACAGAATCAATCTGCATTTATAATAAATGTACTCTGTATGTCATTGGAATTGGTAATTTTGGAATAAAATGTCTGCCCCTCCCCCAAGTTCTTGGTGATGGCATGTCCTGCCACTGGTGATGAACCAACACATTTGGGTTTTTTATTCTTTTTTTTTACATTCTTTGGTTTATCATTGCAGAGAAATTTCAGAGAAGTTCTAATTTATGTGAATGACGAAAATAATATGTCACAGTGAACATGCTGTAAACAAAATAATAGGAAGGTGTTATAAGTACATGGACCAAGAATAAAGTATTTGAAAATTCAGATAAGTTCTAATTTATGTGGATGGGGAAAATAGTGTATCATTTTGGAGTAGCTGGACCATTAAAATTTAAAATGGCATTGGTTTGTTTTCAAAATTGCACACAATTATTCTTGACAATGTGTAATAAATTAAAGAAATGTTCTCGCATGAAAAATGTCTGCCACCTTCCCCAAGTTCTTGGTGATGGCATGTCCTGCCACTGGTGATGAACCAACACATTTGTGTTTTTTTAAATTTTTTTTTTTTTACATTCTTTGGTCTATCATTGTAGAGAAATTTCAGAGAAGTTCTAATTTATGTGAATGAGGAAAATAATATGTCACAGTGAACATGCTGTAAAAAATAATAGGAAGGTGTTATGAGTACATGGACCAAGAATAAAGTATTTGAAAATTCAGATAAGTTCTAATTTATGTGAATGGGGAAAATAGTGTATAATTTTGGAGTAGCTGGACCATTAAAATTTTAAATGGCATTGATTTGTTTTCAAAATTGCACAATTATTCTTGACAATGTGTAATAAATTAAAGAAATGTTCTCGCATGAAACTCACATCAAAAGAGAAAGGTATTTAAGGAAATTGCCGAGTCACATACTCACTATACTTATAATTCCATGTGATAGTGAGAGATGTCTAGTGAGAGAGGCCTCAGGGAGCAATACCTACAAGTACATGTATTGTGTCATGAATATTGTGCATTTTTCCTGAGAAATAATTGTCTATGTAAGTTTTGTATCTGAGAAGGGTACAAAATTAAGGAAAAGTGCACTAAACAATCACTAGGCTACCTATTTAATTTGTGCACAAACTGAAGATTTTTGGAGAAAACAAAAATTACAAAATATATGGCATAAAATTTCTACTAAAAATTACCATAACCTTAACTGAATTTTCCTATCCTTATTTATATTCTAAATACATTTTGGTGACATCTGTTCATATTTTGTTAGTTGTTTACTGTCCAAAGTATGTTCATGTACTTATGTAGGCCTAACTAACGTTAGCCATGTTATTGTTAGTTAAACAGGCACAATGCAACGACGAATGGACAGCTTAAAAAATGTTTTTTCTTGTATAAAAACACGAAGATAAATACAGGAAATCCTATCAAAAAGTAACTTAAAGTAACCTATCAAAAAAGTAACCTATCAAAAAGATACTTACTCTTTATGACCGTATTGGCGATCCACGGGCAACACATATACGGAAACAGCGTCGATCTCGATTGTACATGCAGCTCCATTGTAACCAAATATCGTGTAGTACACGATATTTGGTTACAATGGATCTACATGTACAATCGAGATCGACGCTGTTAGCGTGTGTAAACTAGCGCCTCGTATTGCGCCTTGCGGCGCAAAACGATCTTTAATTTATTCATGCAACGTTTAATTTATTCATGCAACGTAATTCAAACGTTTTAAATAATAAACCTTTTATCGTAATTCGACACCTGATGACGTAATCATGACGTCACAGAAAACGGTTTCGTCAGCTTGTTATGTTCTGTTCATGTGTTAAGTTTGAAGGCTGTAAATGCTTTGCAAGGATGCCTTTGTTGCCGGACAGTCGCCACTGAGATTAAGAAGTAAAAAAAAAAAAAACAGTACAAAAACAATAGGTGTTCGCGCTGCGCTCTCGAACACCTAATAATAATAATGTGGACTTATATAGTGCACGTATCCACCAAACTGGTGCTCAAGGCGCATTATATTATTACGCTAGGACATAGACGTACTTTATATTAATCCCTGGTTACACTTGAATGCACACAGGGTCACACGTCAATGCCCTGGTGTTAAGCTGGTTAAGCTGCTGCTTGTTTGCAGGGCACCCCCCAACATGTCGAACAAGGACCGGATACCAGCGCATAGGAACGAGCGAAGGACCAGATGGTCCAGGGTTTAACTTCTCTTTATATCCAACAGAACATTATTTGAGAGGAAAAGGAACCCTTATGCGTTCCTCAAACTCTTGCTAGAGTACGGTACCTGTCAACGTATCGTTAATGTGTTTCATTAAATGGGATCGGTGTGTATAATTTTCAGTAAATAGTGAATTCGAGCAGACTAACTCCCATCCAAACACGTCCAATTCCCAGCCGAATTCAAAGCTAGCGGTTGCCATGTCACCAATCCCCTATAACCCTTTATTCCCGCTAAAAAGTGGGTCAAAATTGCCATGGCAAGAACAGACGATCACGCGGTCCGGGTCGGTTGAGTAATCGGCGCGACTTGCGCTTCCTGACTCAATTTGCTACTTTTTCTTTACTGCAGACGGTGTCAAGGTTTAGTTCCCATCCAGCAAAATGTCGGGGGTTCTAAGAGCCCGCACTAAATGTTTTTAAAACCCCAAACAATAAAATTCATTAACAAATCTAAATATTTCTGTATTGACTTTACTAAAAAAGTAGTTATTATTTAAATGTAAACATACTGAAACAGCAGTCAACAACTTTCACATGTTGGTTTCTGTAAATGTATTGATTCTATATATGGATGCATGAACAGATATTTTGCCCGTCAAATCCACTGCGAACAAGGCGAGCGCGCAGCGCGAAGTCGAACAAGCGCGCGTAGGGTCTGGGTCCGCCCAAGGACCCTGGAAGGTTTAGGATTCTAGATGCTCTGAAATGCAATCTGTGCCATAGTTTTAAACATAGAATCCTCAAAATCTACAAAGTGTTCTTTTCTATTTCAAAGGATACAAAGAACTGATGCAAAAATATGGCAGAATTGTGTAACAACAATTTGGAAAACATTTGGGTTGACTGTAATGGTCATCTCCTTCTGGGAGTTGAACCCGTGCCTTTATAAATCAGTGTTTAATCTTCGTCACAAGAAAGGGGTCGTGGCGGATTCTGCGCGGTCTTAAGGAGGCGCCACCACAAACCATCGTAGTCAGTCGTAAAACCATCTAGACTTCATGTTTACATAACGTTTTGAGAATAGAAGGGGATTTGGGAAGGGGGAGGGATGGAGCGTAATCCCCACCCCACCCTCTTATCCCGCCATCCATCTACTCGGTGCCCTTGGACGCGTTGTACCTCCTGAGATTTTCTTCCCCCAGTTTGTTCCCATAAAATGTACAGAATGGGTAGATTTTGTGTTTACAATGTCAAACACGTCATTACATGCAAAGAGACCCCAAGGGTCAAACGGAGACAGGCAAAAGTTGTACTCAATTCTCGATGGTAGACACCATTAGGCCTACATCTTAAATTTGCAGAAAAGCATTTGGTATCTGATTTGTATTAACAATGTGTACAGATCAAAATACAAAATGTTAAAGCTTCACATTAAACATGCACCCTGTTGCCTGCCACAAAATTGTGCAGGTACTCTCATGGACGCTTCAAGCGAAACCATGTGACATAGTCTATAAATTGTTCAAAATTGTGAACATTTTGAATTGTGAATCTTGAATCTAATAATATACCCCATAACTATAAGCAAAGCTTGTCATTGGAGCTTGTCTGGATAATGCTCTCCGATGTAACTCTCCGATGAAACTTTATACTTGATGTAAGTTACCTGGTGATGATATCAGTTGTCCCATAAATTTTGTTTTTGGGGTCTCAGGTGTGATCATTTTAGTACAATAATTAATGAAATATTATGTTCTTCGTGAGACGAAAAGTCCACATTAATTATGTTTAATGAATCAAAATGAATTGTCAATACATGTATATTTTTCAGATCTTGTTTAAGACACAACCTAATAAGCTGAAACATTCAC
This sequence comes from Zoroaster sp. YZ-2022, assembly GCA_029582265.1. Lineage (NCBI taxonomy): Eukaryota > Metazoa > Echinodermata > Asteroidea > Forcipulatida > Zoroasteridae > Zoroaster > Zoroaster sp. YZ-2022. Next base: position 25,017,071 of record CM055825.1, on the reverse strand, counting down.
AGGTTTGCTTAATGCAATACGCCCCAAAGCGATTAACATACTGGTAGAAACAAAAGAGTAACCTCCCTTAAATGAGATTAGTGCAAATAAGAACCCTCATCACATCTTTTAAATCGCTCCTTCTCTGTTGACTTTTGTCCATTGTTCATCCCCTCATTTCCCTTCATAAGAGTTTGCCCAACAAACGTTTGTCGGGGACTAGCGCACTTCCTCGGGAGCTGAAATGTCCCTAAAGTCCAGGGCCAGTTGGATAAGAAGGACTTTTTAGTGACGCAGCCCGCCTGCCTTCTCTCCCTTTTGCCAAGGCACCTTGACTATTAATAGGTCTGGCTTTATATCTTTGGCATGTGACCCTACCTCTTCGGTAATGATTTTCCCCATATCTTTAGGGAACGTGACGAAACATGGACACGCTTGTTAATTTTATGAAAGGTCTAAACGCAATCTTTCTAAAAACGTGTGTTTACCATGTATGTACTTCGTGCGGCGCACGAACTTTAGCAAATTAGGACTAAACTTGAATTGCTTGTGTTTATTAGAGATGCCAAAGTAATGAAGGCCGCTGCCTTGGGCAAAACTCTTGGGGCGCCCTACATGTTAATATGTCTACCACGAGTGATGTGCGCAGCAAGATTAATACAGTATTGTACATTATCATGATCAAAGTTCATCCAAAACTGTTGTAGTACAGCTCTATTTTATTCTATAGCTCTATTTTATTATATAGCTCTATTTTATTCTATAGCTCTATTTTATTCTATAGCTCTATTTTATTCATATTTGTTGTATTCAAACATATTCATAATATGACCGAAACAGCAATATCATCCCCAGTCATATTTTTCTTATTTTTTGGGGGGGCCAAACTGTCTTGCTAGCATAATATGTTTTAGCGGATGGGAACTAATTAAAAGTGCTGGTCCGTGACCTTAAAGCTCAAGGAACGTGTCTCGAAGTCAAATCGAGCCAAGTTTTCACGATGGCGTACCAATCATCAGGTCTCCACATGTGCTACTGCACTTTCCTTACCAGAAATTAGAATTTCCTTAATAGCCTCTCAGCTAACCCTCAGGGCTTTACGGTAAAGCCCGGCTAGTCTAGTGCATAACCTAGTAGTCTTTGAAACATAAAAAAATGTGTCCGTGTAAAGATTGATCAAAGATGTTACAGCTCATGTTCAATTTCTGCCACGTGGCAACTTTGCAGTGTCATAAATGCAAGGTCATTCTAACTCCTTCCGGGTCAAGGTCATACGGACCAGACCGCTGGAATCATTTAGCTTCAGGGTTTTTCTTAAAATGAAAAACAAATGTACCTTTGAGGGAACCACCAAAGTTCTACAGTTGATTGTATGGAGTGAATGTGTAATAATACAATAATATAACTTATAAAGCGCATAGGATATCCTATAAACTAGATCAAGACACTCGACACAACAAAAACAAAATATTAATAATAATTAATATAATAATAATTAGCTCTGAATAGTTCTATCGTCAACCGTTTCTTGAATATGATTGGCGCCTCAGACTGACGTGTTTTATTATTCTGCCAATACGTGTATGCATACAACGTTCATGGTCTATAGCAATTTTAATCAGTATTAATCAAAGCTTGATATCAAGTTTACATTCAAAGCGACCATAGTTGATATTCCTTGTTTATGACAGGCGCAAGTCATGCATGTTTTTATGCAGCATACATGTATCATTACTATGACAACCATCATGTAAACATCCAACGAAGTTGAGGTAAATTGAAGTGAATGTTGAGATAAAATGACCTTTGCAGACATCTCAATGCCTGCCATTGATTGACGGTATTACATCGTTTGCCTGCCATATTTTGGGAGAATAAGTAGTTAATAAGTGACGTCATACATGTCGCATAAGTTTAAAACAAACACATTTTGCTTGTTATCATTAAAATGATCCTTGCAGAAGAAGTATATTATTCAATTTGTGAAGCAACAACGGGGCCATCTTACTACTACCTATCATCAAAGGAACACAAAAGGGAACTCACATATACAATGCACAAAGCAACTTCTCTCTGCTAGCATTGGAGTGTAGTGGTTCGTGAGGCTAGCAATATGGCGTCCCAGTGGCTTTAAAGCAATTACATACCTGTAGCCAGTGCGCAGTGCCCTGAGGGCATGGTGATTATCACTATGAAGTTGTTACTACGTCATAGGAACCAGTCTGTAGTTTTCATTTGCTCTCATTCTGATATTCATACTTAAAAGAAAACCATTTTTAACTCCCCTATGATTAAATTGATAATAGAGAGCCTTAAATTATGTCTCATAACCGGTCATTTTAATCGTCTCATATTTTACACATTAGAAGTGAGATTTAGTGAGAGAATGCGATACGATTGGGAGAGGAAATGGGCTTGAATCATTGATGAGTCATGGCGTGAAACAATGACACGGTCACGAGACAGTGAGCGGCGACTGTTCGTTAAGCATGTTATTGATGAGCAGCTCATTTCTGCACCGATTGCATCTTCCTGCACCCAGCAACAACTGTGTTAAAATAACACACTATAGTGATGCTACAATAATACCATCAGTATTAACTTTCGTGTTTTTATTGGGCAAGCTGCCCAATATGAGCACCAGTGCATGTGCAGATTTTAACAACTCACTGAGATGTTGCAGTGTAAAAAAAAATAATCGTAAACAGTACCATTTCGTGCCCAGATGTTTTTACATTGTGAAATCGAAGTACCAGTGACGTGGCAACGACTATTATGGGCTTATGTTTGTATATGTTTCTGGTAATGAAACCAAGGATTCCTCGATAGCACTGTAGCTCGTTTGTCTGAAGAAACCTGTGAAGAGAAGATGATGAAGTGTTAAAGTTTGAACTGTTGGTTACTGGGAAACCCAGTTAGGCCTAGTATTAACAGGTATAGACTGAAATCTCAATCTACATGTGGGCTTCGTCCGGTCTGAGTACTAAACTGGGTCCACAGAGGTGAAAAGCAGGCGAGGGAGGTACACCCAACCTGGTGATAAAGGGGTTAAGTACTCCACAAAAGTAGGCTGTGGCCCTACCCCCCTCCTAAAAATACACATTTCAAAGAAAAACAGGCTAAGCCTTAAGGGCTGTCAAATGGTTTCCTTACGAAATACCTGTGGCCACCAGGAAGTCACTGAGAAAACCTGGTTATATACACTCTTAAAACTAAAGTGTTGAATCAACATTTTAAAGAGTTCGGTCAGTGACAACTCTTTATAAAGTTAGATTTAACTTTTGAAAGTGTTGAATTAACATTGATAAAGTTAGACCTAGCTTGACTCCGTGTTAATTCAACACTTTCTTTGAGTTGAATTTAACTTTATAAAGTGTTGTCACTCACCTTATATGGTTGATTCAACACTTTAGTTTTAAGAGTGTACGCTCCTGCGATACATGCAGTACCCACAACAAGGTGCGCCACATTTGATCTCTCTAGAGTCATTGTCTTAGGGATTGTTTAAGTTAAAAAATTGTTTAAGTTAAAAAAAGTTTCCTGTGTAAAACAAAGTCTGCACTGGGACAGAAATTGTAACACAAGACTGTTGTGTGTTTGCCGTAACTTTTATCAGATTGTTTTTAGAGACTTGAGTTTAAATTGAGCTTTACTTGTTAAAGCAAGAGCACAAGGAAACCGGTAAAGACACACGTAAGAATCATCTATATATATAGAACTGAAAACCAACATTTATATGAATGATCAGCCCGGGTTGAATTTGCACCACCCAGGCCAAAAAAGGCAATCATTAAGGTATCATTAAGCCTACCCCAACCTGACCCAACCTGGTACGTAGAAATTATTGGCAAAACCAATTCAGCAGGGTAAATTCTGAGTAATAATTGACCTCGCACTCAAACGTCTATTTTGACAGTTCAATTTTGGCTCCCTCCCAGAGGGAGTAGTGCACCAGGGTTGTAAACCTTTCACCTACACCAAAACCTGTCACACACATATAAAGGCAAAACCCTCTATTGACGAGGGGATGTACTCAATTTGAGCACTAAGGGACTTAACAAATTGGTCTACTTTGACACGATCAAGAACAACGGTACTTTGCTCTGGGCGACTGTTTTGAGCTATTAACCAGCCCAACTGCTCAATTTAACATCGCTTAGGGCAGGATAATTATTTGGTTTCTGTCTAGTGGCACTGCTTTTCGTTATTCAAAAATAACGACGGAGATTGTCATTTCCCGCCAAAGTGAGGGTAAGGTGGGTCGTTGACCGATAGCATCCCAAGTGTCATTGGCGGAGCGAGCCAGTCTGATGAGGCTTGAAAGGGGGGGTGGGGTGGGGAGGGGGGTGCATCTAGTTCAAGATGGGCCTAAAGTGTACTGCTGCATGCTAGTCTTGTTAAATGTGATATCCCTGCGTCACGGTTCGTCACTATACGGTACAAGCATGGAGGTAGAATAAGATTCTACCTCCATGGTACAAGCAAGGCGAAGACTGCGGGGGTCAATGTGTGAACGCACTAGTCCTGAAAACAGCCGTCTGGAGTAACTCTTTTGTTGAGAAACTTTCTGATTATGTACGCAGGTGTCACAAGAGGGCGGTCCCATCGGGTTATGGTGGTACGGAAAAATGTGTAAAAAAGTTGGTGGTATAAACTGTACCGCAAATCAGGTCTGTGGGACCAATCCGGCCCACGATATTACCTGGCTCGACCTTTCGTGGTGTTCATGTTGGGCTATGAAAGGCCACATGTCGGCTTGAGTCTGAGTAAATTCTAAACCGGGTCCACAGAGGTGAAAGGTCAGCCGAACTGGGGAGAAAAGGGGGTATGTACACCCACAAACAGGCTGTGTCCCTGTTCCAGTGTACAATTTTCACAGCTCAGCAAAGATTGGATCCTGTACAATGGGTGTAGTTTTTGCAGTGGCTCAATCATAGTGTAGTCCGGGTCATATAAGTGGAGCATAATGATTAGTTTCCACATCGCAAGGATTTTGCCAAAAAACCTTTGAACGACACCTGTACTTCATTATTGTAAATACAAATGTTAAGAAAGAAAACATAACCGCAGGTTCTGGAGACTTTTTAAAACTATTTTTATAGATGGAAAAAGGGGATTTTGGGAGGGGATTACAGGGATAACAACAGGAGGGAGCTTAATCCCCAATCTGCCCACCGCCATTCCCAGGATGTTAGTAAAAATTATGTGAACTTTGTGAAGAAAATAAAATAAAAAACGTTATCGACAGTCACGTAGGTCCTATCACAGTTGATTTCTACGTTGAGAAGTTGACCCGGTTATTATATATGAGCTAAGTCGGATCAAATAAGTTTTCTGTGTTTTTCTCTTCAGCGAACTAATTTATCCACAAATCCAGTTGTTATCCAGTTGTAAGGCTAGTCTGCCTATGCAGGAAAATATTTCAGAAAGGGTAAGGAATTATATTGGTTATTAAAAAATAACCAAAAGTCTGAATTGTAATATAGAACTCCCTAGGTGTAACGCTGAGTATGTATTCTTCCCTAATTATATTTAATATTTTCAACATTTAGGCCAACGAGTACTCTTTTCTAAATTACACGCACAGAATGAATATGCAAATCTGAATGCAATTTCACTGTTTTCTTATTAATGACACAACGTAATAATACATTATAATCATACTAGCAGAAACAGTCTTGCCAGCATTACTGATGTTGTACCCTCGCTTCATTAAGGTGCACGTTTTGACGTCAAGTACAGATCTGAGAAATAGTCAATGTAGCCTGTAGACTTTCCGTAAAGACAGAACCCAATAATACGTTGTCAAGCGCAAGAGCCATCAACCAACATGGCCGCTGACTGTGTTTTACATTCACACAACCTACCAAAACGATACAGACTTCGATGACTAAACGAAGCATTTCATGATTTTAGGTGAAGTTGACAGATATTTTCAAGTAATGCAAAAGCGATCATTGGTGGAATGAGTCATGATATACTGAAGGGGTACCCCACGACGGAAGCCTTAAACTGGATGTGATTCACGTTTGATTCTATAACAGCTTTGGAGCTAACATGGAATGTATTGTGTTGATTCGTCCATAGGGCCAACTCTTTTGAAGTCAGGATTTTGGTGGGCTATCCGTTAATGTAGACCTGGGGCATTCGGACACGATGGAGGTAAATGTGGACTCAATTTTTACGTTTACTCAAAGCGTTGTCACCGGAAATTTCTTTCCTAAACTGGCATCAGTAATTTGGTGGGCTATCCGCAAAGGTTGCCCTCAAGTGCCCCTGGCCATGATAGACGTATCATATGGACTAAATTTGTAGTGTTTGCTCTAAAAAAAATTCACTGGAGATTTCTTTCCCAATTTTTTTTCTTCTTTTAACAAGCACCACTAGGATCTATTGATGGGAACGAGCTTGATATTGGGTTAGAGGTTGGTACGTAGTGCCTTTGCATATAGGCGATATATTGGCCACCTGTTGTTTTTGCGCATCGAACCAAGATTAAGACCAGAGGGGCATGTGCTAGAGTCGACTCTATGCAAACCGAGTTCAAGTCAAGATCGATTCCTTGGACTTCCCACTCGATGACCAAGACCACATTAGGCCGAGTTTGGGACTGAGAGATTGACTTCATGTTAAAAGTACAACGCTTATTAGTTGTGCTGAATATTAGAGACAGCACACCGGCAGGATATGATTCGGCAGTTGTCGGCTGTCAACCAACCCCGCCGCCATAAATCCCAGGAGATGGTTAATTTCTCGTGTTTTTTAAGAAGCAAATTTCGATACGCAATATACATGATCTGAAACCATGTAAATTGCAATGAATTGAATTGATCTGTGTGATAGCTTGCTGTGTCATTTTTATTTTCAAATCGGATAGACAATATCCATGATCTAGGATGTGGCTGGATGGGGGGGGGGGGGATTAGATATCCGGGGAGGAGGGGATATGTTCCCTTTTGTGTCACTATGGATGTAAATGTACCGTCATTTTTGGCAGGGTGTTTCCTCTTTTTATCCATGAGCCACTCTCCTTCTTCGAAACCCTGGATTGGAGGATGGGGCACCTTTCCGAAATTCATGCAGCCCGTCCCCCCATAAAAATGTACTATAGTCACACCATATCCCTTTCAGCAATATTTGTGGGGTTAAACATTCTGGCGGGTTTTTAATTTTCATATATTCTGTAAATTCTCTTCATGAGCTAAAAATCCTATAATATTTTTTTACATGGTTATATATCGATGTATCTGACCAGTCTTTCAATTAAACATTATATATATACATGCAATAATGAAAACAATTATTAGAGTATAACCATACCTTTAAAGATGTATCGTCCGTGTTTTCATTGGAACACTGATAATTCCCTAATAAAAATGAATACAAATACTTCGAAATGAAATATTTCACAAAATAGTTGTCAGAAGTTTGGTTTAACAGTAAAAAAAAAAAAAAGAGTGCCAAAATGAATTAATGGGGGAACCCACCAGAAATTCATGTCGGTACATATTTACTGTAAAAATCATATTTCTCACGACTATTTTGTGATGTGTCGTTTTGCCTTATTATTCACTTCATCTAGTAAAATAGCATCAATGTCCCGATAACAAATTAAAAAAAGTACATTAAAATAGCGAACGCTGCCAGCCGTAAATAACGAAAAACATGGGCAATACCTTTTAAGAGCTGACCTTTGCTGTTTCGAATGGTTGCACTCTGTTAAACCCAGAAGTAATCAATAACTTCTGACCGATAAGAGGTCTTCAAAAAGTATGTAGACATGACCTTTATGCAGCCTCTCGACACTAATAGAATTGATATTATTAGCCGCACCCCCCCCCCCCCCACGAAAAAAAAAATGTTTTCTGGTCTCCGCACGTGTCTCTTCAGACCCGCGCGTAGGCATTTTCGGTTTTCTGTTGTTTTGCTATGAAACGATGTCCAATTGCAGCCAAAATTGCTGGATCCATTGGAATTCTGCCGTTCTTGGCAGATGAAATTTAACGCGCAGAAATGCTTCGTCCTAAAAATAACACATTCAAAATCTCCATCAAATTATACATACACTTTAAATAATACTATATTGGCTGAAACAAAAGAATACCCATATCTTGGGGTCACAATTACATCAAGCCTAACTTGGAACTCACACATACACAATATAATAAGTAAAGCAAACAAAACTCTGGGGTTTGTACGACGGAATCTTCACTCCTGTTCAAAGTTTGTAAAAACTTAGCATACCAAACACTAGTACGTCCATGCCTGGAGTATGGTGGGTCCATATGGGATCCTCATACAAAAGAACTCACACTGAAGTTGGAAGCGGTACAAAATAGAAGTGCTCGCTTCGTCATTGGGGACTACGGGAGATATAGCAGCGTAACGGCAATGAAATATCAACTGGGTTGGGAGCCTTTGGAGATTAGAAGGAAAGTAGCAAGAGTTACCATCTTACATGAAGCCCTCCTAGGTCGCCTCGCCATACCGCTTCAAACGATCCTACGCCCGGTCCTACGCTCATCCCGTCACTGTAAATTTACCCAAATCTCATCCAGTAAAAACTGTCTCAAGTATTCATTTATACCCCGGACTCTGAAAGATTGGAATCTCTTACCACATCATATCACACAAATTAATTGAAGATAAACAGAAATTCAAAGCAGAAGCAAGGAAGTACGTCACAAAAGTCGACAAGAAATAAGCAACCAACCACATCTGTGCACCACACCCTGCTCGTGTTGCCCCTTTTAGGGGTGTTGGGCAGTATATGATCCAGATCCAGATCCAAACGACTTTTTTCACATCGGGGTATAAACGTTTGCCCGATTTGTGAGGCCTCTATTAGCCACCATACTTTGTGTGTGGGAAATTTGGTCTGGTTCCAAAAAAAAAAAAAAAAAAGAAAAGGGCGGCACCGCACCGATTTTGAAGAAGACCTATGACCAGAAACCGGATACTTTTTTGGCCTTATATGCAAACATAAAATTACATGAAACTTACCTGGTGTAACTGTATCAAACGTCCCTTGTAATATTTCTGTCGGAGGTGCTATCATTTTAGTACAATGATCATGTTAGTAACTAGTAATGAAATTATTTTGCAAATAAATATTTCTCTTTAAATATTTGAATGAACACAAAATGCATTATCTTGATTCCTATAAAATAAGTAGGCCTATGCATTTACAGATATTTTACCAATGGTGTACAATTCCTTTAAGTTTTCAAGCGCTTTATGCGAATTATTTTAAAGCAAACCATCGCTCAGTCTTTTAATACCTAAGTCACAATTAAAGCGGAGCCCGGGCGGCGTGTGCGATTTCTAGGCATCGACCGGCGTGTAGAGGTCGGCGATAGATCGCGCGATAGGGCGGTCACAGTCACAATTAAAAGTGCCCCGCACGCTGCCATGACGGGGCCAGGGGGGTCGCCGGCCTGCGATCGGCCGACTTTACTGGAAATGGGGTCGAATTCTTGGCCCGTTTATCGGCCGGTGTCCGGCAGGCACTCGTCCGATGTTCTGCCTATGTCAGGCGCGGATCCAGGAATTTTTTAGACGGGGGGCACACCCAACACGAACATTTTTTTTCCTATGCTAACATTGTATATTGTTTGTAATCATGTTTTTTCCCCTTTGTTTTCGCGCCTTAAGCGCCCAGCAGGGTAGATATGTGCGCGCTACAAATCTTTATTATTGTTATTATTGTTATTATTATTAAATGCTAGCGCGAAGCGCGAAGCGCGAAGCCCTTACGGCGTTGGGTCCGGGGCCTGCTTAAGGGCCCCGGAAAATTTTGGATTCTGGATGCTCTGTGGTGCAATCTGAGGCGATTCCTGGCCAGTTTCACCTGACTTTTTTTGCAAAAGTTTTCAAGATTATATGGAGAATATATATATATATATATAATTTTTATATCATTATTTTAGCCATTATTTTTAGCCATTATTTTAGCAATGTCATGACTACAACAATATAAGTTTCTCCCTCCCCGATTTTTCGCATTTAATTTGCAGTTTTTGACTTCAGTTTTAATTTATCCGGAATTCAGTCCAGTTGAAATTTTCAAGAAAAGGGCTTGATTTCATACTGTTCCTTGCCCTGTGTTAAAACCATCAGCTGCAAGACTCATCGTACTTCGCAGGCCTATGCGTACTGGCGTAGAATCCGACAGTAAATTGACATCGGCGATTGTAATTTCCACACGGTACCCCGACCCTTCTTCAGATGAAACGGAACAATTTGTAGACGTGGAGGAATTGGGTCAAGAAACCAGACTAGCTTGCTTTGCACCCTATCATAGACTACCGATTGCAAACGAAATGTAGACTAACTAATTTTGGGAAGTATTTGAAAAAAGTCACTATAATCATCATTGGAAATTGATACAAAAAATCCACTTTTCTCAATAATGACAGTACACCAAACTGAAGGCGCTGTTCACCTTGGATGGTGGCTTTATTTTTTACTCTGCACCCTTAATTTTTAATCCTTTTTTATCAACCTTTTATGAGACACATCGTTGGATATTTTTATTACCGAAGCTTCTGTGGAAAATCAAATAATTATAATATAAAAGAAACTGCAATCAATTAATTGCCATAATGAGGCTGTGTTAAACTTTATGAAGTCATCTCCATTAACTAAATTCGTGGAGGAAAATTGTCTTTAAGAATGGGTTGACTAAAATAAATCAATCAGTTCCTCAGAAGATTGCTAAGGGCTAACTGAGACTGGCCTGAAAGTCCATCGAAGAGAAATTATACTTCACACTGGTTAGACCACATCTTTGATATGGGAGCACTGCTTGGAAACCCCATATCACCAAAAACATCTCTTCGCTTGAAAGAGTCCAGAGACGAGCTGGCGTTCAGAGCGGCAATACCTGCCTGTCGAACTTACGGCAGAAGTCAGTTGCTTTAAACGTCGACTTTCTGCCGTGTCTAATTCAAATACAGTGAAATCTCGATAAGTCAAATCTTAGGGGAATGAACTCAAACTTCGACTTATGCGGAGGTTCGAGTTAGCCGAGGTCGCCATTTTACCCCCCCCCCCTTGCGTGCATAAATTACCGTACGCCCGCAAAGTAACCTATTGTAGCACGGGGAATTAAGCACACAAGATGCAACATTTTAAAATTTGTTATAAACGTCTTACATATTTATTAATTTGTTTCAAATGGCATGATTTTTGTTTTTAAAGTTTTCCAAAAAATATAAAATTATTGTTAACGCTTTCGAAATCAATGATGACCTACCTTATACAACTCATTGGTGTGAGATTTGGCTACGCAACAGAGCTTAAAAAAAGGATTGAGCGCATTTCCAGCACCGCGTTGACGTTAGCCTTGGCGTGTTTTGAAACGGTCAAGCCACCCATCACTGCAGCTGAAGTCTGGATGTCCTAACTTTTTTGCCAAAGACCTGGCCTTTTCTTGAAGAATTGGACCCGAAATCGGAATGTTTTTCGGCCCGTACAGCTTTGAACCAGGTCAAAGCAGCCTCTTCAACATCGGGAAAAGCCACCTTTCTCATGCGTTTCCGACCTGCTGAATAAGACTCATTGTTGAACTGTTCCAGCAGTTTCTCCTTATTACATGTAATGTAAATTTTTGGGTCATTATTTGAATTAGATACGGCAAAAGTTCGACGTTTGAAGCAGGCCTATAAACAAAACTTACTAACTAGTAACTAACGGAGAGATAATATTAATACGACCATAATTTTGTTGAGATGCATCACAGCCTTGCATTCAAGGCTATATTCACTGCAAAGGAATTTTGGCAAGGAGCCCAGATAATTAAGCTGCTCAAACGAAGTATACTACGTGATGTACATGTACATTGTACTTTGGTCAAAGAACGTTCGTGGTTTTGGGGTACAAATACAACTTTATCATGATGAGACGATTTTCTCTTTTAAAAGCCAAGGTCTATTATTTTGTTTGTGGCACCAATTTCAACGATCAAAAAAATAATGGTTTCATTACTGGACATGATGGCACTGGATATTTTATTAATTGAAAAGAATGTGTGCGTTTAGGCCACTCAAAAAGGATTTTGGCAAAACTAGCAAATCATTCAGTCAAGTGATCAATTGTTTCCTGCTGGCTGTGGCCATTTAACCGGTAATAAACTCCCCAAGAGGATTAGATGTTGAGATGGAGAGTTGAAATCGAGCTCCGGGAAATACTTCGGTTTTCTCTCAAAGGGTTTCAGTTCCATGGCATGATTGATAACCTTTTTTTCTTGTTGCATTTTTCAGTATTTATTTTATGCCAAAAGTAGACACAGCAGATGTTTAATATTGTCGCCGGTATTTTTTTTTAGGCTACTCCTCCTTTTCTCTGACCTCCCCCTCTTTTTTCCTTTTAATTTTTTTTAATTTTTCTTTTTTACTCAATTTACCCGGGGGGCACGTGCCCCCGCGGTCTCCTCCCCCTGGATCCGCGCCTGTATGTCCCTGCGATACCCCTGCGGTATCCGGCCGGGCGCCGCCAAGTCGGCCGGACGCCGGGCGGGTCCCGGCCGGCGTCTGAGCGGCGTCTGGGCGGCGCCCGGCCGGCGCATGGCCGATATATGGATTGTCTGGGTTGTCCAAAATTTGGCCCGGCGCCCGCCCGATGTGTGCGATGCCCTGCCGGACATCGGCCAGGCATCGGCCGATTTATTGGCGATCAGTTTGCGATGCGAAACGCCGCACCAGGTTTTAAGTCCGAGTTAAAAGTAACTCGATGCCCGCCCGATGCCCAAAAATGACCCGGCAGCCGCAAGGAGTCCCGTGGGGCCCCGGCCGAAAATGCCTAGAAATCCGTCGCAAACTACTCGCAAACCCATCGCAAGCTAATTGTGACTGGGGTATAAGATGGCAAGTTGGGACCAGACTTTTTGACTAATCTCCTTTCTTCTACACCAATATCCCTTCTTCTCATTAAAATGAAATCCCGGATATCTAAAACTGGCACGTGGATTAACTAAAAATGTGTAGCGGCATGAAATACATGATTACTTGATCGATGACGATGTATCGTCTGAGGAGGCGGTGCAATTGGGAGCATTATGAACATTATTGCTCCTTGGGGACACAAGGGGATGTGTTTGAGTGTTAGTCCCTTCCAAGGCAGACTATTCGACTGCAGCCCATCACTTTCAAATTAGCGTGGTTTAACCTACAGGGCCTTCCAAATGCATGGTTTGAACCGGCCATCGAAGTGCTTTCGCTATAGCCAGCTTATGGTAAAAATAACGAGGTTTACAGGGGCAGTATCGTCACGATAGGGCATGGAATCGGAGTGTTAGTTTTAGACTAACTGAGTGACTGGAAAAAATACCTCACATGATAAGGTTATAATTCCCGTTGCTGCTGCATAAAGTGTTACAAAATACACCAGTGGTGTTTATTTGGAGCAGTAAGCCCAATATGTACACAGTGGAAGAATAAATTGGACAAATGCGTAGTCAGAAACCCCAGAAATGTTGAACGGTGGGAAGGGGGGGGGGAATCAAAACAAACGACTGCAGCGGGTACATTAGGTATACATGAATGTCATCGTGTCATTGCTCTCTCTGTTGGCGTAATTAATTTGTTGCTTGATGTTGTCTTTTCCGTCCTAACTTGCTTCAGCGGCCCTCCAGTGGTGTAACGGGGGGGGGGGGGGGGCGGTGTAACGAGGTATATAATGTCACTGGGTTTCTTGTGGTAGGATGGCCTTGTAGAGGTGCTGGTCACCTGTTCTTACACTTACTGGCTTTGTTAAATAAATGAATTGTTGTGTATTTTTTGTCTTTAGGGTTTTGGTTTTATATTTAATTGATGTAATTTGATTGCCAGTGTAAAATGTAATAACATTTAAAAAAAAAAAATAATAATAATTAGTACTCGGATTTTGCATTTGTCTGCATTGGTGATGACAACAGGGGGAGGCGTTCCCCCAGACCCCACTAGCTACACCTATGAAAGCTAACACCAATGGTGTTATTTTAACACCCAGTGTGTTGCCGATTATCCCAATATGAATAACAGCGCTCGAATACACGTGAATTTGAATACTTGTCAAAGTATTCGGCACCGTTCATCTTCTTAACTCTTGTTTTGTGATGCGATTATAAAATGGGTTGAACATGATATTATTGCTACCGAACAGTAATGGTATTTCGTTCGATTGAACCGGGTGAATTAGAACGAAGTTCTCAATTAGGCAAAATCACTCCGCTACGCGGATGAAGAAATGTGTGATAGGGTAGTATTTAAGGCTGTGATTGGTATAAGCAAGAGCCATCTGCGCACCGACGGGCTGACATCAATTTTAATGTGACTGTCGTTATGATTAAGCGATTATTACCAATAACATAATAAATAAAATGAAAATACTTAAGGAAGGAAAACGAACTTCACCAATTATTCACAGAATCCGTCCAAGCCGGAAAGGAAATGCCAATAAATTAAATGACTTCATCCTTACAGCTGGTCTGTTCTATTCGTGGGGTTTTCCAGAGAAATTTCTCGCAAAAGAGTTTTGATCTCTGGTTTTTCACTCCGCGGATGTTCAGACTAAATGTGTGAAACCGTTAATCACCAGAATGATATTATTACTGGGTTATAATTCAATTTAAAAAAAAAAGTCTAGTGTACAAACGTATATAACTATAACAAACACCTATGGAGTAAGTTTATATGTTTATTATTACAAGATGATGAAGAAGAAATAAAGGGATCAGCATCTGCATTGCCCGCCGGTGGACAAACCCAATGTTGTAAAATTGGTGTGATGTGTAGGTTATTGAGAACGCTATAAACAGGAACCAAACGCACTCTACTGAGAAGTTTTCCAGCTGATCTTGTTATGTTACACTAACGGATTTCGGATTATTAATTTATCTCTTTATAAATACGGTCCATCACCATGAATCACCAAGGCTTGTTCTACATAAACTTGAAGAAATTATACCAGCTGGTGAATCATAAATACAGAAGGAAATATAGTTTGACAATTTTTCATCAACCTTCGATTTTCCAGCGAATCGAGAGGGTGACGAGGGACAGCGGCACCGACAATCCGCCGTGAAGGAGATAGCGGTCTTTCAACGCCCCCCGATTGCTGCCATTTCGCGCCCGGAGAAAACCTAATCAATTAGACAATTACTTCAGCGGAAATAAGTTTGCTTTTCTCGCAATTACACGTTAGGCGTTAGTCCGGTGGGGGTTGGGGGTATCTGACCCCACTTTGCATCTAGTTTAGAACAGCCCATAAAATCATCTTCTGTACTTTTTGGGTCCAGTACAAAAACAAAATAATCATATTCATAATTATAATAAAAATACAAAAAAACATCGACCTTGCTCGGTGCGGTATAGTGCGCATAGGATTACATTTGAAAATAATTCAGGGCTACCGTTATTTTCAAACTGTTCCAAAAGTGTTTCCAGGTATGACCCAAAATGTCAAATATTTCTAACTTTTCTCAACAATCTGAAATGTTCAAAAACAAACTCGGATAGCAAAGGGGTTAGGACATAGGGAGGCTCAGGGGTCAGTTATGGAAAACCGTCATCCCCTGCCCACCTTTGCAGCGGCGTAGCCACGGGGGCCACGTGCCCCCACAAATTTCCAGTGCCCCCAGGTGCCCCCCACGAAAAATCCTCATAGTGCCCCAAAAACAGAAAAGAAAAAGAAAAGGGAAAAAACCCATACCCCCTGGGCCCCCCACTGAAAAGCAATGGCCCCCCCCCTGTGCCCCCTTCCCCACTGAAAAAGTCCTGACTATGCCGCTGCACCTTTGACAACAAGTTTACGCCACTGGCCCACAATGATACGGTCCTTGCTTGCTTCACTTCTACCCATTGGTTTATTCATGGACCCTCTATTTAGAACGAGACCAAGCACAGATGGCCAAGCGGTTGAGTGTATTGGACTTGTGTTCTGATTGCTGAGTTGGCAGAATGTTGGTTCCAATCCTGGTCTTGGATCAGGATTCTCTTCAAAGGTTTCTTCAGATAAATTGCTATAGGTGCTTTTGCAGAATCCTTGGTTTCTGATTACCAGAAAGATATTATAAAACTGGTGCTTTCGTCCTTTGGCAGTTTCTTCTCTCCACCCAGGAGTAAAATAAATGTTACGTACAATTACAAGAAAACAGCTGTAAGGGAATGTTACACTTTTGGTAATGGTCTGTAAATGCATCCGTACTAACATAATGATCAAGAAACTTGCACGAAAACCAACCTGTGAAAGTTTCAGGTTAATAATCGGTTCACACGTTTATGGGAACAGTGTAGCCTATAATTATTAGTTCATTTATAATTTCTGTCAAAAACTGCGTAGCGTCGTTCACTTACCATTTCGACTACAATGATTTTTTTTTTCAACAGTTTGTTTTCTGTGTGTTATCAAAATAACCCAGATATACATCCATTTATTTTCACAATTGTAAAGTTACGCAATTGTCATAAATGTAGGTGGAACCCCTTACAATATTTTTACCGGTGCCTTTGTTTTAACAATAGTTAATTTAACACCCATTAGGAAATCCTGTAATATTATACAACAGTGCACGTAATGAGGTCATCGCGGATGACGTCATCTCAAGTCCAGGTGCATTGGCAATGAGTGTGATTATTTAGCGGTATTAACGCACTGTGATTATGTAGTCATTCTGCCGGCTGCTTCGCGAAGCTAAGGAAATTTTCACTTTAGGATAATTGGCGGTGGGAGTGAATGAACTTTTATGTAGGGACTGAAATAGGGTGTCTTTTTGTGGAATGCACTTCAAAATAACATCTCGTGTAAACTTATATTTGAACGGGAAAGAAGAATTACGTATAGGTGGATTTTATTAAGCTTACTTTTGCAGTTTGTGTTCTCAAGTTTAAGGTATTATTGTACTTGCTTGACTTACTTATTATGCGTTAATTAGTTATTAATTTAGGGTCGTAAACAAAGGAAAACTTAATTACCGTGAAGAACTTCCGGAAAGGAAAGTATCAATTGGAGTGGAAATTTTCGAGAAAATTCAGGAGACGGGATATTAAATTAATTATCAAATCAGCAACTTTTAATTGCTTTTTGCAAATTGAGGTGTGGATGGCTCCACTGTATTTAATGGTAAAAATCCAGGTTTCCGGTTATTAATTTGCTAATTTGGCACATATGATACAAATAATGAGGACAAAGGTCGGGCTTTTGTTTTGTAAGATTTTGTAAGATAGGCCTAATGTTATTTCATGTCATATCCGTGAAGGAAAGGTTATTCAAAACATTTCCAGAATGATCGAATTTTAATGTTAAACTTACTTGGTGTCAATTTCTCTAGAAATAAAATCTGCCACAAGTAAATTTCATGTAAAAGCTTATGGTTTTCAAGATTACCAATAGTGTATAGTGACTTTATAGAGAAGATACAACATAGACTGGTCCAGGCGTACCATTCAAGGGATTTCATTGGATACAAGTTGTGCCGAAGATCTGACGTCACGCTTCGAGGCTCGCGTGCTAGCTACCAACCAAGGTCAAAGTTGAATCTCGGGGGAAAACATGGCGGCCGCGGCCAGTATCTGGCGTAATTCACCAGCCTCGAAGTGTGACGTCAGATCTTCAGGCTAGGTACAACATTATTTTGTGTTTGGTATAAGGCGTCCATTTCAACCCTATAGTTTTCGAGACATACATCATCAAACTATCCGTTGAAAGTTTCATCGTAAATCAGTGCTCACGTCTTTGAGAAAACCACAAAAAACTGTTACATGTTTTATATGTTTGTATATTTTTACAAAAAGTTGACAGACGGCAACCTGTTGTAAATACGACATTACAATTTCTGTTTTTTTTTTTCCTAGGGCGAAATCACTTGAGACGGAATAAATTCTTATGATGTTGCTAGCCTATGTGTATCAACTTTTACCAAGTCAATTTTTTTGAAAAAAAAAATCACCAATGCTGTTTTTTCCTTTTAAGGAAAGAATTCTCTTTCCTAAATTCCTAAATACATTTATCGGTCTTATTTTTGTTTTATTGTTAACGACAGATTGTAAGAGTATTTTTTACAAGATTAATTTGGAAGTATTGGAAGAAATATGTTATATGAGTGGAATTTGTACGTAAAATAAGGAGGCGTAACAGCTAGAAAGACGAAGTAATTATGGGGGTGAGAAAAACAAAATTGAAAGGGATGAAAAGAAAGATAGGCCTAGTTACAATCTTTATTTATAAATTTAAAACTTACTGTAATTCATATCATTATTGGATAGCGCAGTAGTGTTTGAAATTGTGTTTCAAACAATACAACTATTATGTCATTATTGGTGGGTTAGGCCGGGGCCAATTTGTACCCTTTTTTATCATCAAGAATGTTAATTTACCATAAGCTATCATATGCGCACTCATTTACAGATTTACGGTGTGTCTCCTGTCTGTCGTGTGCCACCACACCGGATCTCAATGTGCCACTGAATTCCAGACAGTTCCAAACTTAAGCTAACTGCGGAAGTTGACCCATCCAAATAGAAGATAAAAAACGTCAAGGCTTTGGTGGCGCCCTCACCGGACATCGAGATCCAGGCGACCTTCTCGCTTTGCACTTTCAGCTTTCAGTATATTTGCATCACAAAGAAACCCTTCAATACAAATAATTTTGTCAACAAAATATCGTCCCTTTGCACTGCATCCACGCCCCTGAGCCTTTAATGCCCCTTGACGCATCCTCTTAATCAGGCATTTCCGAGAGAGTTTCTTGAATCGTCAAAGCTAAATCGATAGCTTCCGTAGTGGGGGTTAGTGGCGTCATGTATACCCCGGGATGACGAGATATTCATCAACGAGCTCGGTGGGAGAAAAACCGTTGGTGGCGCTATACTTTAGATTATTCATCTTTAAACAGTGTTATAAATAACACCGTATCGAAGTCGAGGGTGAAATGCTGTTACTCTAAAAACAGGACCGACGTTTGCAGTCTTCAAACGTACGAGTGCAATGATCGTTCCTATGGAATCATGGCAGGTGGTTTCACACAATCTTTGTTTCGTTATTTTTCTATGATGCAACACTTACAAAATTGGTCGATAATTTAATAAAAATATGACGTCTTTACTTCGGCTGTCACTAAAGGCTATTCAAAAGTAAAAAGTCCTCTTTGAGGGCGCTCTCAGTTTGTGAAAGGTATCAAACTATTCTTCCTATGAATTAAATAATTATTAATTAATTGTATGTTTTTGACTGTAAAAGCATCCACAGTTTATAAGAATAAAAAATACGTCCAAAAACCAGATCGTGTCATTAACGAGAAAATAGTTAAAATACATTTCGATTTTTCATATTTACGTCTCCAGAGGACAAAAACTCATATGCGAGATAATTTGCTTAATTTAATATTGTACTCAAATATTTTAATATAGTACTTCAGACAGACATAATATTTCAAGGCATTGGCGGATCCAGGGAGGGCTAAGGGGGCTGTAGCCCCCCCCCCTAAAGTCGTTAAAAAAAATATATTTAAAAAAAAATAAGGAGAGAAAAAAAGAGAGAGAGAGAGAGAGAGAGAGAGAGAGAGAGAGAGAGAGAGAGAACGCACTCCCATTCCCACAGTGTGCTTTGATTATTTCATTGTAATTTTTGTAGTACTGAAAAATAATTGTTTTTGATTCTCAGCCCCCCTAAAAAATATTCTGGATCCGCCCATGCAAGGGATGTTTGATACCATCATATAGGTGAGTTTCATATAAATAAGTGATCATTCATGTTCCTCGAGATTACCAATAGTGTAAAAGATAAATGAAGATAATTATTAATCATAATAGGCTTATTATTAATTGTTTTAATTGTCAAAAAGTGTTGGGAATATTGCATTATAATGTGATTGGATGCGTGCACAGTGAAGAAATCAACGTCTGCAACACGCCATTGGTCGAGAGTTGGCTAAGTGGCTGCGCCTGCGTGGGTAATTACACATGCAATAATTAGTTGGTCATCAAAGCCATCCTTCCGGATCGGAACTCGAAATTATCACTTCGTACGTTGGATTTGCCATGAAGAGATATTGGGCTTAAAACCTAACTTTAAAGATTTCCTTAGAGGTAATTACCAAATTTTCTAATTCAAAATGAAAACAAGTGTGTGTGAATAATATTAATTGTTTCCTCATGTACAATGTGTATACCTAAAAGCTTTTGGATGAAAAACGTCCTGTCTGTTTGAATATTTGAACCTTTGTTTATTTATACTTCTCTCGCTGCTTTGTAATATTACCGCTCAAATCTCCTCCAATTATGATAAAGAAATAATCTGTTTTTGCCTTCAAAGTTGCGAAACGTTTTAAACCCCTGTACAATTTCGGTAATTAAAAACCATACATGGTCCAAGCTTATACTTAAAACTAACTTGTTGGATGTAACGTTGATTGTGGTTTTATCCCTTGAAAATATTTCTGGCTAAGGAGACATTCTTCTACAGGGTGGTTCAAAAAAAAGTTAACCCAAATTTAAGGTGATTGTTCACCCACCTCCTACAAATCCAGAGAATTTGTGTTTACCTAGTGTTGACGAGTAGGGTTTTTAGAAAATAATCCTGAAAAAAATGCTAGGTCTAGCTGAATTAGATCTCAAGATATGGCCTAATTACAGATGGTATGTACAAAACTGGCTTGTCCACGGGAGCTTCTTAACTTTAGTTTCTGTCTTCAACATGCTGCTCTTGGTTTGCAATACATGTGAGTGCCCTGTCTTGCATGTGTTGCACTGCATGTTGCGTTAGGCGCCGTGTTCTTCTGATTGCAGTGAAGGCATTTTCAATTCGCCGTCTTAGTTCGTTTATTGTCCTTGGAGGGCCTTCGCTGTACACTCTTGATTTGACATCGCCCCAAAGCCAAAAATCTAACGGAGTGAGGTTTGGTGACCTCGCGGCCATTCTACCGGATGACCAAGTCCAACTACCCGGTTGGGAAAAAGCTGTTGAAGCCGGTTACGAACTATTAGTGAGTAGTTAGTAACTTACTCTTCTATGAGCTGGAGCTCCATCTTGTACAAACCAGGCCCAAATGAGTTATGTAATGTTATGCAACAATGGTCCCATAGACATAAACTAAAGGTAAGAAGCTCCCGTGGACAAGCCAGTTTTGTACATGCCATCTGTAATGGGCCATAGGCCTATCTTGAGATCCAATTCAGCTAGACCTAGCATTTTTTTCAGGACTATTTCTAAAACCCTACTCATCAACACTAGGTAAACACAAATTCTCTGGATTTGTAGGAGGTGGGTGAACAATCACCATAAACTAATTCGGTTAACTTTTTTTAAAACCACCCTGTAGTCAAATAAGTCAAAACTAAAGTATAATATCTGAAGTCAGATGAACAACTTCAATGAACAAAGTATTCTTCATTGACTATACAGTATCATAATGGTTTAATTAATTAATTAAAACATTTTGCACTCGTCTCTGAAATGTGTTGACCAATTGAGCTGACAATTTTAAACCAAATTTTACTCATATTATTTGATGATATTAGTATGAATGCACATGATAGTTTACCAAATGTGTACCACAACAGCTTAAAGGTAAGGGTAATACTGGTAATTAAAACATAGCAAAATGATCAAATTGTAATGTAACTTTGTGTAAAGCTGATGATGGG
Source organism: Zoroaster sp. YZ-2022 (assembly GCA_029582265.1). Lineage (NCBI taxonomy): Eukaryota > Metazoa > Echinodermata > Asteroidea > Forcipulatida > Zoroasteridae > Zoroaster > Zoroaster sp. YZ-2022. The sequence continues at coordinate 24,995,472 of CM055825.1, read as the reverse complement.
ATCAATTTTCCCTAGAAATTATTTTGTCAGAGGTGATGTACTTGTTTCATAAAAGTGAAGTTTTTGCCAATAATTTTCAGGAGTTTACCGAAAAAAGTACTAAATGTTATAGAATGAATAGGAAAAATCCGAAAGATTTTTTTAAATTGTCATTTTCAAAACGTAATAAGCTGCACCTTTCACAAGTTCGTTGCTTAATGTGTATCTCAATCGTAGAAGCAGTTTTTTGCCAATATTACCAGTGAAGTTTCTTATGTTTTGAGACTTGTGTGTTAGATAAAATAACGATCCTTTTCGTATCAATAATCTTGGAAGATCCTATTTTCATTCTTTCTTATTTTTACACGGGAAGTCCTTCCTATTAAACACTGTTTTTAAAAGGTGCCCAGGATAAAAACACAAAATAATAAACAATTTAAGGAAATATCAAACATTTAAAGCAAGAAATTAAAAAATATGATTTGCATAGAAAAATGGTTATTTGCAGCAATTCGTTGGCAGTTCATGGACATTTAGACAGGTGTGGATCCAGGGTCTTAAAAATGGGTCGCGTGGCACACTGCCAAAATCGGAGGTCGCAGTCGCTTTGCCAAAAATCTTTAGTAAAGTTACATGCATGACGATAACAAGGGGAGGGGCATTGGCGGATCCAGGGGGGGCTAAGGGGGCTGTAGCCCCCCCTAAAATCGTAAAAAAAAAAAAAAAGGAGAGAAAAAGAGAGAGAGAGAGAGAGAGAGAGAGAGAGAGAGAGAGAGAGAGAGAGAGAGAGAGGGGGGGGGAGGGGAGAACGCACTCCCATTCCCTACCTACTTAGTACTGTACTAACCGTTGCGCATAGGAAGAGGCGGCACCCTTTGTAGTACTGAAAAATAATTGTTTTTGATTCTCAGCCCCCCCCCCCCTAAAATGTTCTGGATCCGCCCATGAGGGGCCACATTCGTCCCATTGACCCTTCCATGACAGTACTACTACCATGTTAAAGAAATGGTTTTGTAAATTCCACCTTTGTTTCTAAAAAAAGCGGACGGGCTGGTTTTGCAGGGGAAAACAACAAAACTAAAATACAGTTTCATTATTGCTGTCTGATTTCCCAAGGGGGTTGAACATCCTTCAGGAGTTGTAGAAATAGAGCAAGGCTCGCCGCGCTTTGGCGCAGGGGAAATGGGGCATTATACCGTGCGCATTTACGGCTGTCGAGGAAATAATATTCAAGTATTGATGGACTAGGTGATGATCTATCATTTCCGGGGGCCACTAAAGAAGATTCTCTGTGGCTGTGCAGTCATGGATTACACACGGGGATACGAAAAACAACAGATAAGGTCGTTAGTGATCAAGAAACGGGTTTTGTAAACTTTAATTAAAGTGGAACTTCTTCGTGGGAAACGGAAGACGGTTAACACATAAAGATACGGAAATAGTTAAATGTTGTCAGTTATAAGCATTGGCCGATTGGGTGGGGGGGGGGGCATGTGTCTTCCTTCGTGGCTTGGCACAGTATTTTAATATTCGCGTGACAACTATAATGACAGATGATACTGAAGATGACGTAGAGTAAGGTACCGCGACAACAGGTGAACATTAATATACATTGTGTGAACTCCTGGTGTAAAATAGAGAGATTTATAACAGGAACGAGGTTGGTTGGGACTTACGTGACTCATGCCTAACTTTCAATGCAACTGTCTCTTGAGAGACTGTCTCTTGACAGTGAACACAATTACACCATTAAATAAGTCTGAAATTTTAGTAGACATTCTTGTTTACTTTCTTGTTTACTCCCGTATACCCCTTGCATACCCCCTCTTCCCCCTATCAGATGAGAGGGCTATTTCCAGTGATTATATTAAAATCTTTCCCCAGATTTTAAACCAAAAACATATCGGTAACATAAGAGTAAGAAATGAAAATAAACAAATAATTGTATAGGCCTAATTATCTTATGTCTTATACGCCTGTTTTCAAAATGATTATGGATATCTTGTAGCTATCCGGGGCTGTCTAAGAGCCAGACCTTTTTATTTAAGCTTCACCCCTAAAACAAGTTTTCCTGAAATTACATGTTCAATTCTAATTAAATTCAATCTTTCATTTATTTCCATCAAACATAAATAAAAAATACAAATTGCCTGTTCGCAACGACGTCTTAGCTTGCCAAAAGCATGATTTTAAACGTTTGAAGCATCTGTTATAATCATGATTTTTTAATCTATGAACGTGTTTCAACTTCAAATTATACCTTAGTTCCATACGCAGTACACGGCTTGAAATAGTTAACATTCCTTGTTGATTATCAGATGAAGCCGTAGCGTAATGCGAAGACGCAACGTTTCGGATCTATAGACCCGGGTTCGAATCTCACTCTTTGCAATTTTTCTTCTTTTTTTTTTAGTTGTTGCACAATAACAATTTATAAGTAGATTAAATTGCTTCTCCAAATACCAATGGGGCTTCGTGGCTCAGTCACTTTAGCCGCTGGTTTGTTCAATTGCGGACATTCCAGAGTTGGGACGCTCGGGTTCAAGTCCAGCTCCTGATACATAGGGACATGACAGCTGTTGGCTGCAGCAATGGCTTGGGGACCGTCATGTCTCTCCCCCAAAGGAGTGGATGGTGGACAAAGGGGGCGGGAAAGGACAAGGAGGGACCGGGGAATAGTTACCCCCCAGAAGGGTGCGTAAGGAGATCACCACGCTGGTTCGCCAGACTTTGAGTCTCCCCAATGCCTGGTCGACACTCCGACTAACTTTCTGCAGAAATTTAATTTAATTAGGATTTAAAAAAAAAAATTATATTTTTTATATTTTTATATTTTATATTTTTTTATTTTTTATTTTTATTTTTTTTTAAATTATTTTTTTAAATTATTTTAAACTCGATATAGAAAAAAAAAAATCCTAATAAGCATAGGGTATAATGGGTATAATTTCCCTAGGTTAACACAATACTTAAGCCTTTAATTCCTCCCCCCCCCCCCCCCAAAAAAAATAAAACAAAATAAAACAAAACAAAACAAAACAAAACAAAATAAAATAAAACAAAAACAAAACAAAACAAAACAAAACAAAACAAAACAAAATTCAATGAGTAGGCTAAGCCTTAGTTTTTCTGAAAATCACAAGGGGTACCGGGGGTAGTCTTGCAGTTTTAACTCCAAAATTACAAGGGTCAAATTATGTAAAGCACAAGGCGTGTGTGTGTGTGTGGGGGGGGGGGGGTGGGGTATGTTTGTAGTTTTAACCCCTAAATCATGAGGGATGGGTCTTGTAGTTTTCCTAACAAATATGAAGGAGCAGCGGCGGCACCAGACCTGTTAAACTGGGGGGGGGGGGCTTAAATTTAAGGGGGTAAAACATTAATCTTTAATGTAATTTTGTACTGCTGAAAAAGCATTGACTTACCATCGGGGAAAAATGGGGGTAGGGGGGGACAAATTGGGGGGTACAAAGAAAGTAACCGGGCGGGAATTTGCCCCCCTTGCCCCTCCCCCCCCGTAGCGCCGCCGCTGTGAAGGAGATATGCCACAAGGGGTAAGCCTTGTATTTCTCTCGAAAAAATCACAAAGGGTAAGCCTTAACTTTTTTCCAAAACATCGCAAGGAGGTAAGCCTTGTATTCCCCTTCCTATCACAAGGGGGATAAGTCTTGTAGTTTTGTCAAATAAATCATAATGGGTAATCCTTTAATTTATTTTCAAAACAGCAGGAGTTTTTACCTCAAAACATCTAAAGGGGTAAGCCTTATAGTTTTCCCCAAATCACAATGGGTAAGCCTGATAGTTTTTCCCAACAAATCTTAAGGCTATATAAGATCTTATATATTATATCTTATATATATCTTATATATATGTAAAGGGGTAAGCCTTGTTTCACCTAAAATTACATTGTAGTTTTATCCAATAAATCATTAGAGGGTAATCCTTTTAAAAAAATTCAAAGAATTACAAGGAGTAACATTTTATATTGTAGGTTTCCACAAAAAATCTAAACGGTTCAAGCATTGTAATTTTCTTCAAAAATTACAAGCGCCTTGCAGTTTCCCCAAAAAAATTCTTAAGGCTAAGCTTGTAGTTTTCCCACAATCACAAGAGGTAGTTTTTCATAAAAAAAGGGGTAGGCCTTAAGAAAAGGGGTAGTTTTTCCCAAAAAAATCTCAAGGGGTAAGCATTGTATTTCCCCCAAAAATCACAAGGGGTGAACCTTATAGTTTCCCCAAAAATAAATAAATATAAAGGGTAAGACTTGTAATTTTGTCGAAAAAATCACAAGCCTTGTATATAGTTTTCTCCAATAAATCAGTATGGATAATAAATAAATAAAATCAAAACATCACAAGGGGTAAGCCTTGTAGGTTTTTCTCGAAAAATCACAAGGGTGATTGTAGTTTCCCCCAAAGCACAACAGGTAATTAGAGTCCCTTCCCCTCACCACCGCCCCCACAAAAAGAAGAGAGAAAATCGTTGGAAAACCACAATCCAGTCTGTGTCATCATTAAGTCATTTAAACAATGCCACGGGAAAACATCCGTGACAAAACAAAAGGTTTTCTTAATTAATTTGCTCGTCAGCCGTGAATGGGCAATGACTGTTATAAAACAGGTGGTGTGGCTATGATATTCATGGTTCTAAACATAGGTAAGTATAAAAACAACGGGTTGTGAGACAGACGTGGATGATTCGTGACTGTACAGCGGTGGTGCGTGAGGTTGACGGTACTTTCCTAGAAACATCTCTTGATGAAATGTTGGCTTTGGAAACCATTTATTACACCATTGCTTAACCCGCCTTGCTTTTTCGTCTCCTCAAAATGGCTATTCTTTGAATCCTGTGTTGTTGATATTAATAATCATCGGCTTTGTACATCATGGTTTTGCTTCACTGATCACAGAAGGCCCCGCCCCCTTCTCCAGAAATATATAATAATTCGTCCCTAATTTGCCATAGTGACCAATCCCGAATTAAGTTCGCATAGTGACCAATGCGGTATTGGTCACTTTGCCGAATTACAAAAATAGCCAGTTAGAGCAATCGTCATTTGAATGCATGCTCCAAAACTATAAGGAATACATGCATGTGGATTAGATACAATGGTAGGTCTCTTCCTGAATGTACTAATGGAAGGGAAAACTTAAAATTGAAAAGAAGTCGGATTGGTCACTATGGCAAATTAGGGACGAATTCTAACCCTTGATATTTCACAACAGGTTCCTACCTTTTAGAGAAAAAATACAACAAAATATGAAAGGTTTTTCATATGCTTTTATTTTTGTACAAAAGGACAGCAATTTTTAAAAAATAGACCAGCCAACTCCCGTGTTCTATGAGCTGTTAACACTTTAGACGGAATAATTTCTGAGAATGGTCAGAGCATACTTTCAACAGCGCATGGAATCGGTGTCCTAGTTTAAGATGAACACAGTGACTGCAAATTACTGGCTCATTTATGCAGAAGCAACGGTAATATGAACGTAACATGTGGGGTGTTATTTTCAGTAACTGATATAATATAAAACTAGCACTCTGCTTCCACGCCCTGTTGATCGTGACGATATTACCCATTAACCCTAACCACCCCAAATCCATCAAAATCCTCCAAGGGGCACTTTTTGGGAAAAAATTCAGCACTGTTGGGAACTGGTACTTTCACCTCTTCAAATGAAGGAAAATTACTACCTGGCAAGAAGTACAGGCCATAAGTGCTGAATATGAAAGGTCAATGAAAATGCATGGTGCATTTTGAAGATTAGGGCATGTTTCCAAAAGTGCACTGATGGATTTTGGAGGATTCAGGAAGGTTCCTAGCCAGAATACCTAGAGGGTTAGGGTTAAACGCCACAGTTTTAACAGTGTAGCAATTCACTGATTAAACAAATGGCTATGAAATAGACAAAACACTAAATATACGTTTTATATTGATGGTACAAAATTACGACACCTTTTACCAGACAAATTGGTCACACAATAAAGATCTTTCTCTCATTTTAAGCTAAAAAAAACACACCATGGAATTTCATGTTTATTTCATTCCATTTAATTGATTTTGCAAATAATACAGAATCTTATTGAAATTACTAAGAAAGCCCTTCATTGGGTTCTAATCAGCTATTGTAATCCATATACATAATTGAAGTAAAAATAAACAATCTGGACATATTGATTTTTAAATTCTGTACAAAAATAAATTTTATATTAAGATCAAATGTTTAATATTCAAAAAGTAAAGCGTTCAGTGCACATCTTAACTATATGACATAAACTATCTGGACGGATCAAAAGCGAATGCCAAAATATACAAAGAAATATTTCCATTTTATAAAACTTTATTTTATACAAAAATGTCTGAGTTACTTGATTCTTTATTACTTCATAAAATTATAATCAATATCACACACTTTAATTTTGTTACTATTGCTCAAACATTACACTATTTGCATTACGTATGGGTCAAAGGGAAGGTACAACATTAGCAATGTTGGCAAAACTGCTTCTATGAGTATGCTTACTCTCTTTGAATCAAGATATACATTAAAGGGAAGATACAACATTGGCAATGTTGACAAAACTGCTTCTATGAGTATGCTTACTCTCTTTGAATCAAGATATACATTGACGGGAAGGTACAACATTGGTAATGTTGACAAAACTGCTTCTATGAGTATGCTTACTCTCTTTAAATCAAGATATACATTGAAGGGAAGGTACAACATTAGTCATGTTGGCAAAACTGCTTCTATGAGTATACTTACTCTCTTTGAATCAAGATATACATTGAAGGGAAGGTACAACATTAGTCATGTTGGCAAAACTGCTTCTATGAGTATGCTTACTCTCTTTGAATCAAGATATACATTAAAGGTAAGGTACAACATTGGTAATGTTGGCAAAACTGCTTCTATGAGTATGCTTACTCTCTTTGAATCAAGATATACATTGAAGGGAAGGTACAACATTGGTAATGTTGACAAAACTGCTTCTATGAGTATACTTACTCTCTTTGAATCAAGATATACATTGAAGGGAAGGTACAACATTAGTCATGTTGGCAAAACTGCTTCTATGAGTATGCTTACTCTCTTTGAATCAAGATATACATTGAAGGGAAGGTACAACATTGGCAATGTTGGCAATACTGCTTCTATGAGTATGCTTACTCTCTTTGAATCAAGATAATAATAATAATAATAATAATGTGTGGATTTATATAGCGCACGTATCCACCAACTAAGTGGTGCTCAAGGCGCATTATATTATTATCCCTGCTCATAAGGCTCATAAGGCTCATAAATCATTCCTGAAACCATCTCAGCTCCCTGGGGAGTATACAGCTCAATTGCTGCCATTTCTAGCGCATAGAGAGCAAACCAACTCTGCCTTCACAGGTACCCATTTAACCCCTGGGTGGAGAGAAGCAATTATGATTAAGTGTCTTGCTCAAGGACACAAGTGTCACGGCCGTGATTCGAACCCACATTATGTTGCTTACACCAGAACTTGAATCCGGTAAGCTAGACCGCTCGGCGGGAAGATACAACATTGGCAATGTTGACAAAACTGCTTCTATGAGTATGCTTACTCTCTTTGAAGCAAGATATACATTGAAGGGAAGGTACAACATTGGTAATGTTGGCAGAACTGCTTCTATGAGTATGCTTACTCTCTTTGAATCAAGATATACATTGAAGGGAAGGTACAACATTGGTAATGTTGACAAAACTGCTTCTATGAGTATGCTTACTCTCTTTGAATCAAGATATACATTGAAGGGAAGGTACAACATTGGTAATGTTGACAAAACTGCTTCTATGAGTATGCTTACTGTCTTTGAATCAAGATATACATTGAAGGAAAGGTACAACATTGGTAATGTTGGCAAAACTGCTTCTATGAGTATGCTTACTCTCTTTGAATCAAGATATACATTGAAGGGAAGGTACAACATTGGTAATGTTGGTAAAACTGCTTCTCTGAGTATGCTTACTCTCTCTGAATCAAGATATACATTAACCCTCCTACAATCAGTGCAATTTTTGAAACAACCCATTCAGGCCACTCCAAGCCATTAGCTGTTGCCAGTGGCCTCCTATGGTTACCCTTCTGTGCACTGTCACAACACTGAGATTGCAGGGTAAAGTGGTCTCCCATTGATACATTGCATGCCATACTAATATGTTCAAACATTTACAGTGGCCTTGTGTGACACACAGTTGATTTTGTAAGATTACTTGGAAAGGACAGCAGGCTTTTACATGTATGTACTGGAGGTTGCTGAAGAACATAATTTAGTGGATCGGAGAGGCCTCCATATGTAGGTGGGTTAAAGGGAAGGTACAACATTGGTAATGTTGGCAACACTGTTTGTAGGAGTACCCCTTACTTTCTTTGAACAGTCAATCAACCAACATGTGAAAATTGCATGAGAAAAGTGTTAAAAAATCATTCACAATTTTTACTCTGAGAAAAGAGTTGCTGTTTGTACATATTGTTTTTTTTTTTTTTTTTGGGGGGGGGATTTTTCTTGTGTTTTCTCTGAAATGAAAGCAGTTCAGGATGATTTTTCAGGATGTTTGGTACAGTACCTACTTCACATCAAGTTAGCTTACAGATAATAATCCAGTAGTTTAGTAATCAGGTCATTACCAATGTTGTACCTTCCCTTTGAGTGTCACACAGTTGTCTAGGGTAGAGGGGCATAAAGAATCAAAGTTGAACTTGTTACCTTGTGGTTTGTGTGATGATTTTATATTTATAAAGCCACATCCTCTATGAGTGATACCCCCGGGTGTGGGTTCCAAGGTTTAGAATCATCAGGTGAGGCAGGATCCTAGGCTTCACGGCATGTATTGGGTTTAATGGCTTCTAACTAACACCCTCTCTGAGTGATCCCCCGGCTGTGGGTTCCAAGGTTTAGAATCATCAGGTGGGGCAGGATCCTAGGCTACACGGCATGTATTGGGTTTAATAGCTTCTGACTAACACCCTCTCTGAGTGACCCCCCCAACTGTGTGTTCCAAGGTTTAGAATCATCAGGTGGGGCACGATCCTAGGCTACACGGCATGTATTGGGTTCTATGGCGTCTGACTAACACCCTCTCTGAGTGATCCCCCGGCTGTGGGTTCCAAGGTTTAGAATCATCAGGTGGGGCAGGATCCTAGGCTACACGGCATGTATTGGGTTTAATGGCTTCTGACTAACACCCTCTCTGAGTGACTAGCACCCTCTGCGAGTGACCCCCCCCCCCCCCCAACTGTGTGTTCCAAGGTTTAGAATCATCAGGTGGGGCACGATCCTAGGCTACACGGCATGTATTGGGTTCTATGGCGTCTGACTAGCACCCTCTCCGAGTGACCCCCCCCCCCTCCCAGCTGTGGGTTCCAAGGTTTAGAATCATCACCTGGCACATGATCCCTGTCTACACAGCATGTAGTTTGTTTTACGGCTTCAGGCTAGCACCCCCAGAACAAATATACTGACAAGTTGGGAGACTGCAAAACATAGGGCTGGATAGCTCAGTTGGTAGAGCACCAGTACATTAATCAGAAGGTCAAAGGTTCCAGTCCCGCTTCAGTACAATCTTCAAACAAGCAGAATTAATACTTCAGTTTAAGCTGTCACCTCGAATCCTACGGCGCACGTGCTTTCTCTATATCTGCACCCCGGTTGTGGAAATCTCTTCCTAACCACATTCGCTCTGCACCTTCCCTTGATACTTTTAAGTCTTTTCTTAAAACGCACCTCTTCTGTCTGCACTACGGCTAATATTTTACTCTGCATTTTTAATCTTACTTTTTCCATTTTTACTATTGTTTTTCTTTTTTTTTATTCGTTTTGATACCCAATTGTTTCTATTTTGTTTTATATCTCGACATATTGTACTTTTATTATATTCTTTTGTACAGCGCGTTGAGATTTGTATGTAGAGCGCTATATAAGAACAATACATTCATTATTATTAGCTGTAAAATACAGTTAAGTAGAAAATGTTCTGCTTTTAAAACCAAAAAAAAAAAGTACTTACGGTAGACAGCAATATGAAATTGGGCCCTAGTCACTTCTACCGACTTTGCCCAAACTATACTAGTCTAGAATTAATACTTGACTTTAAGTTGTAAAATACACATAAATGTTTAAAGGGATAGTATCGTCATGATCAATGACTTACAACAGGGCATCGGTGTCCTAGGTTAACCAGTCCGTGTCGGAGGCCGTGTATACACGCAATTTTTTTTTGCACCGTGGATCGGAGAGCGTCTAAACACGCCAAAGGAAACTCCGGAATATTGGTATGCATGCTCGGTTGAGCCACCCGTGTACGGTGACATGCTCGGAAGACGTGGCCACCCGCTGTGGAAGCTTTCATTCACGGTGTGTGTGGGAAAAATAAACCCGCACAGGGGCCCAGAAAAACTTTTTTATTCCCGACGCGAACAGGTTAAGAAGAATGAACACAGTGACTGAAATTTACTGGCTCATTTGTGACCCGCTTCATCGAAATAAGGAATGTCCCCCAAATTTCACATTTTGAGGTATGGATATCAATTTAAAGAGATTTTAATTGGCTTCCTGATGCCAATCATTCATTTTTTTCATTCATTTCATTCCTGTGTTAGGATGTGATAAATTGATCATGTAATAATGCAGTCATGCACGTTTTTGTAAACTTTGGAAGTCCATTACATGGAAACATGTGTTGGGGGACATTCCTCATTTCAATGGAGCGGGTCACATTTATGCAGCAGCAACAGTAATAATGACCTCATCAGGTGGGGTACTATTTTCAGTTATTGAGTTAATATGAAACTAAAACTCCAATTCCATGTCCTGTTGGTCGTGACAATATTGCCCCTTTAAGTACAAAATGTTCTGCTTTTTAAACAGTAAGCACCAAACATTTGCTTATGGTAGACAGCGAAATGAAATTGTGCCCTAGCCGCTTCTACCGACCTAGCCCAAACTACACTAGTCTAGTTCTTTTATCAAACTTCACCATAACAAAATATTTTGAAACACATCAGCCTATTTTAGACAAGAGAAACATTTTAGTTCCCACACTAAGTGCATTGAAACTAAAATGGCTGCTCAATGACAGATCCAAGTTTGAAAAAAAAAACCAAAAAACACTAATTTAGACAAGAGCCTTATTTGTGTTTCCAAAGACTATAGTGCATTAGAAAACCAAAATGGCTGCTCAATGACAGATCCAAGTTTGAAAAAAAAAAATACTAATTTAGACAAGAGCCTCATTTTGGTTTCCATAGACTATAGTGCATTAGAAAACCAAAATGGCTGCTCAATGACAGGTCTAAGTTTGAAAAAAAAAAAAAAAAACTAATTTAGACAAGAGCCTCATTTTGGTTTCCATAGACTATAGTGCATTAGAAAACCAAAATGGCTGCTCAATGACAGATCTAAGTTTGAAAAAAAAAAAAAAAAAACTAATTTAGACAAGAGCCTCATTTTGGTTTCCATAGACTATAGTGCATAACAAAACTAAGATGGCCGCTATTGGTCTTATGTCAAGTGTTTTCCCTTTAAACCCTCTGCAGCTCTGTTACCCATGCACATCACTTTTATGCTCCAATACATTTCCTCTGTAATGAATCACTAGGGTATTTAATCATGTTACTGTTATTCCCTATTGACAAACCTTGGCCTGTCGTCTGCAATGGGAACGTCAAAACGTGTTAACCCTGATGCAAAAAGCCAGAGGAAATGTAGATTTAGATGTCGTAAGAATTACACGAATGATTGGGATTTCTGTAGGACATCTGGCAGGTCTTGATCAAAATGTCAACATCCGCAAAGTTAAAAGCGTGCAGGTGATCTGTGATAGAATTGTACAAGGTTTATAAAAATGGAATTATTATGGAATTTTATGACTGGGTTTTCTTGTTTTCTTATTTTATGGGAAGGTATAACATTGGTAATGTTGGTAAAACTGCTTCTACAAGTGTGTTTACTCTATGAATTAAGATATACATTAGACAATAAATTATTATTATTACGATGTTCATGTGAAAATAGTGAAGATGCATTCAGATTTTTGCATTAATTCTAAAATGGAATTATTTAAATGGAATTATTCAATTTATTTCACTTTTCGTTAAAATGTGAAACAGATTAAAAAAATATATCACTTGTGTTTTTCTTGTTCATTGGAACGATGCTAATTTAGTTGAGGATTTTAATTTGTATTACCAATCCTGTACCTTACTTTTAAAACTGCTCTGTCTGTAGCAGCATGGAGTCGCCACTTTTCAAGAACTCCCTCGCAAACTTCAAGATCTCAGCTTCGGTGACTATCCGTGGTGAGTGTGCCGGGGCGAGGGTGAAGTGGTCAGCTGAAGGGAACATCGCTGCGTGTCGGTGGTCGTCTTGGCGTACAATACAGAGACGAGGGTACACATTGAGCGACGGAATGTAATCTTGAGAAATCTGGTCACTGTGATCTGCAAGGTGGGAAAGATTTCAGCCTGCATTTTAACAGCAAGCCCTCTGATTACTGTTTATAACACAAACACATTGGCTTTGCCAGAATATTTCTTAGATACTGAAAGCAGAAAATGTATGCCACTTTTTTTTTTAACCCTAACCACCCCATATCCTGCAAAATCCTCCAAGGGGCACTTTTTGGGAAAAGAATTCAGCACTGTTGGAAACTGGTACTTTCACCTCTTCAAATGGGGAAAAATTACTACATGGCAAGAAGTACAGGCCATAAGTGCCGAACATGAAAGATCAACGAAAATGCATGGTGCATTTTGAAGATGAGGGCATGTGTCCAAAAGTGCACTGATGGATTTTGGAGGATTCAGGAAAGTTCCTAGCCAGAATACCTTGGGGGTTAGGGTTAGTAACACTAAAACCTTAACCCTAACTATTAAGTTATTATCCTAATAAGTTTTTATGCATATTTATAGAGTCATGCAGGTTGTGTCCAATGTTTCCTTTTTACATCACTCTTTGAATAATACCCGAGGATTTTTTTGCATATACATATTTTTTTAAGTTGTGCAAGCCACGTTTAATCACGGGTGTGATTTGAAAATGGATTTGAAAATCCGGAAAATGGGTAGCGGGTCTGGGTCTCCCTTTGGTCTAGAGGACAAAGCCCCTTGTACCTCCTGGATGTTTAATTTTGGACGATTTACACACGGTCCACATCCCCACAAACAAGAAACTAGACGTTTGGACACAATACAGGCTAGTTCTTTCTTTCCTTGGCTACTTCTCTTCTTTCAAGAAAATTTTGGGGCGAAGGGTGATTTGTAAAAAATCTTGAAATCAGGAAAAACACTGAGAAATTACAGGTCTAATTCAATGTGTCCTTTTTACATCACTTTTTGAATAATGGAAAACCTGTGAACTAAACACCTTATCATACCCAAAGGTGACAAAAACAATTTCTGGGTTAAAATTATCGGAAAACACAAACATGCGGTGTTTCCTCACTGGTGCCTACAGATTAACAATATTTTGACAAGAGTATTTTTCTCATAAATTAATTTATGTTGGGGGGGGGGGGGGGGGTGGCGAAGTTGGCTATTTCTGTATGGCGTTGCCATGTGTGCTTGCAAGATACATGTTTACACATGTTTAAATTTAGACCCAGAACAACAAATCTTTAGAGATATTTATCTTTGGAATTGCAACAGACCTCCCCAGTACCCATGGATGTATGCAAGTTCCAACCTCACATACATGTATAGACATGGTCAAGGGACAGTTGGGTACAACACCGTTACTTGGAAACATCTATAGGTGCATTTTGGCAATTTTTGATGAACATATCAGTTAGTGCATGATCAACGACTCTCATAGAATTTTTTTTTTTTTTTACTTTGTGTCGTGTGAAAGCTTGCAAAAAGGAGTCACTCATGGGATGATAACAATCCACGTTCGTAAAATTTGTCTCAAGGAATGTTTTTTTTTGGTTGTGTGAAAAGGGCTTAAGGTGAAACTTTTAGAGGTTGGTTATTTATTCCTAACCATGCTGAATGCAACAAATGTAACGATCTGTTGGATCTTGTTGAACCGAGCAGAGAACAGATCTTTTGTTCTTGCTGATGGATCTTGTTGCACTCAACAAGCTTCACACTGATGGATGGATGTTGCAATGAACAGGGTGTCTAGCCAGTTACTGAAGTGGGTTAGTGTTAATGAATCTTGTTTCAAAGAATACTTTTAGATGCAGTTTTGTCCACATTTCTGTACATGTATAATGACTTCGAAATTGAGAGAGAGAGCTCTCAGATTATCATTGGATAAACAAAACAAGGGAAAAAAAACACTGTCAACCCTCTCCCGTGTCCCTTACCCCTGTCCGCTACCCCCCTGAAGGTGAACCAAGGCATGACCCCAGAGAAACAAGGTCAGCGCACTCAGAACAACGGGGCAGTCATGTAATCACACACACCTGGTCAACCTGCAGGAAAACGATATATCAGCACTCCCGAATGAGTAGACAAGAAGCGCCAAAATAGTAACCTGATATCCTGACGAAAGCCTTGACTTTCACTAGTCCTCGGGTTGAGGTTAGGGCCTTCAGGTTCAGTGACTTTTCCCAGCTGAGTTTTCTGGGCAAGAAACATCATTTTTAAGACTTTCTATCACAACTTAACAGCCCTAACTATTGCTTATTTTCCAAACATGAAATGCCTTTAGTTTTATCTGAAACCATACTTGATCTTGAGTTGGTGATGGTATCAAACATCACAGGTAAATGTAATTATTCTACCGGAGACGTTATATAAAGTATGAATTCCCAAAAGCCTAATTAATCAAAGGGAGATACACTTTTGGTAAAACATCTGTAAATGCCTCCATTCTTTAGATGAATTAAGAGTTTTGCATAGAAACCAACCTGTGAAAGTTTATTTTAAAATGGTCAACAAAATGCATTCAAATTTGTTTGTACATGCATTCTTACATAAAAATGGATCACAGTCCGGCATTCTCCTGAAGACGATCAGAGCGGTCTAGCTTACCGGACTCAAATTCTGGTGTTAGCAGCAGAATGTGGGTTCGAATCCCGGCCGTGACACTTGTGTCCTTGAGCAAGACACTTAACCGTAATTGCTTCTCTCCACCCAGGGGTTAAATGGGTACCTGTGAGGGCAGAGTTGGTTGATTAGCCCTATATGCGCTGTAATGGCAGCAATTGAGCTGTATACTCCCCAGGGAGCTGAGATGGTTTCAGGAATGATTTATGAGCCTTATGAGCAGGGGTAATAATATGCGCCTTGAGCACCACTCAGTTGGTGGATACATGCGCTATATAAGTCCACACATTATTATTATTATACTGATCGAAACGTCGAGTTGTAACCACCAGTTCTTTTCAGAACTAATTACTACTCAGTTGAGAATTTCACATGGCGTCACCGCAAACAGTCTTTACTAATCCTTTTCACCATGCAAAGCTACAAATATTACTTATTACAGATCACAGTCTGTGATCAATTTCAATATGTACTATATTTCACGTTTTCAACAAAATGTACCCCAAAAAGCACATGAGACAGAATTTCTTAGGATGTTCATCACCATCATCAACTTCTCATAAAGTCAGTTTTCACGTTATAATTCCGTAAGTTTGTAATAGGTTAGTCACCAAAGGTTGTACACTTCCTTGAAACTAATCACAAAAGTGTCTTAAAAAGCATGAACTTAAAGAGGATCATTATCAGTGAATTTGTACACGACTTAAATCTGAACTTTTCTGAGAAAAAAAAAGAGATTTCTAAAGGAAAAGGTCACTGAACCTGAACAGGAGAAAAATATTGACAAATTGACCTTTTCTTAATAAGCTGTCATCGAGTGATTTGCATCACGTCAAATTTGAAAACATGAAGACAAATTGGAAAAACCCTGGGGGTGAGGGTAGGGGCAGCAAAGAATCTTGAGCGGGGGTTCCGCAATTAAAAAGTCAAAAGACACAAGCCAGACTACCTTTGGTTTTCCTGTACTTTGGGGTGGGGGTGGGGGGTGGGGGGAGGGAGGGAGGCTAAATTTCCAGTACAAATGTCTACCTATAAAATGAATCCTATCTGAAAAATCTATTTATAAGGGAGTTTGTAGGATCTCATCTGATTCATGCATGGCCTTAAGAGGGCGCCCTGTGCACAGCAGCTAGGGAATTGGTAAGCATGTGCTATTGGCTTCAATAACACTTAAGTGTTTTCCCTGTTAAAATAATATAAAATGGCAGGAAACAAATTTGTGAGATGTTTCCCATGATAAATGCAAAACACGCCTTTAGCTTTGTAAATGAACCGTTTATAAAGATGCATTGGGAATGACCTGATTACTCAATTACTGAACTAATGAATACTTATTTTCATGTGCAGTTGGTAAAAGCGCCAATCATCCTGAAAGGCAAACAGACGCTGCTGCCAAGTGTTTTCAGTCAAAACTGTAAATAGACTCCTTAGTATGAGGTCATCATAGAAGCAATGCCAACATGACCTACATACGTGTATGTGGTTCCTTTTGACTTGGGTAAACCCCGAGTATTATACATGTACGTACATGTACAATTGTACATGTAGTGTATAATAGCATACAACTATGTACTATGGTTTTAACTGGTCTACTGTTAACACCCCCCACCCCAGACACCGCCAACATGTGCCACCGTAAAACATGTTCAGCAAGCTTGTCAAATATAATATAAGTGTCATATTATGTGCATATTCATATGATGCGCATAGCCATACATGTATGATGCGCATATTCATATGGCGCGCATATTCATATGACGCGCATATTCATATGGCGCGCATATTCATATGACGCGCATATTCATATGACGCGCATATTCATATGACGCGCATATTCATAGACGCGCATATTCATATGTGCATATTCATAAACATGTGCATATTCATAAACATGTGCATATTTTACTGATAACAAAATCTGATTGGTCAATAAGGGATTTTGAACGATATAGCTGCTGACTGGCCAACAATCTGATTGGTCAATAAGCGATTTTGAATGATAGCTGCTGATTGGCCGATTGGAAACGTCTCGTGCAATAAAAAGAAGTGAATTCATGATGACTAGGTCAAGTCTAATCCATTGCGTGTGGTGATTTCTTTCAAACCACAAGAACAAACTGATCTCAATTTCCCTGTTGTTTTTCGGATAACATTTAAGCATGCTCACAGCTGGCCAGAATTACATGTTCGTTGGTCACATACGGCTGTGGGCCATTTCTGTCATCACTTTAGAATCCCCCAGTGAAATGAAGGTTTATAAATCACACATTTTACCGATGACCAATCACATCCATTTCAGGGTAACTGGCTAGGGGCATGGTATTGTTGTATAATAGTGTAAATACAAGATCTTTTATCTATACCACAGTCTTGCTTTTTCTTAATTAAGTTGTCTTTCATTTACTAATGGACATGGGAGTCATAACTTTGTAAATAAAAAGTTTGTCACATGGTCTTTACTGCAGGATATAAATCGAGGGGTTGTGGCCGATATCGCCTGTGGCCGTAACTCTGCATCCGAGTATGAGACAGAGGTTTGGAGATACATGTAGGGCATACAAATGGGTTTTTCTTTGAAAAACAGGGTGTCCAAACTTTTGCATGTATTTTACAAATAAAACACGAAAAAACAGGGTGTCCATTTAGCTAACAAGGTGTCCAAAAGACACCAAATGGTACATGTATTGCTGGCTAGGGCTGTGTCGGGTATCCGAATACCCGACCGAAACGGTCATTACCCGGTTCCATTTTTCGGTTCCAATTACCCGTAAACGGCTTTTTAAAATTCGGACTTAACATTTGAGCGGTGCGAACAGAAATCTGTGACTCTTGAACAATGTAATGTTTACACTTTTACAGACAATTATCTTTAAATTCAAGAGATTACACTCCAATAAAGAAAAGATCGATTTAAGTATGGTATCCTCTGTATTATAAAAGTCAATTTGTTACCATTTACAGTACATGTATTTGTACACCACCAGAGGCACGTTTTCAACAAAAATGAAAACGGGTATCCGGGTATCCGAAGTTTCCTGCTGTCGGGTATCCGGTTCCAAAAATATCCGAAAACGCACAGCCCTATTGCTGGCTGATAAAATTATGTGGATTGTGATACAAAATAGGGAACACAAGCTCCTTTGCCTCATCAGCAAAACAATATGTGAATTGAAGTACATGTACACAGAATATATGCAAAAGGCAACACGACCACAACTGCATGTTCATCTTTCAGGGTAGTCAAATAAACCAGAAAACTAACACACTTTTCTCCAATGGGAAAAAAACTAATCTGTTGTCTATAAAAATACAGTAACATTTGTTTCAACACAATCCATCAATCCACTGCAGGAAGAATTCTATTTGAGCAAACCTTCAAAACAGTTTGTGTATGGAGCAGAACCAACCTCCAAACATCAGACTACACATTTGTTTCTCACCAAAAAAAAGAAGAAAAAAAACCAAAAAAAAAACCTGCTGTCTGAAATAAAGACAGAGTAATAACAAGTTGAAGTTAGGTCTGATAAAAGAGTGAATTTCCCACAAATACAAATATCAGTCACCACTAAGGGGGATGATGGCCACTTTAGCAGTTACCGACACCTGCAGGCAAATGACATCTAGTGCGGAAGAACACTCATACACAGTTTTACACATGTCTATGTTCAAACTTCATCAGCTATTTTTGTGGTGGCGGTTGTTGTTAAGAGATCTAATGTTCACACCCCCCCCCCCCGACACAAAACAAAAACTTGTATTCTTTGTCAAACTTAAAGCTTTTGCAACTGTGAAATTACGAATTTCTGCTTTAGTTTGGTTTGCTTGTCGATGGACAAATTGTCCGATCTTTTCAGTCAGCAAACACCAATCCAATGATGCAAACATAGGCAATATTACTCAGATGGGCGGGGGGGGGGGGGGGATGCAGGAATTTTGCAAGGGGGTACTTTGGCAGCACTAAATTTGAGAAGTTATGTTTTTCTTAGAAAAGTTGACTTTTCAGGTGAGGGCACCTTGAGGTGGGGGGTGAGGATGGTGTGGCCTTTTTCAGAAGGAGGGTGGAAGGGGGTGGGTATGAGACTGCATGACCCACATATGAACAAGATTTTACCATGTGCATGGACAACAGACACTGCTATACACAGTATAACGTTTAATAATAATAATAATAATAATAATAGAGGTGCTGGTCACCTGTTCTATCTTACCATTCACTGACTTTGTTTAAAATGAATTTTTGTGTATTTGTAGTTTATTAGGGTTTGGTTTTATATTTAATTGATGTAATCTGATTGCCAGTGTAAAATGTAATAAAATAAAATAAAAATTAAAAAAAATTAAAAATAAAAAATAAAATAATAATGGAGTGCCATGGTCGAGCGGTTTAGTGCATCAGATCTGTGTTCTGATGGCTGAGCAGGGGTAATAATATAATGTGCCTTGAGCACCAGTTTGGTGGATACGTACGCTATATAAGTCCACATTATTATTATTATGAATGCTATACAACATAGATGGCTGGATGTTGTTGTCTTGGATAAGCATGAGAAGATGTGTCATCTTATCGATATAGCTGTGCCGGGTGATAGTAGAGTAGCATCAAAGGAGAATGAGAAGGTACAGAACTATCAGGATTTAGCGGGAGATCTCCGCAAGCTGTGGCAAGTCAAGGTGAAGGTTATTTCCGTGGTAGTGGGAGCACTGGGTATAATCCCGAAGGTGTTGGAGAAACATCTCAAGGAGATAGGAACATCAGTTAGAGTAGAATTACTACAGAAGGCGGCACTCTTAGGGACAGATCGAAAGACACTCGAATCTAAGGCTACGGGACGTAGCTTGACTTGAGGTGTAACCGGCAGAAAGGAAAATAAGATCTTTCTTTTCATGCTGTGCTAACGCAAAATAATAATAAAAGATTTTTAGCACGCACATATCCACCCTGCTGGGCGCTCAAAATGTGTTAATATTTTCACCATGGTACGTAGTTTAAGAGATTCAATGCTTTCATCTACTAGATGTTCAGAAACTCTGGATTTGAGAAATTTAAGGGATGGGCTTATACCAGATAACCATTATTCCAGTTTTATCTGTGTATCAAACACCATTTTGAGTTAAACATGATTCGGCCATTTTTGTCAGATTCCCTGTATGCAAGTACTATTATAGAAACCAATTACAATACATACAAGGGACCAGACTATTTTCCTTCCAGCCTCGGTTTGGTCACATGGACTTGTATTGAAGAAAAACAAGATGGCTTCCCCAGGATAGAGGTCAATGGCCTTTCTATTAACATGTATATAAACTACTGGTTCATTTGTCAGTTGGTCTGTCTTTCTTCCTGTCTGTCTGTGGAAGCATCTGAAACATAATCCTTTAAGATGGAAATTTATCGGGAAAACAAGACTGAGAAATGGAAATGAGTCATTAAAGACCTTTTTTACATTCCGCCACAAAATTAATCAAAAAGGCTTTGGGGGATATTAAAAACAGGTTAAGCTTTCATCGCCAGGTGACAGTTGCTGTTTTTCAACGATAAAGTTGCTTGTGGGCACGGCCATAGCTAGCCGGGTGTGAGGGAGGCAAATGCATCCCCGATCCCACTTCCAACTTCTCATCTATTGGCACATCCAGGGTGCCATGTGTGCTCCACTTATGACAGCCTGCCCCCACCCCCTTTTTTTTTCTTCAATTTTACCACCCTGGATTGAACCCTGTTCTAACCCCTGTATCTCTTTGGGGTTCTGAGAGAGTAGGTGGTAGTTTTATCCCTGTCTGGAACCAAGACAAAATCATGGTTTTCGCTTATAAATGCTGGAGGACACGGCGCCACCGAATTATTATTTGAATGTTAACTTGATGTGGAGTTAATAAAGATATCAATCATCCTGAAGTATTGTTCTGTTTGAAGTGCTCTTAATTAAGTGAAAACATGAACAACTATGCACATTTGCAACAGGTTATCAAATGGCAATGTTTTGCTCTAAGTGTTGTCCTTGTTTAATCTTTTCTCATAAAGACTCTCATTAGTGCTGTGAGTTACCGGTTAGTTTGGTAACCGTTTAACCCAAACTTTCATGGTTGTTAACCGGTTAACCGAAAATTGGCACCCGACGGCTACACAACCTAGACAGTAAATGTGTATACATTTTCAATCAAAAAGCATCAATAAACTTCCCACAATGATTGTTTAATAACCAATACGGCAAAAAAGAAAGTCTAGAACAACAAAATGGGTGGCAAATTCTTCCCCAATTTTTTTTTTGGGGGGGGGGGGGTTTGGTAAGCTAGTTCGTAAATTCTTTAACGGTTTGTGCAGTTTCAGTCGGTTAACTCAAAGAAGCAATTTTGTCAACATTACCAGTGTAGTTACTGGTCTTAAATGTTATTTTCAGTCACTGAGTTAATCTAAAACTAGCACTCTGATTTCATACCCTGTTGGTCGTTTCTGGTCTCCGCGCGCGTCGCCTCAGACCCACGCATCAGCATTTTTAATTTCATTTTTTATTTTGCTATGATGAAACAACGTCCAATTGCAGCCAAAATTGCTGGATGGATTGGTTTTCTGCATGACTTTTTCACATAGGGGTATGAATATTTTCCCGATTTGTGAGGCCTCTCTTACCCACCGTATTTTATATTTGGAAATTTGGTTCCCGTGTATACATGTATCACATATTTCATGTGGCCTAAAAAAAAAAAAAAAAAAGATTACCAAAAAAAAAACCCCCAAAAAACCCAATAACCAGAAACCTGACCTATAATTATGTCAAATTTACCAAAAAGATGCCATAATGTAAATAAAAATCATACAAAACATGTAACAGTTGTTCATTGTTTTCTCAAAAACTTCAGCACCTACAGAAATGCAATGAATCTTTCACAGGCTAGTTTCGTGGAGTGTCGTGGCCGAGCGGTCTAGCGCACCGAACTCAAGTTCTGGTGTTGCCAGCAGCAGGGTGTGGGTTCGAGCCCCGGTCGTGACACTTGTGTCCTTGAGCAAGGTACTTAACCATAATTGCTTCGTCCTTCGGATGGGACGTAAAGCCGTAGGTCCCGTGTGTTGTATAATGCACGTAAAAAAGAATGTGCCTTGAGCACCACTTAGTTGGTGGATACGTGCGCTATATAAGTCCACACATTATTATTATTATTATTATTATATTCCTTAAAAACTAGAGGAGTGAACTGAAGGTACGTTTCCACAAAACCAATGTTGTGTCTTCCCTTTAATAACATAACTGCCACTTTGATAACCACGCTATGGCTATGAACGAGGGTTTGAAAATGCTGATGTAACATCAAGTGAGGACTCTTTACTATATATTCTTATCTGGATCATACACAGAACATTTTCAGAAAGAGGAAATAAGGAACGGAAGTGCAGCACTTCACCTGTACCTGCATAGGTTTGTAATAGTTCCTGTATCGGTTTCAAAGAGGTTGACGAAGGGGCTATCCAGGCACCTTTTAAGGTAAAAAACTATTTGTAATACAGTTTGTGAGGGGTTTCTCCTGCCAGACTTGTAGTCGAGTATGAGCTTGGGCGATATCAATTTTTTTTCATCCATGATATATCGGCAAACATATATCGCGATTTTTGATGGTATCGCATGATTGGTTTAGATCCGATAACCACAGGTATGTACCCCTCTCAAGCATCACAATAAATCGCAAATTCGTCTGCATAGCATGTATGTACTTATGAAGTAGTTTGCTTTTGTTTCTCACTTCCAAAAGCTGAAAAGACCATCCCAATTTTGTTTCCATGGAATTTCTGACTTGATTCACAATGACGATTTTTTTAAATCGTGATTTGCCGATATCTCAATAACTTAAAAAGGTTCTCGATATCGAAATTGAATAAAAACAGGTATCGCGATATTCGATATTATCGTGTTATCGCCCAAGCTTAGTCAAATACTTTTTTTGAGTACAAGTATAAAATATACACAAGTACTCATACTCCAACTTTATGGTTGTAGTTGAGTACTTTTTTGTGATTACGAATACAGAAAAATGAACTCAAGTACGAGTATGAGTACTCCAAGTCTATATAATTGTAGTCAAGTATTTTGTTATGAGCACGAGTATGACTACTCCAACTCTATAGATGTACATGAGTTTTTATCATGAGTATGAGTAAGAGTACAGAAAAAATGAACTCAAATACGAGTATGAGTACTCCAAGTCTATAGATGTAGATGAGTTTTTTCATGAATACGAGTAAGAGTACAGAAAAAATGAACTCAAGTACGAGTATGACTACTCCAACTCTATAGATGTAGATGAGTTTTTTCATGAGTATGAGTAAGAGTACAGAAAAAATGAACTTGAGTACGAGTATGAGTACTCCAACTCTATTTGCACCGTGCATGAGCTGTTGAGGGCACATAGTGATAGTGCGTCGCATTTGGCATATTTTGCAGTTGAAGTGCGTACACGCAGAATATCTCCAGCGATCATTGGCTGGTAGACGTACACGCACGTGTAGTACCATAACATATGTGCATAAAGTGTACGCACAATGCTCACACGACGCAAAAGTGGCTATCATCAAAACACTGGGTGCAAATTCACCGCTAGAGGGCTACGATGTGCACTGAACGAATATAGTTGTGGTCGAGTACTTTGTTATGAGTACGAGTATAAAATGTACAAGAGTGACTACTCCAACTCTATAGATATAGATGAGGTTTTTTTTCATGAGTACGAGTACAGAACAATATATTCCAACTCCAAGTATTCCAACCCCAAGCTTATTACTGATCTCATGCATCATATAAATCCACACATTATTATTATTATTATTATTATTATTATTGTGCAAGAAGATTGTGAACACTTTGTATAACATTTTGATCATTAAGATCTTCATCAGTGAATGACAATATATGCTTTAGAGAATGTTGCGCGCTCTAAAAAGATATGTACGGTTATTTCCCATAGACTTGTACACAAAAATTGTACTGATAAATTAATGGCCTCATCAGGCAATGGCCGCACCAGTCTTTATCCTGTGATAAAGACCGCGTGTCTAACTTTTATTCCCTGACTAAAAGCAAATCATCCTTTGCAATTTATAATTTTGAAAGTCTTGTTGGTTGTAGGGAGAAAAATGTGAAGTCAGACTTGGATTTTGTTTTACTTGTAACATGACTTGACAAAACATGACTTGTGACTTGTTTTGAACTTCTCTTGATTGACTTGTGACTTGACTTGCCAAAAAATTACTTGTGACTTGACTTGAATGAAAATGACTTGCGACTTGGTTTGAATAAAAAATAACTTCCGAGTTGACTTTATTTTAATAAAAATGAATCTTGACTTGACTTGACATTGGAAAAAATGACTTGTGACATGACTTGACTGGATTAACACTGACTTACAGGACTTGTGACTCGGGAAACGCAGGCAGCTTTATGCGGTAAACATTCATACACAGAGTTAATGCCGAGTCAGAATGTTTACAGCCATGGTTTTGATAGCTTCAGAAATGTGGGGGGGGGATGTCTACTGGGCATTTTTTGCTAAGTCACCACCACTCCAAAGCCAAATTGAGGAAATTAGGAGCATAAACACTTTACACAGGCAACTCGACCGCAAAACATGGTCTACAGTCCTGATGGGAGATCACTTTAAATTCATTTCCACATCTACCCGGGTTTGGAGGAAGCAAAGGGGAGATGTCACGGCAACCATACCACGTGCTAGGGGTGTCAGGCCCGCAGGACCCCAGTTGAAACTGAACTATTGGCTTCCTGTAGAGGTTAGATGGTGCCACTTGTCATAACCTTGCAGGCCCTGTGATGGACTGCCAGGGGGGAATTTATGAGGAATATATCACATGTAGGTAATTGTTTTTCTCGGGAGAGAGTGATTTGTTACGTGTATAATTTACTAAATCACACAGATGTGAAATGTACCTGTCCTTAAATTAAAAAGGGACGTGAATCAATATTTGCAGTGATTTGATGAAAGAAAACAATTGAGTGAAGCTAGAGTGTCGTGACCGAGCAGTCTAGTACATCAGACTCAAGTTCTGGTGGCGTCAGAATGTGGGTTTGAATCCCGGCCTGGCTGGTCGTGGTGCTTGTGTCCTTGAGCAAGACATTTAACCATAATTGCTTTGATGGGACGTTAAGCTGTAGGTCCAGTGTACTAGCTAATTGATGCCTCATTGAAAATCATCTATAGGTGACATGGTTAACCATCACTAAATAAAGCTATTATTATCTTAATCATACAGGTACAACAGTACAAACAACTTAGTAGACAAGATTAACCCTAACCCGGCCCTTAGGTATTCTGGCTAGGAACCTTCCTGAATCCTCAAAAATCCATCAGTGCACTTTTGGAAACATGCCCTTATCTTCAAAATGCACCATGCATTTTCATTGATCTTTCATATTCAGCACTTATGGCCTGTAATTCTTGCCAGGTAGTAATTTTGCCCCATTTGAAGAGGTGAAAGTACCAGTTTCCAACAGTGGTGAATTTGTCCCCAAAGAGTGCCCCTTGGAGGATATGGGGTGGTTAGGATTAAAGAGATTATCCTAACCATCATGTATATGACATAAAACACAATAAAGGGGGCCACTTTCCTACCGTCACGTTAGCAGTTTTTCTTATGGTTGTAATTTTTTTTTTTAATATCTGAACAAACCCAAAAAGAATTTCAACATTTGAATAGACATGCATGCTTATCCTAAAGATAATTTGAGTTGATTATTACTATTATTTTTTTAATTACCCTAAATGGACGGAAAAGTGAGGTAACTTTTTCCGTCCAATTTTTATGGAAATTTGAGGGTAAAAAAATAAATTTAAAAATTAAAAAATTAAATAAATCAACTCAAATTAGTTCTAGTATAAGTCTGCATGTCCATTCACATGTTGAAACACTTTTTGGTCGGTTTCGGGTACTTAAAAATAAGTAACAACCATTGGAAAAACTGCTAACGTGACGGATGCAAAGTGGCCCCCTTTATTGTGTTTTATGTCATATATATCCTCGTTCATTAAAACCATGAACACCCATAATTACCCAAACAGCCACCAAAGCACATGTAAAGTCAGTGTGCACCTTTAATCAATATGACAACACCTGATGACCTTTAGACCTATTAACCATGCAATGAATCTTAAGTCCAAAAGCTTCACAAAAAAGAAAAAAGATTTGACATTTTAATTTCCTTCAGCATAATGAATGACCCCTCTTAAAATCTCAACAACTTCTTATTTGATTACCGCAACGAATGCTTCCCACTTCTGTTTGAGTATTGGGCTCCATAAAACCTTAATTCAGCCGAATCATTCACAAAAAGCACTTGACTTGCCAATTGAATTTCCTTGAATTCAACGTACTGCCGAGAGAACATTCTGCAAGAATAATAAGTAACTCAGACTTTAGAATGGCCATCTTGGATTTGCTAGTGACAAAAGGAGGATAAAAAAGTCAAAATAAACTTGTGCCTTTCCTTTTTTTTAATGGAAATATCGTCCCAGTTTTCACGAAGTGACGGATTGCTAAAAAATCTTAATTTTTTTGAAAATGAGTTTAGTCAATATTTGGACTTCAAATACTATTATCTTTCATTTCACCAAGTTTTAATCCTCAAAACTCTAGTTTTCTAATTAAAGTAATTAAGTTTTTGTAAAATTGAAGTCAACTGTGGTTTTAAGTTTTCACAAAGTGACGCGAACGGTCAGGCCACACTTGTGTTCCATGAAGTTGACACGTGTCCCTATACTAATGCATGGGAAATGTCACTTCGTGAAAACTTGACAACAGCGTGTGCAGTTTTCAGGAAGTGACGATTTGGTTTATTTAATTATGTTACTCATTCATAGCTATTCACCATTACAGCATCATTCGAGATTTCAGCTTTCTAAATTAATGATCTGCGAGATTAAAATTACATCGAAACCGTGATTTTAAAACTTTACCCACTTTAATTGCTTATATCTCGCAACGCGATTTTACCACTATGTGGAC
This sequence comes from Zoroaster sp. YZ-2022, assembly GCA_029582265.1. NCBI lineage: Eukaryota > Metazoa > Echinodermata > Asteroidea > Forcipulatida > Zoroasteridae > Zoroaster > Zoroaster sp. YZ-2022. The sequence goes on along the minus strand of CM055825.1, from coordinate 24,968,477 downwards.
GAATGTGAAAACTGCGACGATATCCTTACAGGAAAACATGCACAAATTTTCAGTGTGATACATGAACAGTAGTACATATACATTTTTAAAAGATCAAGCATACATGTACATATACACCCATCACAACTTCTAAGTTCCCCCTAATATTTTTTAGAATATCTCAACAAGTATTGCACGAATTTTAAAAATTCAAAAAGCAAATGACAGAATGACATGTTCTACACAGCTCGTAATGAAATGGTTGAAATTCAATCATGCATGCACAATTGACAATGATTTGAATGAAAATTCAGCTGAAAAAAAAGTTGCAGTACAAAGCATTGCTTCAAGGGCATGTTACACATGTAGTTTTCTGTAAGAACTCAGTTATGGAGAATAATGGAGGACCAATTCCATATTAAACTCTTGCTCTACTCTTATAAAACAAAGAACATGCATGTTGCATGTTGCTCTTTGAATATTCTTTTCTTATTATGAAACAGCCATCAATACCATTGTTATTGATGCATGAGTTCTTAAAGAAAACTACATGTGTAACACCACATGCCCTTGAAGCAATGCTTTGTACTGCAACTTTTTTTTTCAGCTGAATTTTCATTCAAATCACTGTCAATTGTGCATGCATGATTGAATTTCAACCATTTCATTACGAGCTGTGTAGAACATGTCATTCTGTCATTTGCTTTTTGAATTTTTAAAATTCATGCAATACTTGTTGAGATATTCTAAAAAATATTAGGGGGAACTTAGAAGTTGTGATGGGTGTATACTTAAAACCCTATTGGTATTCTTAACTAACATAAATGATCACAGATTTACAGGAAACTTACTTGGTGTAAAGTTGATGATGGTATCAAATATCGCTTGAACTATTTTTGTCATTTTAGAACAATTAATCAAATTATTTTATGAATGAGTTTTTGTCTTCCGGAGAAATAAATTCCACATTGAAATGAATGAAATATATGGAATGAAATAAGCTGAACTTACAAACTTTCACAGATTGATTGTTATATACACACGTATATCTCTTGATTCATATAAATTATGCATTTTACAGACATTTTACCAAATGTGTATACTGACTTTATTGAAGATCAAGTATACTGAACAGCAAAAGAAACGCAAGTCCGAGGACAGCAAAAGAAACGCAAGTCCGAGGTCTTGTCAAGTTTTCAAACAGAAGACAAACCATTTTGATTCTAATCACTCATTTAATGAAAAATGCTTTCAATTTGTGAGCTGAAAGTGACTGTTGAAATTGCATTGCAAGATTTTCACATTCAACAGTCACTTTCAGCTCACAAATTGAAAGCATTTTTCATTAAATGAGTGATTAGAATCAAAATGGTTTGTCTTCTGTTTGAAAACTTGACAAGACCTCGGACTTGCGTTTCTTTTGCTGTCCTCGGACTTGCGTTTCTTTTGCTGTTCAGTATAATAAGGTAAGAAAACAATCTGTGAAATATTACCTTCTTTGTCTAACCATAATACACAGATGAAATGTAAATGATGAAATGTACCTGTCCTTAAATAAAAAAAGGGACGTGAATCAATGTTTGCAGTGATTTGATGAAAGAAAACAATTGAGTGAAGCTATAGAGTGTCGTGACCGAGCAGTCTAGTGCATCAGACTCAAGTTCTGGTGGCGTCAGAATGTGGGTTTGAATCCCCGGCCTTGCTGGTCGTGGCGCATGTGTCCTTGAGCGAAACATTTAACCATAATTGCTTTGTCCTTCGGATGGGACTTTAAGCCGTAGGTCCAGTGTACGACAAACATTTGGTAATACACGTACCATACATTTTACATGTACTGTAAGCCTGTACCGTTACTTGTTGTGTGTGTCCCTCTTTTCAGCAACCCCAGATTGATGTACCACTGATTATGATCTCCATTACCAGCACAAGTAACAGCTTTAACCCTCCCCCATCAATGCCCCATCCCAGGGGTCCAAATGAACTTGAATTTTACGGTAGCCTACAGGACTAGTTATGTCAAAATTTTACTACTCCTTCTCATTTTTTAGTAGTCCTGAAAAAACGTGAAAACGTGAAATCCGTATTTTATACTTGCATACAAGTATAGTTTAATTGTTTATTTCATTTTTTCACTAGCCCATCAGACTACCCCATCAGACTACCCAAACCCCAGCAGCTAGTAGTCCTGCTGCTAAAACCACTAGCCTTGGAATAGTGTTAATTTTGAACCCTGCCCCATCCTCTCTTCTTCCTATTACACGTACATGTAACCGCCAGCAGGGACCGTCTCTTATTCATCATCATTTGGTCCCGCAGGGCTTCATAATTGGCCCACTGACCATGACATCTCCCTGGACACTGTCCAAATCCTCTTGGACAATCTCCTAGCAAATTACGAGTAATTCATTTGATGTGCAATGATCTGTTTTCATATTTATCATACTGATTATCACTGGGTCCCGCAGGGTTTCATACTTGGCCCACTGACCATGCCACTTCACTGGACAAAGTCCAGGACTGCTTGGACCATCTCCTAGCCCATTAACAGTAATTTATTTGATGTGCAGTGATCACTGTTTACATACACATACAAATCTCTTAATGAAATGTAAGTGCTGAGGTCATAATAAATGTAAATGAATTATTCAACATGACAGTAAGCATGCCTCCATAGTACCTGTTTCACATACATGTATATCTGTGCTGATCCATCTTTTACAAGAGGAGGAAATAGGCATTGCTTGTGACAGCTTTACACGATTAACATTTTACACTGTACACATGTGTCTAAGTAGTTCCTCTGATTTTCTGGGAATAATTTTTACATATTAAAACAACATTTAAAGGGAAGGTATTTATTTATATATTTATTTCTTATTTAACCTGGGGAGACCTTTCAGTGAAACACCGTTTTTCAAACAGGAAACAAGGACTCTTGTTATGTGAACCAGATACACCGGGGTAAACCCCTACTCTTGCACGATAAGTGTTCTGGGTTCTTTTACGTGCATTACTTTAATAATCTAGTACACGGGACCTACCACTTAACGTCCCATCCGAAGGACGAAGCAATTATGGTTAAGTGTCTTGCTTAAGGACACAAGAGTTGTGACCAGCCAGGCTGGGAATTCTAACCCACATTCTGACAACACCAGAACTTGAGTCCGATGCACTAGACCCCTGGGCCACGACACTCCATAAATGTGTACAACATTGATTTTTTTGTAACTTATGTTCATTTTAAACCTATAGTTTTCAAGAAATATTTTATAAAACTAACTAAAGGTTTCTTCATAATATGAAGTACTGCACAGCAACTTCTTGAAATTTAATATAATTCCTTTTCTCTTAGATAAAATCTGACAATCTGGTATTAACTAATGCTGTGCCTTCCCTTTATAGCCTCTAATAATAATAATAATGTGTGGACTTATATAGCGCACGTATCCACCAACTGAGTGGTGCTCAAGGCGCATTATATTATTACCCCTGCTCATAAGGCTCATAAGGCTCATAAATCATTCCTGAAACCATCTCAGCTCCCTGGGGAGTATACAGCTCAATTGCTGCCATTACAGCGCATATACATGTACATGTAGGGCTAATCAACCAACTCTGTCCTCACAGGTACCCATTTAACCCCTGGGTGGAGAGAAGCAATTATGGTTAAGTGTCTTGCTCAAGGACACAAGTGTCACGACCGGGATTCGAACCCACATTCTGCTGCTAACACCAGAATTTGAGTCCGGTAAGCTAGACCGCTCGGCCACAACACTCTAGATGGTTAAGGCCAAAAAAAAAAATTAATAAATAAACAAATAAATAAATAAATAAAATCTCCAGTTTCTGGTCATAGGTCAGGTTCTGGTCATGGAGATGTGCTTTTTCAATTTTCAATTTTTTTTCTTTTGCCAACCAGTGAAATACGTGATACATGTATACGCGGTTATTGGAACCAGACCAAATTTCCCACACACAAAGTATGGTGGCTAAGAGAATCCTTACAAATTGGGCAAACATTCATACCCCTATGTGAAAAAATCATTTAAAACACAGCATGGCAGAATTCCAATCAATCCGGCAATTTTGGCTGCAACTGGACATCATTTCATTACCCCTAAATAAGAAAACTAAAAATGCCCACGCGTGGGTCTGAGGCAACTTTTTTTTAAAACTAATATAACAAATCTCAAATGATCAAGGTTTTACATTAAAGGTAATGATAGTATCAGACATCCCTTGAAATCTGAGGGGCTGTCATGGTAGATTAACAGAGTCTACACTGCTTAATATTAAATATGACGATACTTTCATGGAAAACATACGAAAGTTCTGGTTTTTGCCAGTTTTGTAAGCATATAAGTTTGTGTAGGTTTATAGGGTCTTCTACAAGTTGTAACGCAAGGTCATCATAGCAGGGGAAGATCAAGAACTACTTGAACATCCATCATCGAGATCTGGACAACACAGTCACTCTACAAGGCGAGACAAACCACAGAAGGCTACAGATTATGGATACACTTCTCAAAGATGGCTGCCACCATCACACAGGATGGGGATGATATAAAAAATGGTGCAACTCAAGCACACAGTTCTACAGGGAGACCAAGATCATTTTTAACATCCAATATCAAGACATGGACAGGACTGTCACTCTACAACACAAGCCACAGAATACCACAGATTATGGAGACACCCATCAAAGATGGCTGCCACCCAACCTCCCAATGAGGACAGTACATGAATTAAGTTCTAACATAATATGGAGGCCAAGACCCATCTTGGACATCCAACATCAAAACCTGGACAGGACTGTCACTCTACAACACAACACAAGCCACAGAATACCACAGATTATGGAGACACTTATCAAAGATGGCTGCCACCAACCCTCAAGATGGTACTCATTAACCCTAACTCCCCAGGCCCATTTGCTTACACATAACCTGATCCTCCAAAATCCTTCAGTGGTAAAGCAAGCACATGACATGTATGCACACATGTGTTTCTAATCTGTGATACATGTACACGGCCAGGGAACCTCCCTGCATGCATGTGTCCACTGACCCAAGCACTGACCTTGCAATCACTACAACAAACACGGATGTACATGTACCATGGAAAGGCAAGTATGCCTAATAACCTCAGTCCTCCAAAATCCTTCACTTTAGCAAAGAGCATGTAACCTCAATCCTTCAAAATCCTTCACTTTAGCAAAGAGGATTTTGGAGGATTTGGAAAAGTTAGGGTTAAGATAGGAAAACTCAAGGACAACTTCACAGAGGAAAATCAAGAACATCTTCGATCCAATATCATGACCTGGACAAGACTATCACACTACAAGGCAATACAAACCAATGAGCGATGGTCACAGATTATGAAGACACTTACAAAAGATGGTTGCCACCAACCCTCAGGATGAGGATGGTACCTAAAGACGGGGGGAAAACTCAAGGACGCTGTAGCACAGGAAGACCAAGAACATCTTGGATATCCATCATCAAGATGTACATTGTACACTGGTAAGACTACAGCACAATACAAGCCACAGAAGACCACATATTAAAGAGGGCTGCCCCCAACCCTCATGATGAGGATGGTACCTAAAGATGGGGGGGGGGGGGAACGCAAGGGCACTAAAACACAGGAAGACCAAGAACATCTTGGATATCTATCATCAAGACCTGGACTTGTAAGATTGTCACTCTACAATGCAACACAAACCAAAAATAACCACAGATTATGGGGACTCAAAAATGGCTGCTGATGATGATGGTGGTACATGAAGATGGGTTGGAAACCATTCTTAGGGGAGGGGAAACACAACAACGGAATGAGAGTAGAAATAATTTGGTTTTCAAGTGTACATTTCCCCACTTTCCTTCACCCTTAAAACACGTGATAATTGCTGGGCAATGCAGACTATGTGATTCACTTAGATGGTCTGTCTCTTCAGGAATGACTGGGTGCCAAGTTTGACAAACCGAAATGGATTCATCATTTCTGGTTGGGATAAAAAAAAGCGCAAGACATTCAACAGGCCAAGCACTGGCCCACTTAACTGATTTACTGTGAAACAAATGAGGAAACAAATGAGGAAACAAGATTTATTCTAACACCAACTGGTGTGTATCAAAGCTGAATACATGATCAATGTCCTTCCTAGCCAGACCAAAAAGAAAATATTTTTGTTTCTCTGGTTCCAATCCAGCTTGCAATTTATGCCATTCCTAATAATTTCTTTATTGCAATTAATGCATGTTACATTTTTGGTACCATTTCAAAATATTCTTATTCCATTTGTTTTACAAATCAAAAATGATCTCAGGGTGATCACAGTAAATAAATTTCCACTGTGATTTTCTGCATTTAATAATTATATTGATCATCTTAAATCATTTTCACTTCTAAAACAAATGAAATAAGAATATTCTGAAATGGTAAACAAAAAATGTAATGAATGGCTTTGTGCACAGCTCTCGGAATTGACAGACATTTGAATACGGCATATTCTTGCTGCATCATTGGTCTGTGATTCTACGGACGATGTGACAAATGACATCACATGTTTACAAAAAGAGCCCCAAGGTGTGACAGGCAAATGCTGTTTTGTTTTCAACGGCAGACACCATAAAAATCATTTAATTTTTACTGGCGAGGTTAAAACTCCAGGTTAACACACTGGTGCTCTACCATCTGAGCCACCTCATCCTATGTTTTGCGTCTCCCTATTTTGTCAATATCTTTTTTTTTTCGGGGGGGGGGGGGGGTGCGAATAATTTGCAGTCACAATTCCCTTTCGCATTTGCATTCTCATGAAGTGTGAATCGGCATTTAATCTGCTTGTACATATGACCAATGACTGACTACGTTCACCCATTACAATCATTCTATGGCAGAAATTATCTTTCATGTTGAAATAATGATTATCTTTAATCATAAGCAACTTATTAGGGGAACCATTATGACAAAATAAATAAGCTACGATGGTCATTTTAAATGTTTGTTTTTGCATTAAAAATCTATTATCTTACTTGTCAAAAGTATGTAATTAATCGTAGGATATTCGTAATATATCCCGTTTGTGATATATGCGTCTAAAGTCAATATTTGATCTTCTGATCAATGCTTATATTCCATTAACCCTAACCCCCTAGGTATTCTGGCTAGGAACCTTCCTGAATCCTCCAAAATCCTCCAGTGCACTTTTGGAAACATGCCCATATCTTCAAAGTGTACGATACAATTTCGTTGATCTTTCATATTCAGCTCTTATGGCCTGTACTTCTTGCTGGGTAGTAATTTTGCCCCATTTGAAGAGGTGAAAGTACCAGTTTTCAATAGTGCTGAATTTTCCCCCAAAGTACCCATTGGAGGATTGTGCAGGATTTGGGGGTGGTTAGGGTTAAATAGTTACAGAGAATACCATTATGTACTGCCCTCCATAATCAGCTGCTATCAGTAAAAAAAAAAAGACACTGGCAGAGATGCCAACATTGAATTCCAAAAAAGAGTAGCATCTAAAAATGCATGTCCGGATTTTGGGCAATGTCAGCGCCGCACTCGGTGTGAACCCCGCTGGCGGTAGTGGGACCGGGGGCAGAGTAAATTGGAGGAAAATACTCAATGAAAAAATTATGAAATTATAACAATGCTAGACGTATCTTATCTTAAAAAGCTCACAATAATGATCTTCCGAATTAGTAATCCATGCATCAATCACGTTAGAAATTTTGATTATTAATACTAACTGTTCTCTTTCTTGGGGTCTCGAAGGCAAATAACAAATTGATAGCCTTAGCTAGGCCTAGCCCTAGCTCACCTGGGCTCAATTTCATGGCGCTGCTTACCACAGAATTCTGCGCCACGGCGCCATAAAAAGCGTGTGATTCTATGCGCCGCAAGCGCAGAATTCCGCAGTAAGCAGTGCCTGCATGCCTGACACTGAAGTCGCACTTGCAAAGAAGCTTCGAGAAATTAAAAGGTAATGCACGTGCACGAGCACAATTATGCGCGCATGTACACATGTACACACAAGCTACCTCACAGACAACCTCATTCCCCACGGGTATGCTCATTATTCCACATTATGTAATAGAGATCAATGGGTACGATAGATGTACAGGGTACATGTGGTAGGTAGGCAGTCGAATCCAGCGCGCTTGTGTGTGATACGTACATAATCGTGTGAATTCGCCGCTATCGTCGCTTTTTACCACCACTGCGGTTTACATTTAAAAGGTTGTTGTTTTGTTTTTTCATTTTTAAAATTATTTGTCATCATTTTTATTTCCACTTAATAGTTCATTCATTGTTTGTTTGTATTGTAACTATATACAATTATACTGGGGCGGCTTGTTTAGCGTATTTCAATGAAGTATAATCTTAGAGTCGTATTCACAGCTCAAAATCGTATTTGCTACGCCCAAATCGTGTATGTTGGCATCTCTGCACTGGTCACATGCCTGCCTGCCTGTACTTCTACAAACACATTATTTAGCAATGGTTGTCAGGCGCAAGAAGACTGGGGAAAATATGTCCCCCTCTTCAGGGGAGAGGTGGGGCAAATGGGTACCCCCCCTTTTTTTTTTTTTAGGGGGAATGGGTTCATGTACCCGCTTTTCTACAACTAATTGCATAAAGCAGGCGACCTTATCCCCCGAGTCTACAAAAAGAGTACCAAGAAGAAAAATACAACAAGAAGCTTACCAAGAATCTTTTGCCGGTAACCAAGAGGCACAAAGCGAGATGCCCACTTGGGAAATTCATCCGTGTTTAGAGTCACAAACACCATCTTGTTGTAGAGTTCATATGCTACTGAAGTCAATGCCTACGGGACGGAAGGAAAACATATTTTAGGGTGCAAGAAGTGGAAAGATGGAAAGAGATTGAACTAATTCATTCTCAATCTAATTCTTTAAAAGGGACAGTATCATCACAACCAACAGGGCATGGAATCAGACTGTGAGCTTTAGATTAACTCAGTGACTGAATAACACCCCACATGATCAGGCCTTATTACCGTTGCTGCTGCTGCATAAATGAGCCAGTAATTTTCAGTCACTGTGTTCATCTTAAACTAGGGCAATGATTCCATGCCCTGTTTGAAAGTCTGCTCTGATCGTGATGATATTAACCCATTAAGAGATGTGGAAAAGAGATAATCAGAGATCAGGTGTCAATCATGAGTTTCGCCGTATGACGTACCTGGAACTTCCGAAAATCGATGCATCCCCAACTTACTTGAATGAACTGCGCTCCTTCCATCAAATGTCCATTGTTAGCCAGAGCTATCAGCACCGGAAGGTTATGCTCAAAGACGGAGTTCTCATGATGTTCGCCAAATTTCATTCTGAATTTGAAAAACATGGCACATCTTCGTTTTACAATATATGTCAAAATGCGGCAAAGCCCAACAAAATACTCCTTGCTCACCCTTAGCATTACTGGAAAATTTGGTCAAGCACCTGTATAAAAGCAAAGGGTGTGACCAACATACGTTGTATATGTGGTTACAATTGTCATGAAAAGACGTGACCCTATTAATCTTTGAAGAAAAAACTTTGTTTAATATTAGACCAATGGGACGTCTTAACACCTCGTGATTTTTTTAATAACTGATTCTAGTTCTTAAATGTTTCCTTCATGTTTACAAACCATAGTTCCTAGCGAAGGCTACTCAGAAATCTTGATTTTTTTCTGGGTTTATTATTGCCATGGCCAGTTTTTTTAAAACTCGCTTGTACTGTATTATCAAGGGTTATATAGAGCATTTTGATCTGCAAGATTGTGACCCTAATCCCAACACCCATGTACCTACCCACTGTGGGTATGCAACCCACTCATTGTAAGGTGCGTTACTGGGAGTCGACCATGGTCTTGGACAAACTCCACAATGAGATCAGTGCAGCCCTATACCCACTACACCCAGGCACCGAGGTACCCATGTACCTACCCACTGTGGGTATGGAACCCACTCATTGTAAGGTGCGTTACTGGGAGTCGATCATGGTCTTGGACAAACTCCACAATGAGATCAGTGCAGCCCTATACCCACTACACCCAGGCACCGAGGTACCCATGTACCTACCCACTGTGGGTATGGAACCCACTCATTGTAAGGTGCGTTACTGGGAGTCGACCATGGTCTTGGACAAACTCCACAATGAGATCAGTGCAGCCCTATACCCACTACACCCAGGCACCGAGGTACCCATGTACCTACCCACTGTGGGTATGGAACCCACTCATTGTAAGGTGCGTTACTGGGAGTCGACCATGGTCTTGGACAAACTCCACAATGAGATCAGTGCAGCCCTATACCCACTACACCCAGGCACCGAGGTACCCATGTACCTACCCACTGTGGGTATGGAACCCACTCATTGTAAGGTGCGTTACTGGGAGTCGACCATGGTCTTGGACAAACTCCACAATGAGATCAGTGCAGCCCTATACCCACTACACCCAGGCACCGAGGTACCCATGTACCTACCCACTGTGGGTATGGAACCCACTCATTGTAAGGTGCGTTACTGGGAGTCGACCATGGTCTTGGACAAACTCCACAATGAGATCAGTGCAGCCCTATACCCACTACACCCAGGCACCGAGGTACCCATGTACCTACCCACTGTGGGTATGGAACCCACTCATTGTAAGGTGCGTTACTGGGAGTCGATCATGGTCTTGGACAAACTCCACAATGAGATCAGTGCAGCCCTATACCCACTACACCCAGGCACCGAGGTACCCATGTACCTACCCACTGTGGGTATGGAACCCACTCATTGTAAGGTGCGTTACTGGGAGTCGACCATGGTCTTGGACAAACTCCACAATGAGATCAGTGCAGCTAGCTGGATCGTCCTCACAGCGCTGTCCCTCTTTCAACTTATACCTATATACAACGGCAGAAAGTGTTAAAGAACTTGTTATGCAAAAACAAAACTTTTATAAGTGACCTGGGAGTGCGGTGTTAAAACCCTTCCAAGAAAAAAAGAAAGAAAAAAGACAAGCGAGTTCCATTTCATGTCCAAAAAACATACCGGAAAGAACCATTTCTTCCTGCAACTTTCTCAAAACAAAATTTTTCCAAAACGTACCTCCCCCCATTTTCAAACCAGCCTGCAGTCCAAGTCTAAATACAAATCCAAGTCTAAATACAAATCCAAGTCTTGTATATTCAAGTCTCAGTTCAGGTCTCTTATCTTCAAAGTCTAAGTCAAAGTCCGTGAAAAATAGACTCTAGTCCGAACCAATGATTTACCTGTGAGGTGAGTGGAAGGCATGTATCTGGGAGTCCGATTCATCCTGGAGGGTAGCCATTAGATTCCTTCCCAGGCTAAAGATCAGAGACTTGATCCCATCTCGGCGAAACATTTCAATCTGAATAAAGAGTTGAATAATTAGAGTAGATTTGCAGTAACACCATGTAATAATCTCTCTTGAGTTGTAGGTTAACATGTTTCGGTCGGTGATTACTATTGGTAAAATAAAAAAACAAACATACAATGATTTAATAAAGTTTTACATGAAATCTCATGGTGTAAAGTTGATGATGGTTTTCAAGCATCCCTTGAAACATTCTCAGGTGCTATCATTTCTGTAAAAATATAGAAATAATTTCTCAGGTACTATCATTTCTGTAAAATTACAGTATTAATTACAGCAAGAATTTACCTAGACAGAAATTCCACATTTACAGGTTATTTTTATACATATATATATATATATATACACACATATATATATATATACACATATACATATATATACACACGCATATATATATATATATATATATATATATATATATATATATATATATATATATATATATATATATACATATATCACATTTGAGAATGAGAACTCTCAAGATGGGGGGGGGGATGGGAGTGGCTTTGTTTCAATAACTGTGAACCAAATTTGATGACAATTTCGCAGAAGGTGGAACGATATTTGTGTTTAAAATTATGTTAAAGCAACAATTTTTGAATGAACATAATCCCCTACAGGCATTTCACATGCACCCTGCTGAATGCAAAAAGATCCAGCAGTTAGAACAATGGTTCTTTTGTTCTCTGCTGAGGGGCAACGAGATGCAACAACTTTTTTTTGTTTACATTTGTTGCATCTTGTTGCATTGAGCCATGGTTAGGGTTAAGACATTTACCTGTGTAACCACCATTTCTGTCTCCTGCCTACTCTTCTCTACGTCTCTCCTTTCTAGATTGTCCGTGACGGCTGCCAGGCAGCTAGCTCGGCCATACAGACGATCGCATGCTACACGGTAGCATTCTAAGGGGTACCAGCGATTGGGTCTAGCCAGGGTCGGGAGATACTTGCCGGCCAAGGACAGGGGATACATGGTAGCTAGGAGAATGATGTCATCCTTCTAGAACAGAGATGGAATAAATTGGGAATAAATAGAGGTTTATATTCTGCCAGCCAGCCAGAGTTGTATTACTTATACAGAGCTGCCAACATATGATTTTGAAAATGATGAAGATTTAATTTTCTAATCAGAAAGACTCAATCGAAGCGAACGCAGCGAGCGAGCCGAGCGAGCGAGCCCTTGCGGGTGGGGTCCAGGGGTTTTAGGCTTTTTGGCACCAAATGGAGAGGCCTCCTTGCATATATTTTAAGTAAGTAAATTACAGTCAAATACGGAAGTCTTCCGCAGAATCCGGAAGAGTTGGCAGCTCTGCTTATACACTCCTACTCGAGTACATTTTTCTGTACAAGTTCTCTACAAATCTGCTACTAGCTGAAGTTATAGACAACCATTGGGCCACATGAAAAAGCAACCATGCATGTATAAAGGGACTTCATAAACCAAAAATAAATTTACAGTTTTGTTTTGTTTCTTTTAAAAATAGGGTTTCAAATAGTTTTATATATTGGAATAAATCTATGACACTGAAACTGTCTAGCATGTATCATAAAGATAACAGCTGTTTGCGTCGTGCGATGTCAGAAGTCTGTTATCTCCAGAAAGTGTGACAGTAGTGTAATAACATAGTCCATGGTGTAGTATTCCATGAACAATGGATTTGGGCCAATAATGACATTGAATCCCACCGACGTACAAGATCTTAAAAAGAAGCAGTGCATTATGGTTGATCGGCGGGCATGTGCGAGAACTATACTATACCTCAATCTACTCTTTACCTGGTTTTTAGACTGCCTGAACATGTTTATCTTGGACAACTGCTTAACGGCCGCTACTGATATCTCAGAAAACCATTCCATAATCAACTTCTCCTGAAAATAGACAAAATTGAAATTCATTACAATTAGGAATGACGTGAGCACAATTCAGCTCTTATAATAACATTTTCTGCCTGTAAAAAAGTTTCAGATTTTCTCAGAAACATGTCAACCAATGAGCTGAAATTTTCTATACATATCACTTGATACTCATGAAGTATGAATACACTTAATGATCTTTTGCTACGAAAGCCCATTAGTGCCAACAAAAAATAAATTTCCAATCCGTTATTACGGATTGGCAATCCGTTATTACGGATTGGCAATCCGTTATTACGGATTGCGAATCCATTATTACGGATTCACAATCCGTTATTACAGATTCGCAATCCGTTATTACGGATTCACAAAAAAGACTAAATACCTGGGTATATCGAGAATTTCCGGTCACGATAGCTCTTCAGTCACTTGGTCACGTTGCAACCAGGCAGAGCGACCTGGAAATAGCGCCCTCGATGGGCCCCCTTTGTGAACCCGTAATAACGGATTGTGAATCCGTAATAACGGATTGTGAATCCGTAATAACGGATTGTGAATCCGTAATAACGGATTGTGAATCCGTAATAACGGATTGTGAATCCGTAATAACGGATTGTGAATCCGTAATAACGGATTGTGAATCCGTAATAACGGATTGTGAATCCGTAATAACGGATTGTGAATCCGTAATAACGGATTGTGAATCCGTAATAACGGATTGTGAATCCGTAATAACGGATTGTGAATCCGTAATAACGGATTGTGAATCCGTAATAACGGATTGTGAATCCGTAATAACGGATTGTCAATCCGTAATAACGGATTGTCAATCCGTAATAACGGATTGTGAACCCGTTATTACGGATTGTGAATCCGTAATAACGGATTAGAAATTTATTTTTTGTTGGCGCTAATGGGCTTTCGTATTTTGCAAATGTATATACTAATATATTTAAAGCTAAAAATGGTTATCATTATAGCTCCCTCTTGTGGTGTAATACAGATATTTGAAATGCATAATAATGAGATCATCACTAGACTGGTCCCCTTGTCTTTATCCAGGAGTGTCGTGGCCGAGCGGTCTAGCTTACCGGACTCAAGTTCTGGTGTTAGTAGCAGAATGTGGGTTCAAAACCCGGCCGTGACACTTGTGTCCTTGAGCAAGACACTTAACCATAATTGCTTCTCTCCACCCAGGGGTTAAATGGGTACCTGTGAGGGCAGAGTTGGTTGATTAGCCCTATATGCGCTGTAATGGCTGCAATTGAGCTGTATACTCCCCAGGGAGCCGAGATGGTTTCAGGAATGATTTATGAGCCTTATGAGCCTTATGAGCAGGGGTAATGATATAATGCGCTTTGAGCACCACTCAGTTGGTGGATACGTGCGCTATATAAGTCCACACATTATTATTATTATTATTATTATCAACGATAGAGACAGGCTCCGGGCATACCATTCAAGGGATTTCATTGGATACACTGCATCCAAAGACCTACCATTATGCTTCGAGGCTCGCGCATGAATAAACGCTACTAAAAGCGGCGCGCGTACTTCTCCCATCCAAATATCGCTGGAGATACTGCGCGTGGACCAGATGTCCATCATCACGCGCAAGGTCAAAGTTGAATCTCTGAGAAAATAAAATGGCAAGTGCACGGCCGGTATCTGGCGTAATTCACGAGCCTCAAAGCGTGATGTCAGATCTTCAGGTCAGATCTTCAGGTCAGATCTTCAGGCGAGATCATCACCTCGAGCATCCCATGGTAATCCATGCGGATTAGTTGGGTAGCCTGGCCTGGTGTCACACAGTGCTCGCTGCCTATCTCACCATACCCTCTAAAGGCTATCAGTGTGGGGAAGCCAATAACACGTAGTTGGGAACAGGTTATTGGATCTGACGTGCAGTTCATGATGTACATTGAGCCACCATCTGAGAATAAAAAAACGGGGGGGCACAACATTTTGATTTTACAGTGGGAAAACTGATTGAAGTTGGACTCAAACCAGTGACATTCAGATTATCGTACCAGTCCTCTACCAACTGAGCGATCCAGACCAACTGTTGCCGTCCCTAAAAATGTAAATATCTTTCTGGGAGTGCTACTCACAAAGCGTGGAACCCAGACATGCTGTATAACCAGGGATAAGGTTCACAGACACTGACGCAGAAGAAGAAGTCGGGATCACTCAGAGAGGATGCAGATTTTGTCATATATAGGTTTATTTGATAACTAAAAAAAAATATAACTCAATGAAAAGTTCAAAAGGTATTACCCACCGATCATCTTGATTGATTCAACCAGTCTCTCAAACATGCTCATCTTCCTACGACAGTTACTGCAGTCTGTCTGAATGAAGACAACCAACATGGTTGAGGTGACATCCTTTCTCCAAGGCAAGGTGAGTTGCAGCGGGGCACTGCCTACGTTAGAGCGCTCGACTGTACTCGACCATGTTGTGTCCGTGACTTGCGGGATACCAGCTATATTTGGCTGGTTGGCGGCTGGACTGGGTTTCTGAGATAAACAATATTTACAAATTACAAATAAGCAATATCTTTCCAGGGTTCGTACAGGTTAGGGAGAGTAAAATTCAAATACTTTTCAAGGACTTTCAAGACCCTTTATCAGAAAATTCAAGGACCGAAGGGTTGAAAAAAATAAGCTTTGGAAAGCAGTGTCCAGGTTGTGAAAAATGGAAAAACTTAAAAGCCATTTTATTAAAAATTAATTTTGGAGGCATCAAACTAAGATTCAAGGACTTTTAAGTACTTTTTTGGTTTCTTCATAAATTCAAGGATTTTCAAGGCCTTGAAAAATTTCAAATTCAAGTACTTTCAAGGAAATTCAAGGTCCGTACGAACCCTATCTTTCCCTCTTCAACCTTCTTTTTGTTTCTGAACATAATTCAAAATCGATTTGCCCTAAAAAATAAATACCTTTTTGATCCAAGCCGAATTCTGTTCTGAAGAGGTTTTACTTTTCTTGACCTTTGACCTTTGAACTGTTTGTGGGCTACTTATACCACATATATCCGAGTCGTAATCTTTGTAAGGCATTTCAATGGAAGTATTTACACTTGTAATACACAAGTGACCGGTGTTACTAGTGAAGTCATACGAAATCTGAAGAAAAAAACGAAAAAAACCATTTATATATCGCTGATGAAAATCCTAAAATGAAAAGCAAAGGTTGTGAACAGACATGAATAAATAATTTTCTGAACAATAAAATACTGGTACTACAGGAAGGGTAAAATTTCTTAAAACTCAATGATGATAAAACTGAATTTGTGCTATTTGGTTTTGGTCAACAACTATCTAAGATTTCTATTCCATATATTGTTATTGGTGACTCATGTGCAATCTTCTTCTCAAGCAAGGAACCTTGGAGTTATTTTTTATGCAAACATGACACTTAAACCTCATATTTCAAATGCTACTCGCACCGCAGCATTTCACCTTAGGAACATTGGAAAGTTATGCAAATATCTTAATTATGATGCAACAGAACAAATTGTTCATTCCTTCATAACATCTCGTCTTGATATGGCAAATTCGCTGCTTTATGGACTTCCACAGAATCAACTACGACGACTTCAAAAGATTCAAAACACTGCTGCACGTATTGTGACTCTCTCTAAAAAATCATGTCATATCACCCACATCCTGAAAGATCTGCATTGGCTGCCAATATCATATCATATTATTTATAAAATATTGCTTATCGTTTTCAAATCTTTGAATGATTGTGCACCATTATATATATCTGACTTGTTGAAATGTTATGCCCCATCTCACAAATTACGTTCCAGTGCAAAATTTTTGCTGGCTGAACAAAAGTCTAAACATTTTTGGGGGTGACAGATCTTTTGAAGTTGTGGCTCCACGCCTTTGGAATGATTTACCTCTGTACATTCGTGAATCTCAATCTGTTGACTCCTTAAAAACTTAAAAACTCATCTTATGTGTATTGCCTTTAAGGACTACTAACATTCATTTATGCATGTTTTATCTTTTGTTTAGTATTATATTGCATTTGCTATTGTATTGTTATGCTATTGTATGATTTCTTGTTTACTGTAAAGCGCCTTGAGCACTTCTTGGTGGATATGTGTGCATTATAAATCTTCTGTATTATTATTATTATTATTATTATTATTATTATTATTATTATTATTATTATTATTATTATTATTATTATTATTATTATTATTATTATTATTATTATTATTATTATTATTATTATTATTATTATTATTATTATTATTATTATTATTATTATTATTATTATTATTATTATTATTATTATTATTATTATTATTATTATTATTATTATTATTATTATTATTATTATTATTATTATTATTATTATTATTATTATTATTATTATTATTATTATTATTATTATTATTATTATTATTATTATTATTATTATTATTATTATTATTATTATTATTACAAAATGCATAAGTTATAATCTAAAAACTTGATGTGAAGTTAGTCATGGTACCAACATGATTCCATCTGACTTGCTGTAATTTTTGAGAAAACATGAAAGTTTTTCACAAGAATGCAAAAACATCTTAATGAATTCACTAATTTCTTGTTAATGGCAAAGAAAAAACGTGAAATGTGACTAGAATAAGGGTTTGGTAAGTGGAGACTCTTTACAAAGTTACATTTATATTCAAAGAAGGTGTTGAATGAAAGTTAAATCTAATAATCAATGTTAATTCAACACTTTTAAAAGTTAAATCCAACTAAAGAATTATCAATGACTGATTGATACAACACCTTTGTTTTACAGTGCATACAGACATTTTACCAATGGTGTAAAATTCTTTTAAATAAAACATTTACTTCAGTAATCTAAAGAAAATAATAATAATTATTTTAGGATTTTAATAATTATTATTATTAAAAAAAAGAAATGAGCTAATAAATTTGATAGAACTTGCTTGGTGTTATTAAATTAACCCTCCTACTATAGCTGCACTTTAGTGGGAAGTAGCTACAGAGGTCATAATCAGTCAACTGCCTGTTTTGACTGTTGTCCCAAATGTGCACACAGGGGCATTTTTGATTGGTTTTGACTGTCATTTTGACCACCCTGAACAATACCAGACAATGCTTTAACCAGTCAAAAATGGTCGACTCATTTTGACCTGTAAATGTACTTACTACACATAAGGTTTGACAGTGTTTGACTTTTAAGTGCACTAGATATACCTTGGCAAGTATATCAACATTTTGACTGATTTTGGCCCTTGTAGTAGTAGGAGGGTTAATGATTATAAATATTCCTTTATATCTGTGTTACTATCGTTTTGAAACCACTTTACCTGATCAACGGTATCTCGCCCCGCCCAGGGTGAATACTGAAGCTCCTCCCCCTCTGCATTGAAAATTGACACCTCATTTTGCTCCAGGAAAGTGGCTACAGCCCAGGGGGTCGGAGAAGAATTTGGGAACAGTTTCTGACGAAGAATCAGCCCTGAAATAGAAAAACAAACTAACTGCAAAACCTGAACCCAAAAAAAATCCAATAAAAAATGTTCACATTTGCATAATGGCAGTGCAGTATTAAAAATGTATTCAAATTTTTTGGGGTTTAGTTATTGAAGAAAAATGTGTATGAAAATCAAGTTGTGTCTAATCAAGGTCTGATGAGAGGAATCCACTATTAAAAAAATCATTCACATAGCTTCCCTTATAGTTAACACTTGTTTCAATTTCTTTTCTTTCTGTATCATTATTACTACACGTAAGGTTTGACAGTGTTCGACTTTTAAGTGCACTAGATATAAACCTTTGCAAGTATATCAACATTTGGACTGATTTTGACCATTACAGTCACAGAAGGGTTAATATACTAATTTCTGGGAACGTTCCAAACTGAATGTGTTTCAGGGGTTCTCAAAAAATTTCCAGGTAGTACAGATAATGGGAAATGTTGGCCAGAGTTGTTAGTAATAACAACATTGATGTTTACAAACCATTTAGATTTTTGAATATTCATGAGGAAATTAACCTTAAATGACATGACTTCACCTTTCACATCATCTTCCGTCCACCAGAACAGAACAGAGAACGGAACGCTCGTAGCATATGTGGCATCTACCCAGCGTGTCACGACTATGGGAAACAGTGATGAAAAAAAGGATAATCAAATGAATATTCCACTCTTAGAAATAATAATTATATATACAAAATGGGCTAGCATTCTTAACAAAGAGACAACAGAAATGTTAGTTCATTCATTTGTCATGTAGATTATTGTAATAGTCTCTTGTATTGCTTGCCTGATTCCCAACTACAGAAGCTTCAGGTCATATAGAACTCAGCGGCTCGGTTTGTGACACGTTCATATAAATATGTATCCATAACTCCGGTATTACATGGCCTTCATTGGCTGCCTATTCGATCTTGCATAGAGTGCAAAATATTATTGTTAACATTCTACTGTCGCCACGGACTAGCTCCTGCATACCTAACAGATTTGATTAGAGAATATAGGCCTACATGAAATCTTAGGTCAGCTGATAGAGATCTTTTGATTACCCCTTTTGTTAAAACTAGGTCCTACGGTGAACGTAGTTTTGCGTATGCTGCTCCCGAACTGTGGAACAACATCCCTGATGTAAATAAGAGTTCAAACACTATCAATAAATTTAAGTCCCAGGTTAAAACATACTTGTTTAATAAGTAAATGTGGATTCATTCTAGTCGGTTATTGTAAAATCTTGTAATATGATTTTGAGAGTCAGTTGGGATGTGTAATTGTAAGCGCTTAGAGACTTTTATTCAAAGGTATTATGCGCTATATAAGAACTGTTCATTATTATTATTATTAATTATTATTTTTTTTACTGTTGACCCAAATGTGCACACAGGGGCATTTTTTTACTGGTTTTTACTGTCATTTTGACGACCCCCAACAATACCAGACAATGCTTTTACCAGTCAATAATGGTCGACTCATTTTGACCCGGAAATGTACTTACTACACATAAGGTTTGACAGTGTTCGACTTTTAATTGCACTGAATATACCTTGCCAAGTGTATCAACATTCTGACTGATTATGACTGATTATGACTGATATTATTATCTTATATTTCAATCTTATTATAATGCATTTGGCAAAATGTTCCAAAGCCCTATTCCCCCTGGTCATTGGGCCAATATTCCAGGCCAATATTCCAAGCCCTATTTCCCCGATCATTGGGCCAATATCATTCCTATAATCTTTCTCAGCTCCTTTTCTCAACCTCTACCCTCACAGGTACCCATTTATACTCCTAGGTTATTACAGTTAAGTGTCTTGCTCAAGGACACAAGTACCATGGTCACAGCCAGGATTCAAACCCACATTCTGACGACTCAGCCATCAGCTAGAACACAAGTCCAATTCACTAAACCACTGGGTCGTTGTACCCCTAATACACATCTCTAATGAAAAAAATAAGCAAATACCTTCAGCGTGCAGAGGAAGATCGACAGACCCAAAGTCTAATCCCGCCCCATCCTCCATAAGAAATTCAGCTGCTGACCTTTTGAAAGCATCCAGATATGACCTTGTGTCATGACCCCAGGGCGCGTGGAAGCACACTAAGGTTGGTGACCTCTTGACCTTTGGGCTAATGATGAAGCTCTCAAAATTCTCCAACGTAAGGATGGAAATCGGCGACATCCGCACAATAAGATATATTTCTAATTGTTCAATTGCCGAGTCTGTCCCTTCAAATTTCCGAAAGACTATCCCCTCTGCCACGTCTGAAAAAATAATAATAATTTAAGTAAACTTGTAGCTTTGCATGGTGAAGAGGATAAGTAAAGATGGCTTGGAGTGGCCTGGATGGGTTGTTTCAAAAATTGCACTGATTGTAGGAGGGTTTTAAGAGATTGTACCTTTCCAACATCCAAATCCAACTGGGAAGAAAATAGTTACCCTTGGCTTCTAAGATGACAAACGCCGGTAATTTCTGAATCCCATACTGTTTCATTAACT
Organism: Zoroaster sp. YZ-2022; assembly: GCA_029582265.1. Classification (NCBI taxonomy): domain Eukaryota; kingdom Metazoa; phylum Echinodermata; class Asteroidea; order Forcipulatida; family Zoroasteridae; genus Zoroaster; species Zoroaster sp. YZ-2022. The sequence goes on along the minus strand of CM055825.1, from coordinate 24,947,230 downwards.
TGTCGGAAATCTCCGATCCAGGATGCACCATCAATATTTCAACTTTTCCCCTGAAGTTTCTTTTAAGCTGGAAGAAAAAAAGTAGATTTATTAAAAAATGATTAGGGTTAGGGTTAGGGTTAGGGTAAAAGGGAAACTGCAGATTCAACTCCGGTTCTAGTAAATTTTTCCTTGTTCACTCCAAACAAACAAATAAATAAATAAATAAATAAATAATTAGATGTGGCAAACTACTTATATACCTATATTTGTATTTAGTAGATGTTATTCTCTTGACACACATGCAGTCTTTCTCAAAGGCTGACTAACATTAAGGGACTGTTCTCCCTTAACACAGGTCTAAAACAGCCGCGTACTCGTCAAAACCCTCTCAAACTTGTCCGCCAGGTTAGTCAAAGTTGGCTACTGAAATACTAAATGCACATCCATATTGACCACAATTCAATGTATCTCACTTGTCCAGACTATTTCTCACCATAAGATTGTCGTAAAAAGAGAATTCATTGTTTGTGATTAGGGTTGGGATATTTATACATGTTTACACGAAAATAAATTCACGAAACGTTTTCAAATTCACGAAACGTGTAAACGAATCCTACATTTAAAAAATGGAGCCTTCAATTTCCACAGTAAGTGCGACCAGTGCGCTTGCTATTATTATATCACGATTTCAAGGAAGTTCTGATAATTTGTTTTTATCAAAACTGCCTGTTTTGACTGTTGACCCAAATGTGTACACAGGGGTATGTTTGACTGGTTTTTGCTGTCATTTTGACCACCCTGAACAATACCAGACAATATTTACACAATACCAGTCAAAAACGGTGGACTCATTTTGACCTGTAAATGTACTTACTGCATGTAAGGTTTGACAGTGTTTGACTTTTAAGTGCACTAGATACACCTTGGGAAGTATATCAACATTTTGACTGATTTTGACCCTTGTAGTAGTAGGAGGGTTAATCTGTGATATTATTTTCTGAATCCGTATTGCCTTATTTTGGACAATCATCATACCATTTATTAGTGATAACAATATTCATTTAAACTTGTACTCGGTCTGTGTCAAAACGTGTACACATTTTACAAATTAAACGGAAAATGCCAGGCCTATTCATGACACATATACAGTGTGTCTCAAAAAAAATGCAAACAAAATTTAACGGAATGCCAGACGTAGAATGAGTAACCAACATAGATAATATAGGTATGGTTTGAAAGATACACCTTTCCACTTTAAAATGAGACATCAAACGTCCAAATCTGATAATTTTTGACAGAGTTATGAGTACTTTTCCAAGAGAGGTCAAATTGACGATGGGACCAAGTTTTTAAATGCAGTGATAATCGATTTTGTTTAGATGTGCAAGTGTTGCAATGTGGATGAACTGTTGATGATTACATCCCTTCCCCCTCAACATGCCCTCCCTCTCGCTCGATACACAGGCGACATCGTCTCTCCATGTCTCCCATCGCTCTCCTAACAACATCTGGAGTCTGCCGCAGGACATCAATCTCAGCTGTTATTCTGTCACGGAGAGTCTGCAGGTCCGGAGGGGAAGTCGTGTACACCTTGGATTTCAAGTATCCCCAGAGGTAGAAATCACACGGGGTGAGGTCTGGAGATCTCGGTGGCCATTCATGCACATGATTCAACGCTATGACACGGTCTCCGAATGCTTCATGAAGGCGGTCTCGGACAGCCAGTAGACGATGAGCCGGAGCGCCGTCTTGAGCCCACCACAGGCACCTAAACACACCTCGCTAAACACTATCCGTCCTCATGCTAAAAATGTTTAGCATGTAAACATGTTTACAAACTAATAGCAAGAAAGTGTTTAGAATTGTGTTTACTCGCTAAACACATTTTTGTAGGCCAAGCAATTATCCACACAGAGGCAATTAGGCTACCTTTGTCCCAATGCCTAAAATTGAAAACTTGGTCCCATCGTCAATTTGACCTCTCTTGGAAAAGTACTCATAACTCGGTCAAAAATTATCAGATTTGGACGTTTGATGTCTCATTTTAAAGAGGAAAGGTGTATCTTTCAAACCATACCTATATTATCTATGCTGGTTACTCATTCTACGTCTGGCATTCCGTTAAATTTTGTTTGCATTTTTTTTGAGACACACTGTACATATAATGTAGCTCACACAATGTTAACTTAATGTTTCTGCCACAAAATAATGTAGGCTATCAACTTAGAGAAAGAAGACATACTTGAAAAATGAAACCAAGTGAAAGTGTTTGTGGACTATTTAAAAGGCAAGTTTACTGGTCCGGCCAGCTGGATAAAAAACATGTTAAGGGTAAACTCTGCAAGATAACTCACAACAACTCATACAAGACAAAATACAAGTGGACTTTAACTTTTTTTAATATTTACCTGAGACACCTGTATCTCAATTTTGTAGTGACTTTCAGCATTCACCAAGGTGATGAGAACTAATTGTACGCTGGTTGCCAGATTCAACAACGCTTCCTTGCTGAATTCTGGAGTTTTGTTCTTAAACTTAATGACCTGAAAATATGTACAGGTACTTCACGTTAAACAGGAGGAAACACAAATTTTATTGTTAAGCTTTTTTCGGGTACACCATGTAATAATCTCTTCTTGGAAGAAGTTACGGCTCTGAGAAAAGCCGGTTGGTTTGTTCTCAACGTTATGACTAGCTGTTGTCTGGCTCTAGCTGTCGTCCGGCTCTAGCCGTCGTCCGGCTCGAGTCGTCGTCCGGCTCTAGCCGTCGTCCGGCTCTAGCCGTCGTCCGGCTCTAGCCGTCGTCCGGCTCTAGCCGTCGTCCGGCTGTCCGGCTCTAGCCATCGTCCGGCTCTAGCCGTCATCAGTCTCCTGACGACACCTAGAGCAGGCTAGTCAAAACGTTGAGAACAAACTAACCGGCTCTTCTCAGAGCCATCACTTCTTCCATGGTGTACCCGAAAGAACTTAACAATATCAATCTCCACCATGCAAAGCCTCATATCTTACATCGAAACACAAATTATAAATGAACAGTTCCTACTCAATCCTGGATGTTACCTTTGAAGGGTAGGTACAACAACGATTTTTTTTTTGTATTCCGTACGGTCATTTGAAATCTTTTGTTTTCAAGAAATATATTATCTAACTAACGTATCAAAAGTTTCATCACAACAGGTGATCACATTTTTGAGGAAATAACAAACAACTGTAACATGTTTTTCATGTTGTACAAAAAGCTGCCGGACAATAATTTATTTGGTAAACTTGTAAAAAACTGTTCCCGTTTTCTCTTAGATGAAAAACATTTCTGACAAAATAAGACATAAAACACAATAAAGGGGGCCACTTTCCTACCGTCACGTTAGCAGTTTTTCTAATGGTTGTAATTTTTTTTTGTAATATCTGAAACCACCCAAAAAGAATTTCAACATTTGAATAGACATGCATGCTTATCCTAAAGATAATTTAAGTTGATTATTACTATTATTTTTTTAATTACCCTAAAATTTCCTTCAACAAATGGACGGAAAAGTGAGGTAACTTTTTCCGTCCAATTTTTATGGAAATTTTAGGGTAAAAAAATTTAAAAAAAAATAAAAAAATAAAATAAATCAACTCAAATTAGTTCTAGTATAAGCCTGCATGTCCATTCACATGTTGAAACACTTTTTGGTACTTAAAAATAAATAACAACCATTGGAAAAACTGCTAACGTGACGGATGCAAAGTGGCCCCCTTTATTGTGTTTTATGTCATAATCGCTCAGGATGATTCATACTTGTACCAACTTTACACAAAGTAAGTTTTAAATAATACCTTTAAAGTGAAGGTACAATATTGAACAGGAAGTTCAAATTAACAATATTCTGACACAGTTATCGTTACAATAACATGTCAGACCTTTTCACAAATATCATTGGTGACGTCATCAATGAGTGCCCTCTCGCAGTTGATAAAAGCAAGTCTGCTTATGGTATCTATGTATGTTCATAACTTCAACAGAACATTTTCTGCACATTTTTATGCACATTTTATGACCACGCTACACAAATACTTTCAAAAATACGATTGTGACATCATCATTGATCACTTGACTGAACTGGACAATAACACGAACACCGTGTGTTACTGGTTCCAACAAACACTTAAGCTCTAGTTTTATTTGAAATATTTTTTGAAAAATAGAGTGTCTGGACCAGTAAACGATGATGACCAACTCTCACCTGTCTCATAAACCACTGATGGAGGTCCCTAGGTTTTCCCGATCCAGTGTATTCCGCTGGCACGGCAGTTCCAACGTAACACCGCAACACTGGAAGGTAGTCAGAAGTGCTGAAGCCTCTGGTTGTCTATAAAATGAAGTATTGAACATTCATGATTCAACATTGGTGTTCTTGATATAATTATGATCACAGTTTTATATTTAAAGGTTCCTTTCAAAATGGAGCATTTGCAGACTGTCTGCAGACTATATAGTTCAATGAAATTCTTGCGTCGGTGATAAACAATTGATTTAATTTTGCCCTACACCGACGTGTGTATAGCACTCATACTCGGTGCTTTCCGAGTATCTGTGGAAAAAAACTTCACAGGCGACTCGGGCGGGATTCGAACCCACGACCTCCTGCTTACTGCAGACTATCACCAACCCTAACACCACCTGAAGCCTGCCGAGTGCAACAAGATCCATCAGCACGACAGCAAAAGATCTTTTGTTCTGAGCTCACTTCTTAATAAGCTTGGGCGATATCGATTTTTTTCATCCACGATATATCGGCGAACATATCGCAATTTTCGATAGTATCGCGATTATTTTTTCATTCATGTATGATTGCTTTAGAGCCGATAACCACATGTATGTACCCCTCTACAAGCACCACAATAAATCACAAATTTGTTTGAATAGTGTGTATGTACTTCAGAAGTAGTTCGCTTTTGTTTCTCAATTCCAAAAGCTGAAAAGACTGTTTTAATTTTGTTTCCATGGAATTTCTGACTTGACTCACAATGGCGACTTTTTTTAATCGCAATAAATATTTTTAATCGCGATTTGCCGATATCTCGATAACTTAAAAAGGTTCTCGATATCGTAATCGAATTTAAAAAAAATCGATATCGATATTCGATATTATCGTGTTATCGCCCAAGCTTACTTCTTACATTTACAATTTATAATACACTTTTGACATTTGTAGCATTCTGCTGTGCTCATCACCATGGTTATGGTTAATACGCAGAGTAGACACTTTTGATAAAATGTATTTAAAACGCATCCCTACTTTATAAGAATCAAGTAAGGCTGTGTGTTTTTGGTTATTTCAGGAACCGGATACCCGAAATTGGAAATCTTCGGATACCCGGGTACCCATAAACAAGTTTGTAAAAACACATAAATACTCCCGAATGTATAAAATAACCAATATGAACACAAGTTTCTCTTGTTTTATTAGAGTCATAATAAATGTGGACTTACTGTAATAATTTCCCACATCTCTATTATTAAAAACGACTCGTAGCATCCCCATTCCTCACACATTGTATCACTTAAATGTTTAGCCAAAATTTTCTAAAGTCGTTTATGGGTAACTGGAACCAAAAAATGGAACCGGGTAATGACAGTTTTGGCCGAGGGTACCTGGATACCCGGCACAGCTTTAGAATCAAGTGATGTCCAGAAACCACTGTGTGAAATCTGCCGATGATCCATTTCAGATTTCAAATTGATGCAATTGAAATGATAAAGTTATCTTTAACCCTAACCCCCTAGGTATTCTAGCTAGGAACCTTCCTGAATCCTCCAAAATCCATCAGTGCACTTTTGAAAACATGCCCTTATCTTCAAAATGCATCATGCATTTTCATTGATCTTTCATATTCAGCACTTATGGCCTGTACTTCTTGCCAGGTAGTAATTTTGCCCCATTTGAAGAGGTGAAAGCACCAGTTTCCAATAGTGCTGAATTTTTCCCAAAAAGTGCCCCTTGGAGGATTTTGCAGGACATGGGGTGGTTAGTGCTAACATACCTTTGACTGGTTAAGAAAAGCACCAAGTCTCCAAGAACCATACACAAACGTATTATGTGTATAAGCTTTAATCCACAGATTCTGTAACTGTCTTTCCAACTGTGAAGCAGGCCCTGGTAAAAAAACACAAGGCAAAATCAAGTTATCCAGCTACATACGCTATCCATACCAATATTTTTTTAAATCTTTTTTTTTACGCAATTCGCCCCACACAAGGCGGTAACTAGACCAGAACAAGGCAGTTGTTAAACTGCCTCTGCCCCTATAAGCAATTATGGTTAAGTGTCTTGCTTAAGGACACAAGTGTCACGGCCGGGACCCGAACCCACACTCCGCTGCCAACACCAGAACCTGAGTCCGGCAAGCTAGACCGCTCGGCCACGACACTCCACAAAAATCTCCACAAAAATCTTAATGCAAAAGCAGTACTTAACCCCCCCCCCCCCTCCTCCCCAAGAATATCCAGTTCCCTGGTCTCCGTGTGCGTCACCTGCATGTTGACATTTTTAGTTTCCTTTTTCTTTTCTTTTTTTGCTATGAAACGATGTCCAAATTTGCTGGATTGATTGGAATTCTGTGCTGTTTTAAACAACGTTTTCACATACATATATGGGTATGAACATTTGCCCCATTTGAAAAGCTTCTCCATACTTTTGTGTATGGGAAATTTGGTCCGGTTCCAATAACCACATATACTGAGACGCAATAGAAACTTACCACTTGTTTTGGAATAGCATAAAATTGAAATGGTTCAAAATAAAACACAACAATTTGGAATAGAAATGTTGGCATTTTGGTCAAACCAGGTGTTATGCACCTGGGCCATGAGAACGACTCAAAAGTCACGTGACCATGTGTGACCGATTTGTCTGTAGGGGGTACACTGACTTGCCAAAATAAGTGCACATATTACATTTGTGCATTGTGATTACTGATAATTTAAGGTCGAAAAAGTGGTAAGTTTCTATTGCGTCTCAGTATATATATACATGTAAACATGTATCACTTAAAAAAAAAAAAGATTACGAAAAAAAACAACCCAAAAACATGTCACTGCACCGATTTTGAAGCAGACCTACACTGTACATAATGACCAGAAACCAGAGACTTGTTTGTTTAGTCTATAGACGATGTGACTGATGACATCACATTTACAAAAGAGCCCCAAAAGTCAAACTGACAAGATAAATCATAAAATCTAGGGGTGTGCGTTTTCGGATATTTTTGGAACCGGATACCTGAAATCTAAAAACTTTGGATACCCGGAAACCCGTTTTCATTTTTGTTGAAAACGTGCCTCCGGTGATGTACAAATACATGTACTGTAATTGGTAACAAAATTGACCTTTATAATACAGAGGATACCATATCGATGTTTTCTTTACTGTGTCGTTTTTATTAAAATAATTAGGCAAACAATTTATAGGCAAACAATTTATAGGCAAACATTCCCTCCTGTGCTGCTGGTTTGATAAGTTGTTTGAAGCAGGTGCTGCCAGACCCTTTGCAGCCTTAATGACTCGATACAATTTATCACAAACAGTTGGAGAAAAGTGTATGGAAAATGTCCATAAAATACTACAAAGGCTTTATTGGAGTGTAATCTCTTGAATTTAAAGATAATTGTCTGTAAAAGTGTAAACATTACATTGTTCGAAAGTGACAGATTTCTGTTCACTCCGCTCAAATGTTAAGTCCGAATTTAAAAAAGTCATTTATGGGTAATTGGAACCGAAAAATGGAACCAGGTAATGACAGTTTCGGTCGGGTATCTGAATACCCGGCGCAGCCCTAATAAAATCTGATATTTCATCAGCAGAAAATTTCTTAATTTGATTTATTGTTAATAAGGCACTAAAATTACATCTCAAATCTTATTGATCTGAAATTTGTTAATGTTATGTGGTGAAGTACAAAATGTACAAACTCTGCATACAAATACACACACTTTTGCCCAGCTGGAAATCACCCTGGTACTCTTAAGGTAACGCAAAGTGTAAACAAAGCACATGGTCTATACACGTACAGGTGTGCAACTAAATTAATACCTTTTGCTAATTTCATTTTAATATCTGGTACACTGACTCCAGTCGATGGAAAGTGCATAATTAATTTCCTAGAGTTAACACACTGGTTAACTACGGTTGCAGTTAACTGACCCAAACCCTGCCTAGATGACGGTTTTTAACTAGTCTTGTCGACTATTTTGGTACGTACACGTTTTGATGGGTGACAAAATGGCTGACTTGTTATATGATGTTTGCAAATTAGTTTGACACAGGCAAGTGTTATTGTTCTATGACACAACATATATACAAATTTTGTTTCCATGACGTCATTATTACGACTCTCTATAGAGTATACCCAAAATTATTTTCCCAACAAAACACGAAGGAAAGATGTTTACCATGTTCTTTAAATAGCACACACACTGGTTGATGGGTGGACTGCTTCACATAATACCCAAGCATTACTTCTTTGAAGACAGGCAATAACTGTTCTTGGAAGGGGTCAGGAATCGTGGGCTTTCCCTCTTTAGTGAAAGCATACTCATTGGCTAGAGCTGAAACTGATGAAGAAAATGATGTTTAAGGTGTTTTATTTATAAATGTTTTATTTATAAATATAATAAAAGTTATTATATGTGGAGATGTCATTGTCAATAAATGTAATCATTGAACCCAATTACATGTTATAACATGTAGGTCCAATAATAATATTGGGGTAGAACTGCCACTTTTCTACCCAAATATGACAACATATCACAGATTTTCCTTTAAAAGATGATAGAGGACACGAGAGGAAAGTGGAGTCAAGTGAGGATTGGAAATTATATTTTGGGAAATTTTAAGCAATGCACATCCAATGAGATGTTGTGTACAAGTGGCGGTTGGGTTCGACATTCTTTCCTAATATTCTGATAGGGTAGAATGTCGTATCTGACCGCCACTTTTTCTCATTCAATATAACCAATAATGTAATCTTACCTAGCTACATGTAGTAAGGTGGAGAACATATGGACGATGATGGACATATACTTATTCCAGGATATTTATTTCATGAAAAATCAGGCATTTTTGGTATACAATGACTTCCTCAGTCATGTCAGTCTGATCTTGTAAACTCCACAATTAGTGACCAACATGGTCATTGTACATGCGCAGTGGCAACTATAATAGGATCCTTCTATTTTCTGAAGGGGAGAATTTTTTTAGAAGGGAAATAAAGTCAGAAAACCATCATAAAAGTGGATTTTAAAGACAGTTTTCGCTTTCTGTACCCTCAAAAATCGATAGAATCATTTTTTTAAACTGGTTAGTGGATGCAAAAAAATTCCCCCAAAACCCTTAAGAAGTGGCGGTCGGATACGACATTCTTTCCTTCTGATACATAACACTGTGATTCACATGTTACCCTAGTCCCATTCTAGGACCAATACACTGGACTCTTTTTGGCCCTAGCTCCACATACATGTACAAAAAAGGAGCGATTTTCCTTTCTTTCTTTTTTATTAAATATTACAACCTAAAACTTTGTGATTAGTGACTGAAATTTAAAAAGAAATAATAAAATAGATTGGTGAAATTCTTGCGTCGGGAGATAAACAATTGATTTAATTTTGCCCTACACCGACGTGTGTATAGCACTGTATACTCAGTGCTTTCCGAGTATCTGTGAAAAAACTATACAGGCGACTCAGGCGGGATTCGAACCCATGACCTCCTGCTTACTAGTAAGCAGGAGGTCGTGGGTTCGAATCGCCTGTGTAGTTTTTTCACAGATACTCGGAAAGCACTGAGCATACAGTGCTATACACACGTCGGTGTAGGGCAAAATTAAATCAATTATTAATAATAAAATAACAAATAACAAATAACAAATTATCGATCTCACAATAGCAAACTTCATGCGATACGTATCTGATCAGCCAAGCTAAATAATATACCTAATCACCAAATTTTAGATTGTAACGTTAATAATTAACTTTGGCAGACAAACGTTGAAAATAAATTGCTCCTTTTCTGTACATGTGGGATGTCCAGTGGCAGTGTACTGGCCCTAGAAATTAGAATGGGGCTAGCCTAATGTTACCAAAACAGGTAAATTAACGAATAAAGTTGACGTAAATAATGCCTAAAAAACAAACCAAACCATTTTTCAGCAGTTGTGTCATAAATAAAACTAGCATGTGACAATAGACATGCCATAACGTTAGTTGAAACACTGCCACTAGCTTCACAAACGTACAATATTGTATAATTTTTTGTAGCCTATGACGAAAACTGTGCAGTAGTAACTTTTAATATTTTTATTTTAGTATTGTTTTTATATCTCAAAGTGTGCCTATAGCCATGTTGTTTATCGTTCTTTGTGTGATTCAATGTTTGTTTACTTCTTAAGTGGTAGCATCAGGAGATCAACTCGACAGTAATTTAGTTTACTTTTTTGTAATCCTACAGGGGTGCTACCTTTGTTTCTGTTTCTGTTAATTTAATGTAAATTTGTGTTTATTTGTTTTTCTACCTGTGAAATCAATAAATGAAATGAAATGAAAAAAAACAAAAATGTTCTGCGAAAACTTAATATTGTCCGGAAATTGGATATCCTCAATTTACCCTAAATGACGCACCTAAGGTTATATAATCAACTGGACGGTAACTTACAAATGAAATTATCATTTTGGTGTTTCAGTTTGTTTCACTGAAGGATTCTCTTGTAAAATGAGGAATTTCAATGCATGATCATACGCGTGGACGTCTTGAGCGCCGTTTTTTGAGACGCACAGAATTGTAGTCATCAGAAAATTGATGTTGGTATTATGACTCACCCCCAAACTGTTAAAGTTCATGGGGGCACAGAAAATGTACCCAAGAAGAAAAACAGTTGAATCATGCTTCATCTTATTCCAGTTGGTTGTAAAATTGTTTTTAATCTTGAAAATAAAAATATTGTTTTCGATTTTTAAAATAAAATGGTATAATTTGGAGCTCTCAAATTCAAAACTTTTAATCAATATTCTTGAAAGACCAATAAAATGGAAGGTGGTTAAAATTTTTGCAAAAAGTACTTTAAAATTTTGAAATGTGTAAAAATGCTGTTAACATTTTGTTAAATAAAAGATTTCTTTTCATAACCATAATATTAATGTTTCATTTTCTCAATAATTTTCCACTACCGTCGAAATAAACACCAACGAATTAGGCCTAAGTAGTCTTCGTTCGCTTCTTATAAGGAATGTGTCCATTTTGAGGATCAGTATTTCTTTAAAAAATCATTGCAAATGCAAAGCATTCATATATTTTGGTTTCCACAGACAACAGCTTGTTGATGGCATAGAACAATAAAATCACAGATGTTCGTGAAAAAAATTGAGGTCATGTAATAAATCTCTTACTAAGTAGTAAAATCAGTGGTTAAACAACTTTTTCCACTTTCACAAGCACTAACTTTTCAGTAAATCATACAATTTCACTATCATTTTTATTTATGTAACAAGCACGACTTAGATAAGTTTATGCAACCAGTAATACGCCATAGTTTTGTAAGTTTTCCGAGAAATGCTAAGCCAAAAGTAGGTGCATCATTTCACGAGTGCGGCGAATTACGTACATGGACGATACAAAATTTAAAAATGGGAAAAAACCACGAAAGATCTCATTTAGAACGTCGCAATACCAATACCTTGATATGTTTGGATTAAGATGAGCACAGTTATGCCACATAGAAGTTTCATCTTCAGCCAGCTCTTTTTTATTTGGAATGAAGTACACAGTACACAGTACACATACAGTATTCGTAACTGTACTTGTGACATAGCAGGATACGTTTACGTTTATGCACAGTACAGTGTCAGTAGTATAGTAGTAGTACATGTACCAAAGAATTATAAAAAAGTAATGAGTATCTTTGACGTGACAGACAGTACATAACGAACCTCGTTTCTTGGAAACTATTGAGGGCGCTCTACTGCCAACAATATTAAATCCAAAAAGTAGCTGCAAGGACAGAGAGAGGCTCCGCGCGGTCGTACCATTCAATGGATTTCATTGGATACGTTGTGCTAAAGATCTACCGTCGTCATTGATGTAGACTTGGTTCCAAGTCTGTGATCGTGGTTTTTTGTCTGCCGAACCTGAAGCCAATACAGTATCACATTAAATAGCGCCCTCTTGTGTATTAACCTCCGACATTAACCTTCGATCACAGACTTGGGAATGTTGTTCATCGGTTTGTATACACCCTATTGCGAATTAGTCCAAAAGTGGACGGAACAATCTGATTGGTCGGAAACTGCAAAAGCCTTCCATAACATGAATATTCAAACTGAACCTTCTACATATTTGGTTCAAGGAGGAGATGTACTCAACAATTCCATTTAAACTGTAGGTAAGACGTTTTTGTAGAGAAGGAATTATGTATTTTATTTTGTGCTTTTTTACAACTGTAAGATCTCATTAAATTTACCTATACATTTCAAATACTATTTACGTACCAAGCACTATACAAATTTAATATCGAATGGATATTACAGAAATAATTTTAAGCGATTGTAACCTGTTAGTAATAGACGCGGCCTACAAGGTTTTTGTGGCCTCCTGATTGGCCATCTCTCTAGCATCCGTATTATTATGTAAATTTTAGCTATGAATACATGAATATCCCACAAACACAAGAGGGTCAAGTTTAGAGATTGCGAGTTAAGGCTGTGATAGCCAGTAGGGGTAAACGGCGTTTTGCGTGGCTGATGCAGACAAAAATAACCGCGATCTCAGACTTGAAATCAAGTCTATCATTGATGAGGCTCACGCGTTAATATACTACGCGCGCGAACTTCTGCAGTTCTGCCTTCCCATTATCGCTGGAGATTTTGCGCATGGACGCCCGTCATCACGTGCAATGCCAAAGTTGAATCTCCGGGAAATATGGAGGACACGCGGCCGGTATCTGGCCTAATATAATAATAATGTGTGGATTTATATAGCGCACGTATCCACCAACTAAGTGGTGCTCAAGGCGCATTATATTATTATCCCTGCTCATAAGGCTCATAAATCATTCCTGAAACCATCTCAGCTCCCTGGGGAGTATGCAGCTCAATTGCTGCCATTTCTAGCGCATATAGAGCAAACCAACTCTGCCTTCACAGGTACCCATTTAACCCCTGGGTGGAGAGAAGCAATTATGATTAAGTGTCTTGCTCAAGGACACAAGTGTCACGGCCGTGATTCGAACCCACATTCTGTTGCTAACACCAGAACTTGAATCCGGTAAGCTAGACCGCTCGGCCACGACACCTCACCTAATTTACGAGCCACAATTTTGAACTAATTCCGGGACACAACACTGGAAAAAAAAACACGCGCAAGTGGTGAAGCGACGCCAGCGCCTTTTTACCAGTCCATTCACAGGACACTGTTACTGAATTATTCATAAACCTCCTAGGAAAATTATAATTAATTTTATGTGTGCAAATTTATACCAATCAAAGGCGTTTTTTAGACTTTTTTCGATGGCCCATAAACGAAAATCTCTCTCTACCTAAACGGTGGAGAAATATAAATAAAAACATAGACCACAAAACGGACCGGCACAAAAAAAGACCCTCCAGGTGTCCGCTACCCGTGTGTGCGGTCTTTTTTGTGCATCGGCGTGTGCCTGGCCTAGCTTGACTAAGACGATAGGCTCACACCCCACTCAATTAATAAACTCATAGCAACCGATGCTAAATACAAAATATTCAAAAATCATTTTTTTTAAACTTCGAAATCTTTAAAGTTTAGAGGCTCGTTGAGCATCCCAGTGCATAAATGAAACCCATCCTCTACACTAATAAAAACGGCCACTACAAAGCATCCATTTTGGAAAAAGACTCTGCGCTTGAACCAAATTAGGACAACTTTTTCAGGGCCTATTGTATCCAAGTCAAGGACCCACAAATTTAATACAGTAATAAGACGATGGTGATCCGTAATAATGAATCTTCCCACAAAATGTTATAAATGAAGTGCATGCATTGTTTCATTATTCAGCTTTCCTGAACCAGCAATGCAACCATCAATCAAGTATTAATGATCTTCGTCGTGTGTTGACCGTGGCCGTGGTCGTTGGTGAGCCCTTTAAGTTCAATGGTACCAACAGGTATTATCAAAGACTATAACGAGTTGTAAGATGAGCCCATAGCTATAGTAGAACAACACTTAAAATAAAGTTTCAGATGAAACTGTTCAAACTACACAAAAGAAGGAGATCGATGAATTGTTCAAATTATTGTCACACGAAGTGACTATTTTAGTATACTTGTTACATGCACCTAGTATAGTGTATTGTATTTGTTTTTCAGAAAACTGTTGGAAAAAAGATCACCATTTAACAGCGACATTTTGATGCGTCTGGGGTGCCATGTGTCGATGTGTGTTATGAGTTGGGCTGCCTGCCAGTCGATTTGGTGGTCCTTGATGTGCGAATGCTTGACGATGGCGGACTTCACGAAATCTCCTCTGCGGCCGTGTGCTCAGTGTTCCTTCAATCTGATGGGGAGGTTGCGTCCTGTTTCGCCGATGTACACCTTACCGCACTCACAGGGGATCCGGTAGACTCCCAAGTAGTAATTAGTTCTGAAAAGAACTGGAGGTACAACTCGACGTTTCGATCAGTATGCTCTGATCGTCCTCAGGAGAATGCCGGACTATGGAAAATGCTGTTGTTGTTGTTGTTGTAGGTTTTAATGGCACTTATGGCATTTGATCGTGCCCTGTGTGCCAATGACTGAATTCGGTTAGCTGTACTGGGAATGAGGTTAGCTGAAAGGAAAGAAAATATCCATGGTGAAGTTGGGGGCGCCAGTAATCCTCCAGACATATGGTGTCACTAGTTTCCCACGAGGTCAGACCGTGTAACGTCAATTTAAGAGCCCGGGCTCCGCCGGCTGAGTTTGCAGGTCCGCATCCCTCCGGGTGATGTTACAGTGGCACATGTCCGGCCAATCCCCAACACCCCGTCCTTCACCATAAAATATGTGCAACACCATCAAAATCAGGAGCCTACTATAAAGTTATATACAATAATATACAGTTATATATTAATATTACAGTTGTATATATATTTTATAACCTGGTAAGAATTATGTTTTTGTCCCAGAAGATGTTTTAATGTCATTTGTGTATTTGATAGCTTGAGGTAGAATGTGTCTTTGGGTGTTATATTTAGGGCAATTAAGTAAAAAGTGTTCAACGTTTTCGCAGGTATTACATAGTTCACATAATCCATCAGGGTGTTTGCCGATTTTATAGAGAAAGTATTTTAGTCCTCTGCATGTACCTAGACGTAATCGGTGTAGTATAACTTCTTCTCGCCGTTTCATTCCCCATGTTGAAAAGGTGAAAGAAAGGTCATAATCAGAATTTAGATAATGGTGGGATTTGGGAATTGTCTTTTTCCAATTTTCTTTGAGTTGGTTTTTAAGAATATGTTTAATTTCGTTATTTGATAGTGGAATATGGTAATCAATATAATTTTTCTGGGTGGCCGATTTGGCAATTTGGTCTACTTTTTCATTTCCCGCAATTCCACAGTGGCCGGGAATCCATTCGAAAATAACAGTGTTTCCTTGATGTTGAATATTAATTAAAATATGACGTATATCGCAAACAATTTTATTTTGTGGGATTGATTTGGAAATGGCTTGAATGGCGCTAAGACAATCACTAAAAATACATGTGTGTAGAGGTTTGACGTCTTCAATCCATTCTAGGGCGAGTAGTATGGCAAAGAATTCTGCAGAGAATATGGATATTCCGTTATTGAGTCTTGTATTTTTAGAATATTTTAATTGTGGGATATAAATTCCACATCCGACTGTATTCGAGGTAGGGTTATAAGATCCGTCAGTATATATTTGAAGCGAGTTTTTCCAGATTGTATTAATGATTTCAGTACTAATATAGCATTTATGGTTGATATTAGATATGTGGGCCACTTGTGATAACATTTCTGAAGATATGATAGGATTGTAATAATGCCAGAAAGGGAAAGGATTTATTAGGGGAAAACCGTTAAAAGAGTTAAAGGAGAATCTAGCTTCAAAAGGGGTATTATGGGGGGTAAGGGTCCACTTATCAGCATAATAACGTTTTTGCCAGTTGTCTTGTTTGAGGTAATGATTAGGATGATTTTTGTGAGCATTTATTTTTGTTCCATATAAGTTACATAAAAATTTACGACGAAGGGAAAGAGGGGGGTCCCCACATTCAATTTGTAAAGAGCCTAACCTTGGATAGCTCCAGTGCATATTTTTAAAGCTTGATACTGTACACTGTCGAGTTTCAATTTTAATGAAGTGGACGCAGATTCAAATGCTTCGCATCCATATTCAATTATCGGTTTTATAAGCGCTGTGTAAAGTTGGAATAAGGTCTTGCAGTCGGCTCCCCAAGTACTGCCACTGATACACCTAAGAAGGTTAAGTTTCTTTTTACATCTATTAAGAATATAATCTATATGTTGTTTCCAGCTTAGTTTGCTATCAAATATAACTCCTAAAAATTTAGCAGATTGTTGGGTATGAATAGTGAGGTTCCGAAGACGTAATGAAATATTTGTATGTTTTTTGTTAGTGAAGAGAACTGCGACAGTTTTTGGTATAGATAATTTAAATCCCCATTTTTCGCACCATAAATTAATATTATTGAGACTTTGTTGAATTTTCTTTTCTATAAAAGTAACGTTTCTGTTAGATTTCCATATGGCAATGTCATCTGCATATTGTGAAATATTAACACCAGTAATATAATTAGTGATATCATTCACTGCAATATTGAATAAAAGAGGGCTTATAACGCTTCCCTGGGGAACACCGTTCTCAATTGTCCTTTCTTCCGAGAAAGAGTTGTTGATTCTAACTTGTATTTTTCTATTAGTGAGGAAATTATTTATCCAGTGTGTAATCCGGCCATGTATACCCATGTTCTGTAGTTTTATAATGACGCCTTTGCGCCATAGCATGTCATAAGCCTTTTCAATGTCGAGAAAAATGGCAAGAGTGCTTTCTTTATTTGCACGGGCTTTATTAATAGAGGATTCTAGATTGATGATGTGATCTTTTGTACATCGACCTTTTCGAAAACCACTCTGATGATATGTAAAGAGGTTATTAGTTTCAAGATACCAGAATAATCGGGAATTGATTATACGTTCCATTAATTTACATAAAGTAGAGGTAAGTGCTATGAGTCTATATGATAGGGGATTGGAAGATACTTTCCCTGGTTTAAGAAGAGGAATAAGAATGGCATCTTTCCATTGTTCGGGACATTGGGAAGCGTACCAGATCATATTAAAAATGATAAGTAAATATTTACGGATTTTTATTGGGAGGTGTTTTATGACTCCATTGTTTATGCCATCTTTACCAGGGGCTGTACATTTGGAAGAGTCAATAGCATGGTTCAGTTCTTCGATATTGAGAGGTTCGTTGATGACACTATCATTATTGGAATTGATAGATAATTCATTTTCAGCTTTTGTTTTAATATTAATAAAGGAAGGGCAATAATTATCTGTGCTACTGACTTTTGCAAAATTATCTGCAAAGGCTTCAGCTTTATCTTTATCAGTGATGGCATCGATGCCATTGTGTTCTAAAACAGGGATATTGTTTCTGGTGCGTGTTTTGTCGATTCGTTTAATCTTATTCCATACTTTTTTGGTGTTTGTTTGTGGATTAATTTCGTTACAAAATTTTTCCCAGTCCTTTTTCTTTTCTTTATTTATAGTTTTTCTAGCGATAGCGGAGGCTCTTTTATATTTTATTAAGTCTTCTGGAAGACGAGTTTTCCTTAATGTTTTTAAAGCATTCTTTTTATCTAGAATAGCCCGTTTACATTCATCATTCCACCATGGTGTTTTTTTTATTGTGGTTAGGGTTAGTTTTTGGTATAGAATCGGCCATAGTTGATTCAAGTTGACATATGAAGTTTTTATATGTTTCGTCTATATTATTCGATTCGTTAGGTTTAGTAATATACTTATTACAAGCCTCTTGAAATTTATTCCAGTTAGCTTTTTTGAGTGACCATTGGGGAGTAAAGTTATATGGATTTTGTTGAAATGGGTGATTAAATTCCACTAGGATCGGGCAATGATCACTACCCCATGTGTCATTTAATACAGTCCAATGACATTTTGAAGCTATATGTGGAGATACAAATGTCACATCAATACAAGATAATGTTGCTTTGGAGGTATTAACCCTTGTACCTTCACCGGAATTTATGCAAACCATATTATAATTAACAATAGTGTCTTCAATTATTTGTCCGTTATGATCTATTTTCGAGCTTCCCCATAGAGGGTTATGGCCATTTATATCGCCGCATATAATACATGTTTTGTGTATTTTTCCTAGGATTTTGTTTAATGAATTAGTTTCTAAAGTTGTACATGGGTTGTAAATATTCACAAGATTAATTTTATTTTTATTAGTATCATATAATTCACCTATCTGGTATTCGATGGGATCATCAGATCCGGTTATGTATTTAAAAGCGAGGCCATGTTTGATACAAAAGGCGCATCCTCCTCCCTTTTTCTTAGGTCCTGTTAGGTTTCTATCAAAACGGTATATATTATATCCAGGTAAGGTATATGTTTTGTCTTTTTTAAACCAGGTTTCCTGAATACAAATAACATCGGGTTTAGTGGTCCATGAATTTATTGCATTTTTTAATTCTTTATTGTGAGCTGTAAGAGACTGTGCGTTCCACTGTAAGATAAGGACCATTAAAATATAGATTATTTTGATGATTGATTTGGTTTCACTTTAGATGTTTGGCTTGTACTTTGAACAGGGGTTACTGTTGGACCCTGTTTATGTGATTGGTCAGATGTAGGTTCCTTTTCTTTAGATTGTCTTCGTCCAGAAACGTGTTTTTTTGTATTGGACCTAACGGGCGACTGCGACAGCGTTGTTCTTCTTTTTTCTTGTTTTTCTTTATGTTTTATGGTTTCTGTTTGAAGAACGTGCTCAATTAGAGCCTTGGTTGCCGTGAACCTTTCATCTTTTCTTTTGATAGAATCCGAAATTTGCATTATACCAGTGAGTATTTCGACAAGGTGTTCTTTACAGAGATATTGTTGGGTTGGTTCGGTTTGTGTTCCTACTACATGATCAGTTTGTGTGGCGATATCCCGTGTTATGGAAACGGTTTTGGGTTGATATGTAGTGTCTTCCGTTGTTGCATTAACGTATGGTCGTGGGTAGGTTTTATTATCTCGTGTTGTTTTTGGTTGTGGTGTTGGATTAGCTCGAGTACTAGTTGTAGGGTGAACTGTAATATCGGTTTTAATAACTTTGGCCGCGTCAGCGTACGAAATATTGTAGGTTACTCTAATACCTTGAATTTTCTTTTCGGTTTTGATAGTGTTGCATCCTTCGTATGCAGATGAGTGGTTCCCACCACACCTACAGCATTTCACAGACTCTTTTTGGTTGCATTCGTTAAACGAGTGAGGGCCACCACATCTTACGCATCGTGTGGAGCTTCGGCTGTTATTGGCGACATGGCCTAGTCTCTGGCAGTTGAAACAGCGGGTTACTGACGGGATGAAAGGTTTTACATTGAACTTTGAAGTATTCGTATCCTAGTTGTATTTTGTTTGGTAAGTTGGGTGTGTTTAAAGTTAGCCTCACAGATACTAGATAGACTTCTTTCAAGTTTTCCATTCCCTTTACGCATTAACCGTTTTGCTTCAATGCATGACTCCGTATTGTTTGCATGTAGATAGTATTTCATCATCTGGTATGTCAATGGGGAGGCCGGTAATCACTCCTCTGCTTTGTGTTTCAGATTTTGCAAATTCCGCAGTCACGGTCCATTGGTCAAGTTGTGATACCGTTTTGAGTTTTTGGGCTTGGGCTGGGGTGTGGCATCGAACTGTGATACCCCCTTGATTATTTTTAGTGACACTTTTGATGTAATCTTTACCAACTTTATTGAGAGCTTTAGCGATTTTGACTGGGTTGATTTTAGCAAGTTTTATATCCGGAGAGCTTATAATAACTAGAGTAGGTTGACTTTGGGAATTTTGGGTAGTCATATTTTGGGTATTTCGGCGTTTTGGTTGATGGTCACTTAATATATCATCCGAGTCGCTATTGACATCACTGTAAGTAAAGCTGCTGGGCTTGGGTCGTTTTCTATATTGTTTACAGGTCGGAGGACTATTTTGTGCTTGGCTAATTAACTTGTCAATTGTTGAACGGGGCTGATTGTCTAATTGCCAGATGCCATCTTGAGTAGGCCTACTCGTAGCAGTTGATTGAGATAAATGATCCCATGAAATGTCGTAATCCATGACATCCTCTGCCATGACTAACTGAGTTGAGATTTATAGATAGAAATACCAAATATGAGATTGAAATTATCTTATGTATAGCCTATATAAACTCCTGATTTATAATGGTGATGCTCACCTTTCCTTGGTTTTGGATTGAATTTGACAATTCTCGTGGTACAGTAACTTTAATTTGGAAATAATTCAAAAAATTAAAAAAGCACGTGTTTGAATCGAGAGTGATAGAGTTTCCAGACACACGTCCTCTCTCTCTGACTGATCAAGTCGAATCTCGTGTCTCGTACCCTCCCTCGCCCACAACAAACGTTCCTTTCAGTCTGGAAAATGCTGCTGCTTAAGTAGGCTGCTGCTTGTTGTTGTCGTATCCCTTTGTGTATTGTCCTGTGTTTATGCCAGCTTTACTAAAAGCTGCCACCTCTACCTATTGTGTGGCTCAATAATCCCTTCTTTACCCTAGCTTCACCATAAGCTGCCACATCTACTTATTGTATGGCTCAATAATCCCCCCTTTGTTCACTTCTGATACTCCCATTGGCTTTTTCTAAACTGATGCTTATCCTTAATTGGTCACTATTTTCCCGCCTTTTTTTGGATCCCGCCCCATGATCCTTTGCTTTCCCTTTTCCCTATAAATGGATGAGTTTTTATGTTTTACTTTGTCAAAGCCTCTGATGAAGGTCCGGATTGGATCGAAAGCTAAGGCCACCCTCCCGATTTAATTTATATAATATATATATATAGCTTTACCGCAAGCTGCCACATCTACTTATTGTGTGGCTCAATAATCCCTCCTTTGTTCACTTCTGATACTCCTATTGGTTTTTCTAGACTGATGCGTATCTTTAATTGGCTACTATTTTCCCGCCTTTTTGGATCCCGCCCCATGATCCTTTGCTTTCCTTTTCCCTATAAATGGATGTGTTTTTTATGTTTATACATAAATATATGTATATAATGTTTGTACATTATATATATGACATAAAACACAATAAAGGGGGCCACTTTCCTACCGTCACGTTAGCAGTTTTTCTAATGGTTCTAATTTCTTTTAAATATCTGAAACCACCCAAAAAAAGAATTTCAACATTTGAATAGATATGCATACTTATCCTGAAGATAATTTGAGTTGACTATTACTATTATTTTTTTTTAATTACCCTAAAATTTCCATCAACAAAAAGTGAGGTAACTTTTTCCGTCCAATTTTTATGGAAATTTGAGGGTGAAAAAAAAAATAAAAAAATAAAATAAATCAACTCAAATTAGTTCTACATGTATTATAAACCTGCATGTCCATTTACATGTTGAAACACTTTTTGGTCGGTTTCAGGTAGGCCTACTTAAAAAGAAATAACAACCATTGGAAAAACTGCTAACGTGACGGATGCAAAGTGGCCCCCTTTATTGTGTTTTATGTCATATACATGTTCAAAAGTATTTTGACTTAATCATAAGTCCACTTTTCCTAATTTTTATGAAATAAATTTTGGTAAATAAAGTCGAATTTAGTAAAATTGCAATAAAATGATAATTTCTTTCATAAAAATGATTAATATGACTTATGATTAAGTCAAAATACTTTTGAACATGTTAATTATATATATATATATTCCCTTATTATATAATATTTCAGGTCAGTTCCTAACTATATATATATCCTGTGTACAAACACGTAAAAGGCTTGTATCCTGTTGTGTGCATGATCCCCGCTACTGCCGTTACCCGGGTTGTCTGCATCTGACCGGAGCTTGATCCCTGGCTACTCGGCAGATATGGTTTGGCCTCTGACCTGGCCCCATAGAGCAATATATAATTGGCATAAGTGGACCGCCCACCAACATAGGGGCTGGTTAGCTCAGTTGGTAGAGCGCTCGTACGGTATTCGAGTGTCACTCTCTCTATTATATGATTGTCTTTCTTCTCATTTCCCCATCCTTATCTCTCTCTATTTCTCTGATGATACAATCTAAATAAATGTAACCGATATAAAACAAAATAGACATCAGATAATTGTCAATGTTAGATGCAGCAGGTAATTTATTTAAAATGTTCCGTAAAGCATGAATAGATACATTTGAAATTGACTGAAATCTCTTTTACACTGTGATTTTTATTTCTAATTCTTTGAAACTGTTTGAAAATCCTAAATATGCCTTAAAGACAAATCGATTCAAAACACATTCCCAGTTTTGTTGCAGGGAATGATGTGTATTATAATTATGATTTTATTTATTCATTAACATTATTTTTTAAATTTAAGATTACTAATGAACCTTAAGAACCATGGTTGGATTCAACGTCAGTCCTCCGAGTCTTTACGGAAATGCTCATAATATGCGCCTATACAGCTCCTTCCGGTTTCTCTTTTTGATTATACCCTTTAAGTATTCCGAATTAAAATTTTAGTTTAAATTCTTATCATCTGCTGCCGAGGTTAGTTTAGCAGGACTCGTTTATCTCTTCGAAGGAGCAACCCTCCCTGCAACATTCTTCATCCAGTCCTCTCTTTTGGTTGCCTCTCGCCAAGAAGTTATTGGCGTCTCTGTCCTGAACGAACCCACCTGTTAGGTAATTACAAATACAACTTGTTAAAATAAAATAAAAAATGTTCATGGCCCGATGTAATGGTTTAGTTACCGTAAGCGACAAATCGCTGCTTACTAAAGCAGCAAATTATGTGTATAACATAAACGTATTTCACGGGATAAGAAGAAATCCCTGTGTGGAAGTTGGAAAATAGTGTACCGTTTCTTAAAGATAAGATTAGTAGCTCAATACTAACAATAAAATTAATTCTAACAAAATTAATTTTGATGTAGCTGATTATAGGATTAGTCTTTCCCAGAAATAACTTTGTCTGGGTAGCTGTCACTTTTAATACAAACCATCTGAATGCATTGGTCACTACGAGTGAACGACACAAAAGATTAAGCTGAAACTATGTTGGTTGTTAAGTGTACAGGGTGTCCCAGAAAAACGTAATTCTGACAATAGGCCTAAGGGTTAATTTTGACAAAGATATGAACTGTCCCAAAAGGGTTTTCACATAGCATTTTCAAAACAATGGTGCTCAGTGATGCATGACCAGAGGAATGCAATCAAGATACCACTGGAAAGCATTTTGCTCCTACTTTATGGTAAAACATGATTAATAGCCATAAAAAGCATATCTTTGTCAAAATTAACCCTTATTGTCAGAATTACCTTTTTTCTGGGACACCCTGTATATCTTGATTGCAAACAGTTTTGCCAACATTACCAATGATGTACATGCACTTTGCTTTCAACGGAAAATAATTAAAGCGGATATTTTAAAAACGGGAGGCAGGGTGTGGGGGTGGTGATTCACTTACCGGGCCCCATGGCCTTCAGCCAGAAAATGGCACAAGTTTTTTCCCTTTTGGTCTCCAGTGTGGCACCGCAATAAATTCCTCTTTTACCCAGATTGTCGACTCTGTAAAACAAATAATACCAATTACACAACAGTGTAGTATTTTGTAGTTTATACTATGGCAAATCTGAAGGTAGGTTGCAACATTGCTTCAAATGTGAAGTTAGTACAGGTACCAATCACCCTGAGAAATTATTGAAAAGCATTCATTTCAGAGAAAAAACGACATATTTTCAACCTTAAAAAATGTTGTTTTTATATGTTGATTATTTTGCCAACAGTTTTCTGAAAATCAAATCGTGCACGACCTTCTCAATACGTAGCCTACACGTACTTATAAAAATAAATAACAAAATGTACCAAAATAGTCACTTCGTATGTCAATGATTCGAACGAAATGAACATGGCGTTGTTTTTCTAATGACAAACTCCAATATATATTGGCTAGGCCTACATCATTTGGAAAGACGTTTCAGCATGCTTTAATGAATAAATCACCAGCAATATAAATATAGAATGGGTTGGGAGTGATTATGTTGCTGATATGGATGCCTGACATTCAGGAAAGGGAAAAAGTGTTTGATCGATCCCCAAAATTCATCGATCTCCTTCTTTTGTGCAGTTCAACAGTTTCATCTGAAATATTATCCGAATCCGAGGAGAACTTTTTGAGATATCTTGTAGAGAAGTACACACACACCCACATACAGGGGCAGGGACGTGCACAGGGTTGTAGAGGGGCAGGGGCTCAGAGTCTGAAAAGGGCAGTGTAATTCCATGCGAGCGCGCTACGCGCGCGAGCTAAAAAAATTTTGGGCGTTTATTTATGAATAAAAACACATAATATGGTTTTTAACATTACAATCAGATCAGATTATGTTGATGACTGGTTTTCATTTACAATCTGATCTGGTGGTGAGTGAGTCTATAGTCAAGGACCAAGTCCACCAAGTCTAATTATCCCCTTAAGTCTCAAATTTATAATAAACGTATCATATCACCTGATATGAGATTATTCACATTTAATACTGAGGTTTGGAAGACATGCAATTCAGCTGCAATTATAAAAAGCAACAAAACACTGACTTATTTTTAGGCAATTTATTGTCAAAGAAAATAACATTGAACAGTGAAACATTGAAAAACGGAGCTCCGCTTAGTCAAACAATCATAAAGTGCACCAATAACACAAAACCGAAAATGAACATGTATTGGGGCAAATAGCTTACCTACCTAATGAAGTAAGTGTAGTAGTTGCTTTGAAGTAGGCTAACTGTAAGACATAGGTCTCGAGTGGGAGCGGGATGTCAATTTCGTGTTTCAGTGACAGCGTGTGCCTGCCTATCAAAGACGTATAGGCGCGCGCGGCTATGCGTGAAATCTAGTTTCGCGGAGGGGCACATGCAGGCCCGTGCACAGGAATAGTAAGGGGCATCTCTGCTGACCTAATATTTATTCTAATTTTATTCTATCCTGACATCTTTCAACTAGGCAGGGCAGTCTATGCGCAACAGGAACTTAATAATTCATTCAAAAAAAAACAAAAACAAAACCTTGGGCTAAAAAGGGCACTTTTTATACTAGGCAAAAAGGGCAGGGGCTCAAGCACCCTTTGGGACCTATGTATGCACGTGCCTGTACAGGGGTGAAAACATTACCTCCGCCGCGACTAGACGTCGGCGGAGTTTATGGTTTCCCTTATTTGTCCATACACAATATTATTTTCATGTTTTAAGAGGGAGTGCTTGACAAATGGACGCTTATCGACGTTCGCCCCATGTCGCCGTCATAATTATGGTTTAAGCTATACCCACTCGTCGGCCTACGAGAAACATGTTATGTTTACTTACATCATGTCTTGATATTCCTTCGGTGGTCCAGCGGAAACTGGAAAAAAATAATGTCGATGTTAATTAATTGAATTGAACTGTTAAACAAGAACATATTCCCATTAATACCCCGGGGGAGGGTAACAGCGGTACATTTTCCAGCGCATACCACATTGAGGAATGAGGAATAATAAGACTTACAATGCAGAAAAGATAACGAAAACACTTCATTTTCTTCCTTCATGTAACCACAGATGACCACATCACCAAACACATGGAAGACATTGGAACTCTTCCATTCCACGAGGTTTCGCCTCGTGAAATGGAACAGTGCAAATGTTACCGAGTTATATTTCTTTCATTCCACAGATATAATACACTCATTAATGCGTTTTAAACTCACACATCCTTATCATTTGGGTCCTAAACAGACGCAAATGACAATAGAAGCACGGATATGCTTACTGTAAGCCTACACTAAATAATTGTTTCTATGTACACTCATCGCTCATTCGTACACCTTGTTGTAGTCTGTGATAGCCTAAGACCTGTTGGTACTCTTTTCAGAACGCAACTTTTTTCCCAAGGGTCTCGACTCAGGGTGTAGATGATGAGTGTGGTTGATCAAAAATATGCGTCTATTTGACGTCCAATAGTAGAATATTGGATGTCCAATAGAATTACCAAAGAATAGAAATTTGCGAATGTGATTACTTAACTGACAGCACCACAGACCGAAATATGTCACAGAATGCGTGATATCATCATCAGCTTTACACCAAGTAAGTTCCATGTAAGTCTGTGTGTTCATGTTGTTTGAGAATACCGATCGTATATAGAGGATTTAACAGAAAACAAATTAAACGGCTCATATACTCACCAATGACCACGGCCACGGCCAACACGACGACGATCATAACTTGATTCATGGTTGCTTGATGGTTCAGGAAAACTGAGTGATGAAACAACGTACGGACACCCTCTTTTATAACGTTTTATTAAAGAAAATAAGATTCGTAATTACAGATCACCGTCATCATGCTGTTTTAATTGTGCAATTAAATAATGCAAACATTTTATTTTGTCAATTGGTTGTGAGAGTCACACGCATGCGTATAATGTGCCTGATATAATTGAAATCCAGCTGTACATGCCAGCGTTCTTTTGAACACCCTACTTGACTACTTCTGTTTTGTTTTATCATTTTGTTTTGTATAACTTGTTTTATACCATCACTTTAAGTAGTTTGCCACAATGTTTTTTTATTTTTTAAAACGAGTGAAGTTGTATTAACTGGTGAACAATTAACTGTTTATAATTTGTTTTCTGTTAACGCTTTTAGTGTAGTCTAATTAAACAAAATTGCAGGTACATACAACCAGCTTCAAAAACAAAGTTAGCTACGCGTTTTTTTTTCAGTTAACTATCCATCCCCCAAAAAGTAATAATAATTTCTGTTAAGCAGACGCTTAATGCTGTGAGACAAGTACACACATGCAGCGACCTAATGCCTGGTAGCAAATGTAGGCATACTACTTGAAGATTTCAATACATACAAGTGGCTCAAACACAAATTGCAGAAATAAATACTGGTAGCAAAAACTTGCTAATAAAAATTCTTACACCAAAAAATAAGGAAATAGAGCAACGACCTAAATTGCACAAAAAACATTTTTCATCAGTAGTATATAGACTAACGTGATGTTCATTGTCAGTATTTAATTAGTAACTGAAAATATTGCTAGCCTCACCTTATCAAAATGATGGCAATTTTTGCTTGAAAGTTTCAAGGGAAGGTACATAATTAATTAGTCAAACTGTTTGTACGATCACGAGTATCGATATCCACTTTAAGTTTTAAATCAAGATATACATTATAAACAACCAACTTGCGAAAGTTTCAGCTTATTACGTTATTACGTTGAGCACTTGAATAGTGAATTTGATGCCGTCCGATTGTATGCATTCATTTCAGTGTGGAATGAAGGAAAGATGAAGTTATTTCCTTTGTCTTAAACATTTAACTCAAGAGGGAAGATAATACCTTGATACACTAAGTATCTTTTTATACTTTCAGAAAGCAGAATATTTGCCCTATTGATATTTTATAGAATTTTCTATCCAGTATTTCGAGATTTATATTGTGCTTTTAGTTTATAATAATTGTGAACATTAAATAAGTTTGGGATTGGTGATCTTAACATAAACAATACTTGCCACAAATAAAAGTTTTAATGGACACTATAGTATTGTCTGTTAACGCTAACAGTTTCAGAAAACAATCCACGGTATGAGCCCTACCATTCTAAGAGTTAACTTTAAAGTTATATAGAAAAAAGTTTGAATTGAACCGTTTTTGAAGTTTATACCTGCATATTTGATATTTCAATTAGACT
This sequence comes from Zoroaster sp. YZ-2022, assembly GCA_029582265.1. Lineage (NCBI taxonomy): Eukaryota > Metazoa > Echinodermata > Asteroidea > Forcipulatida > Zoroasteridae > Zoroaster > Zoroaster sp. YZ-2022. The sequence continues at coordinate 24,919,254 of CM055825.1, read as the reverse complement.
ACACTAAACGTTTTTACAGAAAACAATTTGTATATAATAATACGTAGTTTAACTTCAAAACTGTATAGAATAAAGTTTGTATTGAACCGTTTTTGAAGTTGGTGTTATGTACCTGCATATTTGATTTTTCAATTAGACTACACTAAACGTTTTACAGAAAACAATTTGTATATAATATACGTAGTTTAACTTCAAAACTGTATAGATTAAAGTTTGTATTGACCCGTTTTTGAAGTTGGTTGTATGTACCTGCATATTTTTTTCAATTAGACTACACCAAATGTTTTTTACAGAAAACAAATTATAAAAAGTTAATTGTTTACCCATTAATACAGTTTAGTTCAAAAGTGACAATTTTTATTCTCGCCCTATAAAACAAGTTAACAAAAATCATAGGATAAAATATAATATGTTAGATAATGAAATAAGGAAACAACACAGACCTTGCAGCCACATGTTTACTGATAGTCAAGCTACAGGTCAAATAATTATACAGACCTAATCACGTCCATGAAGAAAATATTGAAAAAACATTTGCAAACAAATGTTGATCTTACTAAACTATAAAACAAATGGATTGTTGTCCTCCAGATACGTAAAATCCACGTTGCGACAAAGTTGTGAAAACGTCGTTTAAAACAATTTTAGACGCAACTGAACATCGTAAAAAATGTCAACGTGCAGGTCTGAGGCGACGCGCGCGAAGACCACAAGGCAGGAGACATTTTTGTGGCCTTCTGATTATGTTTTCGTTACAAACAACTCATAATCTTAAACAGTCCCAGGTTGGTTTTTAAACATATATTTTGACTCTTTCCTAAAATCTAATCGATTGGTCCGTGTAGCAAACTGAACATTTCCCGCAAACTGAACATTTCATCTGAATCCGTGGAGAACTTGTACATAAATACCTCCCCCCCCCCCCCCCCCACACACAGGGTGATTACATTACCACCGGACACCTTTGGGGGCGAAGGTAATTAGAAACAAAAACAGATTCTTCGGAGTTCAATTTTTTACTAGTATTCGCGAGATCTCGACCTGCCGTCAGATAAGATTCAGGTTTGACTCATTTTGAGGCATGCAAAAAGGTACATAAACATCACGTTAGCCTACTATAAAGTTTATGTCCTGATCGGGTATAGGGTATGTAACACCTTGTGTGTGAAATACGTTATTATCGAGGTTAAATCTATAGGGGCCTGTGATTGGCCATTATTTAAAATAAATGAACCTTATTTAAAATAAATGAACCTTGAACCTTGAAACCTGAAACTGTACATATATAACTACATTGTATCATAGAGACTCTTATGATTGTATGTACTGTACATGTACATGTATGTACAGTGACTACTGGCCATATTCGTCGCCCCCCCCCCCCCCCCGGGCGACGTGCCTTAATACTTCATACTTGGCGGAGCTCATTATGTTAAATTATGCTAATTATACTAAATTTAAAAACGAAAGTCGTATTGTCATTGGTTATTGATTGGCCCAGCAAATATTCGCTATGACATGTACAAATAATGTGTGGGATACGTGGACATTATCGAGTTCAAAACTGTAAGATACTGTGATTGGCTATTGTTTAAAATAAACCGACCAACAATTCTTGCATGCAGAATTTCCATTGGGGTTCCGATGGGTAAATAAACACATAAATTTTAGATTACAGAAGATCGAGGTTGTTGATTGAGTTCGAACATGTACGAGGTCGCAATTTACCACTGTTTTATGTATAGCTCATTAACTTTATCCTCCAAAAGGTACAGTATAGTAATTATTTAAGAATAGAACTGGTGATTACAACTCAACGTTTCGATCAGTATCCTCTGATCTTCTTCAGGAGAATCTGAAGAGGACACTCGTACAAACAGTTTGACTAATTAATGATATACATTCCCTTGAAACATTCAATCATTTTGATAATGTGACTATAGCAATATTATAAGTTTTTACTAATTAAATACTGACAATGAACATCACATCTATATACTACTATTAAATGGGAAATGTCTGATATATGCCTTACAGTATCAGACTGTTTTGTTTTAATTTTTGCTTTTTTATGCTTTATGGCCCTATTTTTGTGTAAGAATTCTCAAAAGCACGTTTTTGCTAGCAGTATTTTTTGGCAATTTGTGTTTTGAGCCACTTGTATGTAAAGAAATCTTCAAGAAGTATGTCTACATTTGCTACCAGACATTAGGTCGCTGCATGTGTGTACTTGTCTCACAGCATTAAGCGTCTGCTTAACAGAAATTATTATTACTTTTGTGGGGTGGATATTTCGTTATATTACACTAAGTACAGCGTACAATCTTGGTAAAATGTCTGTAAATGCATCGGTTTTTCATAATTTTAAGCGTATTTTAGGACCATCGTAGATCAGTGTGTATGAGTAAAACCGATAGAGGGCGCAGCAAGGACCTATTTACTTATGACCTAATGTTTTCGTTGGTGGCTCAGTGGGTTAGATGTACGGATGTCACGTCCGAGACACCGCTTCGAAACCTGGGGATTATTTATTTATTATTTATTCTTTATTTTTTGGTTTATTTTTTTAGTACAAAATTTATCTACGATTACAGCATAATCAAATAGGGTAATGGCGGACTTCTGCCCAGTTGGCGGAGGTTTGCGCTCTAAGCATATGCACTGCAGTAATGAACAAAGTTGCACTTGTGATTTAAGTTTAGAATAATTGAGTCAAAAAAGGTTGAGATTGGTTGAGATCTTAACTGAAATAATACTCCAATTGCTACAGATTTGTATTTGTAAATTTGATTTTTCTTTTACAAGTAAGCAAAACAACTGATAATTTGCTGTTTCGGAAAATACAATATTGGGTCTTATGATTTATATAGCATTATAAGAGTTAAGTGAAAAAAGAAATAGTTAACTTTTAATTATAGAGTAAAGTTTGTTTTTGAAGCTGGCTGTCTGTACCTGCATATTTTGTTCAATTAGACTACACTAAACTTGTTTCCAGAAAACAAATTATACATAGTTGAGACTACCAGTTACTAAAACTTCACTCGTTTAAAAAAAATAATTATGGCAAAATACTTAAAAAGTGACAATAATCAATTTCTCACTATTAAACAAGTTATACAAAACAAACGGATAAAACAAAGTACACATTGTCAAGTTGTCATGCTGGCATGTAGAACTGGATTTCAATTATATCAGGCGCATCATGCGCATGCGCATGGCTATCACAACCAATTGACAAACTTAAAACGTTCGCATTATTTAATTGCACAATTAAAACAGCATGATAATGCGATCTGTAATTATGAACATTATTTTCTTCAATAAGAGAATTCTCCCACAAAAAAACGTTATAAATAAGGGTTTCTGTGCGTTGTATCATCACTCAGTTTTCCTGAACCATCAAGCAACCATGAATCAAGTTATGATCGTCATCGTGTTGGCCGTGGCCGTGGTCGTTGGTGAGTATATGAGCCGTTTAATTTGTTTTCTGTTAAATCCTCTATATACTATTGGTATTCTCAAACAACATGAACACACAGACTTAGATGGAACTTACTTGGTGTAAAACTGATGATGTTATCACACATCCTTTGACATATTTCGGTCTGTGGTGCTGTCAGTTTAGTTAATTAATCACATTACTTCGCAAATTTCTATTCTTTGGTAATTCTGTTGGACATCCAATATTCTACTATTGGACGTCAAACAGACGCGTAGTTTTGATCAACCCACTCATCATTTAGACCCTGAGGCGAGGTGTAGACCCTGAGGCGAGGTGTAGACCCTGAAGCGAGGTGTAGACCCTGAGGCGAGGTGTAGACCCTTGGAAAAAGTTGCGTTCTGAAATTGGTATCTGAAAATTATCACAGACTATAACGTGGTGTAAGAATGAGCAATGAGTGTACATAGAAACGAGTTTTTACAGTGTAGACTTACATTTGGCTTATCGGTGCTTCTATTGTCATTAAAGAGAATGTCCAAGCGGCGTGTGCGTCTGTTTAGGACCCAGATGACAAGCATGCGAGTTTATATAAAACGCATAATTATTGAGTGCCTTATATCCGTGGAATGAAAGAAATATAACTCGGTAACATTTACACTGTTCCATTTCACGAAGCGAAACCTCGTGCAATGGGACAGTTCCAATGTCCTCTATGTTTTTTTTTCATTAGCTGTTACGACCTGATCGTCGGAACAGCTATTGTTTCTGTCAAGATTTTTATTTTTTTTATTATTATTATTATACTTTATTTCCGACCAAACCCCATTGCCTTAACGTGTGAGAGGTCTTGGTGGCAAAAGTCCTTCTTAGGAATATCAGAAAGAGTCAAATCATATACCATATGGAAGCTTATGCCTTGACGTAGTTTGTAAATGTCATTAGACTAAAATTCTTAATTAATTAGCTTAGTTATAGTCACATGAATATTTAATTAGGCAATCTTCTTACCACCATAGCTCAAGAAGTATACACCCGATCATCAAACTTTTTTCAGTTATACATTTGTGGGGTACTGTAGATGTGCCTTTTGGCCTGCAATGTCCTGTGACGTCATCATGACATCATTTATAGCGCGTTTTGTATCTGTGTACAAAACACATGCACTGAAAAAGTTGATGTGACCATGTCGCTTCCTTATTCGGCAGTAATTCTCCATATCTTTGTACATAATACACAAACAGATATGACGTGGGACTTGTTTGCGAGTCCAATTAATTACGATCTTTGTACGCAATAATAATACATAGATCCCTCCACACACGTTGTGTACTGCATTCCTACATGTGTAAATGACATGAAATCAGAGTGCGTCCGATTCCTTTCAGTTTCATTTTGATAATTATAATGAGTCCATTACATTGGCGACGATGATGAAAAGCTGATTTTAACTGTCACCGGTGAGCATTCTTTTCATATGATAGCATACATTTCTAGCAAAAAGGAAAATTGTAAAAGAGGGCCGGACATTTTCGTAACGTTAAGTCCCATTGTTTTACGTACATGTAAGTGCAGCAATATACACATCGTTAGTTTAACCAGTAGCAATATGGCGGAACAACCACTAGCAAGTAGCAGTGACCGTCGTAAATGAAACAAGGACTTTGAAAACTGAACCATTCACTCACTACGACGATCAGATATCAACCGGTAAGGCTTGGGGAGATTGGTTATAGGGAATTGAGCATGAATTCCGCTATTTTCGAATTACTAAACCGTATTTTGTAAAAAAAAATTCTCAAAAAATCTTCAGTTTGTGCACAAATTAACGTTAAGTAGTAAAGTACCTATTTATTTGTATGCACGCATTGGGATAGTACTGACCATCAATCCCATAAACAGAATTGGTGTAAAGATGTTAAAGGGACAGTATCGTCACGATCAGAGCAGACTTTCTACAAACAGGGCATGGAATCGGCATCCTAGTTTAAGATGAACACAGTGACTAAAAATTACTGTGAAAAGAACTGGGGGTACAACTCGACGTTTCGATCAGTATGCTCTGATCGTCCTCATCCACATGGTGTCACCGCAATTAGTCTTACTTATCATCCTCACCATGCAAAGCTACAAGTTTTACCTAAAAATTACTGGCTCATTTATGCAGCAGTAACACAAATATGAGTATGACCTCATTATGTGAGTATTATTTTCAGTCACTGGGTTAAACTTGAAGTTGAACTCTGATTCCATGTCCTATTGATCGTGACGATAAGCCCACCTTCAAGCAATAACTTTAATTAGCTGTTACGACTACCTGTTAGTCACATACAAGAAACACAATAGTGCATCTTTCTACAAGGAACACATCATTACCTTGTTAAGATCGCCTTACAAACTTATACGAAGTCACAACACAATGTAATTTGAAGGATAACTGTACAATGAGTTCACTACCCACGCAAACTATTTCTTATAGCTCTGACATACACTTTGTCTTTCCTTTTAACACGTACCAACCTTAACTTACGAAATTATGTATTTGGGTCTTTCCACACTAATGTACAAAAGTGTGACATTTTAGGAACATGGGACATTGATAATAAAATGAAGTACTTTTTACTCATAACTTTTTTCTGTGTACATTCCAAGTGCCTTGAGGATTGTGCTTTTCAAAAATTAAGACAACTTTCTAAGTAATTAAGTAATTACAAGGGAATCTTCTTTAAGATATATATGTTTGTAACATGGACAGACATTTATTTAGAAATTGACTAAAAGTACTAATAGAACAGATTTATTCACTCACATGTCCCTTTATAATGCTATTCCCCTAAGGATTGTTACCTGAAAAAATCAAGACAACCCTCCTGGTATTAAACAAATAACAGGGATCATCTTCAAAATATTATGTTTGTAACGTGGGCAGACATTTGTCACAAATTGTCTGTCCACGTTACATACGGGGTATATTTCACATGCTAATTTCTTAAATACCCAGATGTCTTACTTTTGGCTCATAACAATCCAAAAGGGGTTAGGGATGTAAATGAAAAAGCATTTGAGTAATTATTTAATTCTATTATCACTTTCCTGTCGATTTTCAAACAAAATGTCTGTCCATGTTACAAACATCTGTTAAAGATGATCCTGTAATTTCTTAAGTACCAATATTATTTTCTTATTATTTGTTATGCACAATCATTAAATGCTAAGGAATGTTCAGGAATAGATTAGGACAAAACAGTTGCCTTTATTTGACCCTCCCATGTCACACTCCAATAGTTATCATAATATGTACCCATTAGTGTGGAAAGACCCACTTATTATTTATTTTGTAAGTTCTTTAAAACAGTTTTCTATATATTTAATAGAGTTGTACTTTTTACAAAGTTTTACTTTCCCCAAAACCATCCAATTGTCAACTTTGATCAACTGTTCCTCAATTGAGCTATGATTACACCAGCACGACAACTTAAGCCCCTGTAGTGGCTGTCTTCTATAGCCTGTGCATTACCAGTCAACAATTCTTAATTTGGTAGTTGACAAATCTATTAAGACCTGTCCACCATAAAACTCATATAGCGCCCTCAAGTGACCGGTTTTAAAAGTGACATAACCATTGTTCTTAGCGTTGCAAATTACAGTGTACAATGCAAAGGGCCGAAAATTAAACTTTATTGTATTGGGTCAAACTATACACCAAATTGTAAACTTAGTATGAAAAACTTAATTTCGTCATTGTGATGTCATCCGGTTTCCATTTACAGTCTCATGAATATTTAATTAGCAAATCCATTTTGAACCTTAACTCAAGAAGTATACACTCGATACTTAAACTTTTTGCAGTTATAGACTTGATGGGTACTGTGAATGTGCGCTGTGGTATCGTGACCTCATAATGACCTCTACTTCCGGTTTAACAGGAAGTTTGAATAAAAATCAATATTTTAGGGTACAAAGACAATGCTGTTAACATGTTAGAACAAAAATAGTACTGAGGAATTCTTATTATTTTTTTGACTGCACCCAAACATCCTCACGAATGAAATGCAAATAAACCACACATTATGAATCGTAACAGCTTTGTGTTCGTCCGAAGGACAAACACCTTGCAAAAACAAAGGTCAAGATCATTTCATGCAGACTCCTGTACCTTACAACTTATCTGACATTAATTCACAAACACGACCCCACTTTGACCTTTCCTTCCAGTCCAAACAGGACAAAACAAGACACCCTCAGTATCAGTCTCCGTTGAAATAGTTCATGGCATACTCCAGTATCTAAGGTCAAGGTCATTAACTGTAAACAACACAACGTCATTAACGTGTAACAGCTCTGTGTTCGTCCAAAGGACAAAAACCTAAATGTCTAGTTTTATTTATTTTGTTTGGTGATGTAGTCATCTGTGAATACATGAAGGAAGAAAATAAAGTGTTTTTCTTTTTTTTTCTGTATTATAAGTGTTCTTATTTCCTCAATGCGATATGCGCGCGCTTTAGTATAAGAAGGGTTACACTAATGATTTAGGAAAATGACAAAGAAAAATGTACAGATGTTACCCTCCCTGGGGTAATGGGAATATGTTCCTGTTTAACAGTTCAATTCAATTAATTAGTTGTAAGCTAACATCGATATGATTTATTTTTACAGTTTCCGCTGGACCACCGAAGGAATATCAAGACATGATGTAAGTAAACATAACATGTTTCTCGTAGGCCGACTAGTGGGTATAGGTTAAAACCATAATTATTATGACGGCGAGATGGGGCGAGCGTCGATAAGGGTCCATTTGTCAAGCACTCCCTCTTAAAACATGAAAATAATGTTGTGTATGGACAAATAAGGGAAACCGTAATTGTATTAGTTATTATCAATATTAGATCGATTATCACTTATCATTTGTGTGTTTTTGGGTGTGAGCCTACAGCTATAGACACGTAAAATAATGTTTGAGATGAAACTGTTGATACTGCACAAGAGAAGGAGATCGATGAATTGCGGGGATGGATCAAAGATTTTTTCCCTTTCCTTCAAGAATATTCGCTGTCGGGCTTATATCAAGCCTTATGACCGTATCAATAGCATTCCTCCTAAAATCATTCTACATTTATATTAGCCTACTGGTAATTTATTTGTTAAATCCTACTGAAACGTCTTTACTAATGATATATTTCTATTGGAATTTGTCATTAGAAAAACAACATTTTGTTCTAATTATTTGTCATTGATGTGACCATTCCAATATATTTGTGTACATATTTTATAAGTACATGTATTGACAAAGTTGTGTACGATTTGTTTTTTTCAGAAATCTGTTGGTACTTGTAGTACCAACTTCACATTTAAAGCAATATTGCAACCTACCTTCAGATTTTTCATACGATAAACTGCAAAATACTACACTATTGTGTAATTGGTATTATTGGTTTTACAGAGTCAACAATCTGGGTAAAAGACACCCAAAATATTGCGGCGAAACGCTGGAGGAAAAAAGGCATGCCACTTGTGACGTGTTGAGACAGAAAGCCATGGGGCCCGGTAAGTTAATCACCACATCCACACCCCACCTCCCCAGAGGCGTCAGATTAGGCCAAACATTATACGGCTTTCATTTACAGAGATGCACCCAATTTAAAACCACAACATTGCTTATTTCAAATACAAAAAATCATCTGTAAAATTCATTGTAAAATTTGTATTTAAAATAATAGAAAATACTTTGGTGACGGATTTATTATCTGGTTCCTGAGTAAGAAGTCCATGCCAAATAGTTCCATGTTACGTCACACCAACTCAGTCTCAATTTACTGTTTAGAAAACGGCTTTTTGTTGCCTATGAAACGATGTCCATTTGCAGCCAAAATTGCTGGATCGATTGGAATTCTCCCGTGCTGTGTTTTAAAGGACAGATCTAGAGGGGTATGAACGTGTGCCCAATTTGTGAGGCCTTTCTTAGCCACCATACTTTGTATACGGGAAATTTGGTCCCCGCGTATACATGTATCACGTTATTTCCTTGTTGGCAAAAAACCCCCAAACAAACAAACAAACATACGCCAGTTTTATTTTAACAAGTTTTATTTGTAATTACAGGTGAGTTCGTTCAGGACAGAGACGCCAATAACTTCTTGGCGAGAGGCAACCAACAGAGAGGACTGGATGAGGAATGTTGCAGGGAGGGTTGCTCCATCGAAGAGATCCGCGAATCGTGTTAAACTAAATCCCAGCAATAGCTGATAAGAATGTAAAATTCAAAACATTCTGAATATTGTAAAGGGCATGAGCAAAAAGAGAAACCGGAATGTGCCTACAGGAGTAGGCGCATATTATGAGAAATTCCGTAAAGACATGGAGGACTGGCGTTTAAATCCAACCAGGAATTTTAAATTCTTAACTTAAACAAAAATAATAATAAATAAATAAAATCGTAATAATAATACGTATCATTCCCTGCAACAAAACTGAGAATGTGTTTTGAATCGATTTTGTCTTTAAGGCATATTTAGGATGTGGTCGTTCAGATTATTTAACAAACAATATTGGTCAACATTTTCAAACAGTTTCAAATAATTAGAAATGAAAATCACAGTGTAGGAGAGATTCATCAAATTCAATTGTATCTATTCAAGCTTTACGGAACATTTTAAATAAATTATCTGCCGCATCTAATATTGACAATTATCTGATGTCTATTTTGTTTTGTATCGGTTACACTTATTTAGATTATATCATCAGAGAGATAGAGAGAGAGAGATAAGAATGGGGAAAATGAGAAGAAAGACAGGTGTACAGTCATATACTAGAGAGAGTGACACTTGTATAGTGATGTATATGTACATGGTTTAACTAATATTATTAATTTCTTTAAATACATGTAACATCACAAACCAGGCACGCCTGCTTTTGCAAAGACTGAACCAATACCCAGAAACTCTGCTGGCGCTATCAGCTGGAGCCAGTTAATAATAATAATAACTGGATTTATAGAGCGCCATAGGCATATTGCCAAAGCAAACAAGGCGCTATAACAAAGAAAAGAAAAAGGACCAAGACAACAAAGAGGGACAACCAGCTACGATTTGGAGACGAGATACGTCTCGGGTGCCAGGGCAATGGCCGCCTATGTCCCCTGGTGGGGACCAGAGGGGTAACACGGGGAGGCGGCGAAGGTCTGTTTCAACCCAGACAATCTTTTATTGTCAATATTTATTGTCAAGTATTGTTTAAAATTGACAATTGTACGGTATACGTTATTTGATGTAAAACTTGTGTTTAAATAACGTGTACATTTCATCTGAGCGATTACACGTTGAAGAGGGGGGTCAACTAGCATATAAAAAAGGAGGTGCCCCGAACAAAGATATTGACGAAATAGGGAGACCACCAACATAGAGCTATAGATGTCACAGTTGGTAGAGTACAGGAACTTTAACCTGGAGATCGCAGGTTCAAATCCCACAATAGTTAATTCTTCTTTATTCACTCCAAACAATAACAAAATGAAGAATGCGACATAATTTGCTTCAAACTTGATCACGAGAGCGATAAGCAATTTTTTCTTTTACATTTTTAATTTGATCGTCACTTACAATGGAACCAAAAATAAAACAACAAACAAAAACAAATTGTTCGGCAATTTATGCAAATTACCCTTTTTTATCCTAGGATAAAAGAATTACACGACCGGACAGGTGTTTGTACCACACCTATCCAGGATTGGTTTGCGCACGCACGATCAAGTCTGCTCTATGATATAATCGAGATATCGACCAGACGTGGCCATCTGCTTAATGTAATTTGGATCGGAGCTTTTGTTAAAATTCCGAGATCACAGTTCCGGATTTGTCAGTAAATTTCCAATTCTCGCTAAATCAAATAAATTGTTGCATGTCTCTCTATTTTGTCCAGTTATTGTTTGCAAATGCAATGAAAATATTATCCCTTGTGAGGCGATTGCTGCTAGATTTACCTACCATATTAATAAGAAAATCGAGGTATTCTCTCAGCCCTGTGCATGACAAATGGGAATGCTGCTCCACGTCCAGCCACACGATTGCAAGCGATTGCTCAGAATATTACTGTCTTATAGGCAATGGATAATACTGCACAAATTTACAACAGGGAAACACTTGCTCAAATTTTCATATTTATCATCTTGTCATTTATTGAAAATTCTTGGCAAATAAAATATTAAATTATACATAAATATCACCATGTATATAAACTTACCATAAGTAATGGCAACGTGCCCCCCCCCCCATTAGGCCACGTTCCCTCTCTTTTTGCGACTCTATACCTACCACGGATAGTGGATACCTTACTGATTTTAAACCAGCTACCATCCATCCATGCAGTATCATAAACTACAAAGCAAAGTGTAATCCCCTTGATGTTGTGAGATCTGAGTCTTAAAATGTTACTCAGTTAGTTAATCTCTTTGCCTTTTTTCTTGCTGAATAATTACAAATGACAAGTGCCAGTCCTTCCAACATGAAATACTCTTCCAATACCTTGGGCTAATGGAACTGGCCGTTTAAGTGATGAGTCAACAGCCATAATGTTTCACGAGAATAATAATAACGTATAGATGAAGTGAATACCCGGTCCTCCCCGGGGAAACTAATGATCCAAACAGCATGCCAAATCCCAGTGATCCTGGCTCTTATCTCCGAGAAGTGAAAGAAGTGAAAGAAATGAAAGAAGTGAATGAGGCAGGCAGCCCACGTCTATCAAGATGTTGGACCTGCCGTCCGAGTCCTCCAACTCAACATTGAAGGAATCTCACCTGCGAAGCGTGAGGTCCTTACGAGCATCTGCTCCACGGAAAAGGTTGACATTATCTGCCTGCAAGAAGTACACGTCACTGCCGATGACCCCAGAAGCAGACTCCAAATTGCAAACTATGACCTCGTTGCCTTCAACGGCCACCGGCAATACAGCAGTGCAACTTATGTCCGCTCTGACATTTGTTGATGTAGAACCTCTGGAATCTGCCGAGCTTTTCGACTCCATCCGTGTAGGCAGCTACAACATCGTAAATGTCTATAAGCCACCTTCTACCGATTGGTCTGACGCTGCTCTACCTGCCCTCCAACACCCAACGATTTGTGTGGGGACTTCAATAGCCACCACGCTATCTGGGGATACGAGAATGCAGACAGCAACGGAGACTGGCTCATGGACTGGTCCTCGCAACTGAACCTCCACATTGTTATCGACCTGAAACAAAGGCGTTCATTTCACACTCTGCGCGATGGAACCGTGACTACTCACCAGACCTATGCTGGGTCACCTCTCTGAACGGTCATCCGCTACCGGCATCTGCAAATGTGCTAAATGACTTCCCGAGAAGCCAACATCGACCCATTGTTACTCACATTGGAATACGGATTCCACTAATCAGGTCTGTACAAAAGCCACGCTGGAACTTCCGCAAACTGGACGCAAACTGAACGTAATTCACCGAGCAGCTTGACAAGAGCGTCGTCTGCATTCCGCCAAGCGAGATCCCAGTAAATGAAGCGTACACCAGATTCATAGGAGCGGTTACAAAGGCAGCAACGGTCAACATCCCGCGTGGGTTCCGTCCCAAGTACATACCGTGCTTAGACTCCGAATGTCAACAATTCCTAGAAGACTATAACAACTCCGGTGACACTGACATTGCAGATCATCTCATTGAATGCCTCGACAATGCTAGGCGCACAAGATGGGAAGAAACAACGAACACCATGAACCTCACGCATTCCAGTCGCAAATGCTGGAATCTCATCCGTCGCCTCGGTGCCAGCCAACAGCCACACAGCTCCACCAGACCCTCAGTCAAGTCTGACGCAGTTGCCACCCACCTCGTGAAAGTGGGAAAGGCTCCCATCGATAAACTCGTCAAGCGCGAAATCAACCATGAATGGCATCGATTCAAGAGAACCCTTCCTGAAGATGAAGCAGCAGATTTGAACACGGCTAGCCCTATCAGGAAATCGACACAGCCCTCAGTGACATGAAAAACGGTAAAGCACCCGGCTATGACAATCTCCATCCTGAGTTTCTCAAACATATGGGTCCTGCTGCTCGAACCTATAAACTTCTCGAGCGAATCATCCTCCATCGCATCAAGCCCATGGTGGAAAATGCCTTGAGCCTTGAGCAGGCTGGGTTTCGCCCTGGAAGAAGCACCCAAGATCAAGTCCTCGCCCTGACTACCTACATCGAGAACGGCTTCCAAAATTGCCTGAAGACTGGCGCCGTACTTCTTGATCTGACAGCCGCGTATGACACCGTGTGGCATAAAGGGCTGCTTGTTAAGATTTCAAAAGCTCTTCCAAGATGGGTGGTCAACACCGTTGAACTACTGCTTCAACAGCGACAGTTCCGTGTCCACATGGGAGACACCTGCAGCGCCTGGAGACCGCAGAAGAATGGCTTACCTCAAGGATCAGTACTGGCACCCATTCTTTTTAATCTGTACACCAATGACCTTCCAGCAACCACTTGTCGTAAATTCATCTACGCTGACGACATCTGCATCACTCATCAGGCAGAATGCTTCGAAGACCTGAACCTCACGATCAACACAGACATGCGCAAGATCAGCGACTTCTGCAAGCGCTGGCGTCTCCAGCCTAGTGTCGCTAAAACGGTATCCAGTGTATTCCACCTTCACAATGCCAGGAGTAGTCAAGAGCTCGACATCTACCTAAACGGAGATCGTCTGAAGCATGAACCTTGACCCACGTACCTTGGCGTCACGCTGGACCGCCCTTTGACTCTAAAACCGCATTTAGTGAAAGTTGCAGCGAAGATCAGATCAAGGAACAACCTCCTCAATATGCTTGTAGGTACAACCTGGGGAGCATCAGCCAAGACCCTCCGATCATCTGCGCTAGCGCTCAGCTATTCAGTCGCAGAGTACTGTGCTCCTGTTTGGTTGAACTCTATGCACACCAACATTGTCGACGTTCAGCTGAACAACACCATGAGAACTGTGTCCGGCGCAATTCGAAGTACACATACTGACTGGCTCCCTATCCTCTGCAACATCCACCACCATCCAAGGTCCAGATTGAAGTCCAGAAAGCCTATCTGGTCATCCCTCCCCAATAGTCTGGCCACCACAGAACAACTCTGGCAATCGAAATGGGACCAAGCTGAAGTCACCAACAAGTTCTTGGTTCCCAATCCCACTGCTGAGCTACCAGGAATGCTCCTTCCTCGGGGCCAATGTACTCTTCTCAACAGGTTTCGTACAGATGCTGGGCCCTGCCGAAACAGCCTCTTCAAGTGGGGTTACGTCGCTTCCCCACTGTGCGACTGCGGTGAGCCTCAGACCATGAGCCACGTCGTAGAAGACTGCCCTAGCTCTAACACGTCTTGAGGGTGGAATTGCCGCCCTTCACACCTGCGACGACACTGCCAAGGAGTGGCTATCGGACAACCTGCAAACCTTCGCTCGGAGATGAAGCATACGACAACATTAGAGAATATGTGTGTGGATGGAGGTCTCCAAAAAGCATTAGCTTGTCAAGTGGAGACCCCGCTAAAATAAGCAAGACAAAGAACAATGAAACAACAATTATGAAGACAACAATGCAAATTCAATTACAGCTTAGAGAATGGTATAGTTAGTATATAAAGTAAACCTAAGATAATTAAAAAACGAAAATTAACCTGCTTGTGAATATTTACCGATGAATTGAGTTTAAAATTTAAATGTGAATAAGGATACTGTGAAGGACATGGGGTGCCAGGGCGCCCTCTTTCCAGCCAGATAACCATTGACTCAGAGAATAACTTTAAACTGCTTTATTATCCTCTTCATCGTGTGTGTGTGTGCCACATGAGTGGTAAAACTGGAAATACAGAAAATAAAATATAACTAAGTACAAAAACAATGGATCTAAGTACGTAAAGGTTGACAAGAGATTTAGCACAATAAATTCAGAAATACATGTATTAAGTCAAAAGGTCAAAAAATAATGCCCACTTATTTAAAGAAACATCAGAAATCACATGCATGTAAACATCCTAAAAAGTTCTTAAATTTCCATCCCATAATCCAAGTGAATTCTCTTACAGAACTGTTCTCTCTATAGCTCAAGATGTCCTCAACCTAATAAAACTGCTTTTCTTGTCTGGAAAGGTCAATTCAGCAACCTAAAAACAAACAATAATGCATACATTCCTTAATGCACTGCTGACTTACAGCGAGAGTAAACTCTCCATTCATAACCACGCGAAGCCCAAATATGGTAACAAACTCATGAATATTCATGACGTCGAAATAAAAATGGCGAGTGGACGTCTTTAGGCAGTCCTCGTTTAAACACAAAAACTCAGTTACTAGTTCACAATATCACACACTTAATGTAGTTATAGAAACATAAAATGGCCAATTATACACTTTCTCTAAAGTAGTAGACATTACTGAACATAAAGGCCTTGACATCTAGCTTTCCGGCCTCGAACATTTAAGGAAATTCCAACGAACAAAAATAAGGGAAGTTCTCGTGAATCAGAGCAAACAGTAGGAGCGGTATAAAGTTCTGGCGGGAAAACATGTCTGAAAATTACACTACAAATTATTTCATTTTTCATTTCATTTTCATTTCATTTATCATTTCTGGTAATGAAACCAAGGGATGCCTCAGAAAAGCGCACTTAAGCACTGTAAGCTCGAAAGCCTGAGGAAACCTGTAAACAAGGGCGCTTGCAATGTGAACCAGAAACACCGGGGTAAACCCCTTACACTTCCACGATAAGTGTTCTGGGTTCTTTTACGTGCATTACTTAATCTAGTACACGGGACCTACGGCTTAACGTCCCATCCGAAGGACGAAGCAATTATGGTTAAGTATCTTGCTCAAGGACACAAGTGTCACGACCGGGGCTCGAACCCACACCCTGCTGCTGGCAACACCAGAACTTGAGTTCGGTGCGCTAGACCGCTCGGCCACGACACTCCACAATAATCCGTATTATGAACAATAATCCGTAACACAATTAAGAATAGAATCCTAAACTCACCAGTATTCTTCTGGCGTCTAGTTAAATAAACAAAAGGTTTCCAAAAGTGGAAAAATGGCACATTTTTTAAGGCAGCGGTTCGACAAGGACGAACTTTAGAAAAAACGACTGTAGCGAAAAACGGGGAAACCCGAGAGGGCGCTAGACCAAAATTAGTGTCACTTAGACGGGCGGGGAAGAACATAACAGATACATTCGGTATATTTCTATTAAGAGAGATATTCCAATAATTCCACAGCTTGAGCCCTCCATGTTTGACTTTTTTGGGCTAGTGTTACTAGCATAGGTCTGATGAAATTTGTTACACTACCTAGTGCAGTGATAGTGAATATCTTGATTTTTACTGAACATTGAACAGATAACGTTAGGCAGTTTTGTTGTTGTAAAGCTGGTGCATGAAGGTCTCAAGCTGTAAAAGATAAATATCATTGACTTTGTGTTTTATTTTTTATGGCCTAAATATGATTAAAATTGGATTTTGGACCTAACTTCCCCTAAAAAACCATGCACATCCGATTCATTAAATTATGCACGTGCAGAAAAAGGGTACATTTCTGATACCAAAAGAAAAATGAAAAAAAAAATGAAAAAAAATTCGGACCTATTTCAACAGCGAAAATGCAGTCAAAATTAAACACAAACAAAAACATTTAGTCATTAAAGAACAATTATTCTTTGAAAATTCATTCAGGGAAATATATCTTGTATCAGCTTCAGCACGTATGGTATATCTTTAACAATACTTTTACATGCAAAAGATTGATAATATACAAGGTGTCTTACACTTGTCCAATAGAGGGAAAATATTATATGCAAATTGTATCTTTACAATATTAGTTGAATCATAT